>CM053786.1:279068111-279668111 GCA_028749045.1 Cupressus sempervirens | reverse complement strand
TTTGTATTTGTTACTTACCACATTTACCTCCTTGTATCCATCTGGTTTATCTCCTTCATTTTTCTTTCAATTCCAGCAATCTTTCTTTTTATGACCTAGTTTCCCACAGTACTAGCAGTCATTTGGTCCTCTCGATTGAGACTTTCTCCCCTTTGACTTTTCTCTTGATTTCTCATGATTTTTGGAATTACTTCCTCTCTTAGTCATTCTAACCCTTCTTTGTGCATTCAAAGCACTTCCTGATGTAGATCCACCTGAGATTTTTCTACAAGTTTCCTCACTCAAAATAACACCGATCACATCATCATATTTTAGGGTACTACATCCAAGAATAGAATTACTCATTTAAATGATCTGTAATAGATTCACCTTCTTCCATGTTTATATTAAATAAACACTTTATGAGAAATACCTTGTTTGAAGCAGAGGGCTTTTCATACAGTGTTGCTAGGGTTTTCATCAACTCTTCTATTGTCTTTGCTTTTGTAATATTAAATGCCATCGATGGTGCTAGGCATAATTGAATGCTTCCAAGTGCCTTTCTGTCCAAAAGATCCCATTCATCATTTGACATAGAACCTTGATTCTTGGCTTTTCCTTCTAACGGCTTCCATAAATCCTTCTGATAAAGATTGTCTTCAATTTGCATCTTCTATAACTAGAAGTTCTACCCATTAAACTTATCAACCCTCAACTTACCCTCATCTACCATCACTTCCATTCAACCATGAGACTCCCACTCAACTATGAGACTTTCTTGTAGAGGATAACTAAAAAAAAACCTTGCTCTGATACCACTTGTTAGGATTAAACCACAAACATAAATAAAAATTACATGCAAACATAGCCACTAATAGATCACACAAAAAGGAACACAAGACACCAAGATTTAATGTGGTTTTTCCAATCGCTGGGCTATGTCCACCAAACAAGAAGTTTGATATTATTAAAATCTAGTAATTATAACCTAATTACAATTCGTAATCTCTTATAGCTCAATACTACCACAAGAACCAATTTCGCATCACAACTATGAAAAAATCCCTAACCCTAAGCCCTTTTATAAAAGTATTTTTACCACTTTAGGGTTATATTTAATAATTACATTTTGGCCCAAAATCCTAAAGAATTTATGAAGTATTTATGAATTATATACAATACTTTCTTGATCAGTTACCACAATCTAATAGTCACTAGATATTGCTTTGGAGAATTGGGATACAGCTTTGAAAATGATAATAGAGGTAAACAACACATTTTTGGCTAAATATGGTAGTACTCCTTAGAAACCTTTGACATAAGTGTCAAAAAGGTGGAGAATAACAATAAGGAAGATATGATTAAGGGGGAGAATACTAAATTTTGATTACATTCATTCATTTGGAAAATAAAATGGAAAGATTTAAGATAGCCAAAAAGGGGAGATAAGTCATAATGTGTATGGGGGAGAAATAATGTTTTGAGGGAGTTATGAATAAAACCTACAAGTACAATTAGAGTAGACAAAAAAACTTAGCACATAGGTATAGATTATAGAAATAGGGTAAAGGCAAAGAGTATCAGGCACATCCAACACAAAATTTTGGGTTACAAGAATGAAATTGCACAATCTACTCAAGGGAGTTATAAGGTATTTTGAACAAATTTTGAAATTTTGTACATATGCAGAATAGATTGGATAGGGTATTCATAAGATCAGACTAGTAACATTTAGTTAAGTGCTTTTGACACTCATGTCAAAGGGGGAGATTTTTGGTCTCAGTTTAGTCTTGACATTTGAGTGTCAACACACTTAACCACTTTCTACATAGAAGTCGAGTACACCATGTATGCCAAGACACAATAGGTGCCGAGTGACTTCAAGTGCTGAGCATTATACAGGTGCCAAGTGATATATAGGTGCCAAGTCACAGTTGATGCTGAGCAAGTCAAAATGTTTCATATACTAAGTGAGCCAGAGTCATACATGTGCTGAGCAAGACAGAATACAATAGGTGTTGAGCAAAGCAAGATAATATATGTGTCAAGCACTAGTAGTTCAGTATGTGCCGAGTAACATAGGATCAACATATGAGTTTGTGCCTTTACAAACTTAGATGTAAACCATTTTTTGAGCTGACATAGGAGGATTTCAAAGGATAATAAGGATAAGAATGAATCTTTTATATTTCCTATGCAATCAGCATCCAACCAATTAGGAAAATGGAGAAAGGATGCAACCAATGAGAAAAATGCAAGGAATGAGTGGGAATTCAAGATTCAATATGGATCATAGATCCATGCCTAATCCAGGTCTATGAAGTCTTTATAATAAGGCTTAAACCCCATGATTTTATGTTGCTAAAGAGAAGTCAAGAAAGTCGCAAAGAAGATAAGCAAAATTACAGAATAGAGAAAATAGCAGGGGCATCATAGACTTAGTGAATTGAGCAGCAATTACACATCTAGTTAATCAAAATAGTACAAGGGATACAAATAGATATCAAATCAAGCAAGGATCATACCAGAATGAGCAAATCAAGTGCCTGAAATTAACAATTGAAGATTGTAAGAAATCAGGTCAAAGGTTTCTAATACTCTCTAGCAATTGTATTAGATAGTCAAAACCCTATGATGATAGTATAGCTTAACAACTATTTTGTAGATCCTTTGAAGAGGTGATTAAATCCTTTAATAGGGTGACACTTCATGTAAAGTTTTGTAAATCCTCTAACTAGGTCACTATTAACACAATGTAAAGTATTTAATAGGGTAGGCCTTTCATAGGGTTGACCATCAGAAGTGGTCAAAAAATTATTGTCGTAGTGATTTTGTGGGTATCATCCCCACCCCAGTTTTACCTTCTTATTCCTGGAAGGTTTTTGGGTTACCAAATTCTGATATCGTGTGTTTATTTTATGTTCATTTAATATGTTTACATGCATGTAGTTTTCTTTTAGTTATTTGTTTTAAAAGGATTTGAGAAGGTTAAAAGTGTGTTACTTTTGATTCACCCCCCCCCCCCCCCCCTCTGAGAAGTATTCTTCCCATTTGAATATTCCAACTATTCCAACAACTAACTCAACCTCTTTGTGAGGAAGTTATTATGCATGAAACCCAACTTATCTCTAGAGAAGAGGAATTGCATATTCTCCAATACCTTTTCCAAAATATCTACTCCATGTTCCATTGAATAAAATCCTTGATGAAGTGATATCTGATGTCTATATTCTTAGACCTATCATGATATGTTGGATTCAAAGAGAAAACATAATGCAACTCTTATTTTCATTATATAATATAGTCGTCTCAACCCTTTGACCAAACAAGACTACTAAAAACATCAAAAGCCATATATAGCTTCACATATCACCATGCTAGCTGTTATTTATGTTGCTTCTATAAAACTTAGATCCACAAACTTCTTTTTACTACTAAACCAAGAGAAAAATCTTGATCTCAAACTAAAAGAACACCTTGAAGTGCTTCTCTTTTCCATTGAACTTCCTTCCTAATCTACTTCTCTATAGCCTATCAACTTGATTGCATCACCTCAAACACATTTTATTTCATAATTTATCGTACCATCAAAATAACTTAGCACATACTTAGTCATTTTCCAATACACTCACTTTTGATCAACTATGAATTCAATTTATGGTAAATTCCATATCTAGCTTGGTCTTGACCAAAAACATGAGGGAACACATCAAATTACAATATAATGTTAGATTTAGATCCTTATCACTCAAATTATCTACCTTCCTCCAACTCATAATCATAGGTTTTGACATTTCTTTGCAATCCTCCATCTTGAATCTCTTCAATATTTTGACACAATATTACCCTTGGCTAAGGGAAATATCTCTATCTATCTTCCACAATTCCATGCCTAGAAAGTACTACATAAGCCACAAGTGATTCATCTCAAACTATATTGAAAGGTCCCTCTTGCAATCCATAATGATATCTAGTGAACTTTTAAGAAACAAGTCATCCACATATATAACAAGAATGAGAATATCACCCCCAATGAAAAAGTGGTAGAGGTTAGCATATGCTTCACTCTTTGTAAAGCCTATTTTCTACAAGTATGTACAAATGTGCTCATACCATACCGTATGAAGTTTCTTGAGTCTATACAAATATCTCTTTAATGATTTTTACATGTGGGTATCTTTCTTGTGTATTGCAAAGCCTTCTAGTGTTCTATGTACACCTCCCTCTTTAATTAACTATTAAGTAATTTCATATTGACATCCATTTGATGGATCTTTAATTGAATCTATGTTGTAAATGAGATCATAGATTAAATAGAATTATACCTAGCCACTGGAGAAAATACTTGCTCATAGTCTATTTCATCCTTCTGAGAGAACCTTTTCCCCACAAACCTTCTTTGTATTTCTTGATGCTACCATGTACACCATATTTTCACTAGCATGAATTCTAATGGTATTCTTTTGGGGGAGTATACTAAGAATTGGAGAGCATGTGGTAGTATTGGAATGTTGTATTCATGACTCTATTTGTCATTGATGTCCACACTGTGTCTTGATGATGAGGTTAACTTTGTGTAACTTAAGTCAAAGACATAAGAAAGTTATACTTGATCTAAAGAGAGAAGTGTAGAGACATAGTAACCAATAACCAATTTTTGCTGTCTATAGTAGATCTTCTAACAAAGATATAATCTAGGTATAGAGGATAGTCAAATGATGACATAAGTGAGTGGGCAAAGTCTAATGTCACAAATGTGAGAAGTTTTAAAGAATGTGAGCCAACAATGCTATATGATTATAAACTAATTAATAATTTTATTGTGGTTGTATTATAATTCATTGGGAAAGCCTCAAGACCGACTCAAGGAATTGTTTTGGGGACTTGTTATAAAGTAAAATATCTTCCTTGATTGTAAAGTTTATCTAGAATGTGAAGTGTTCAAGAAAGTGTGGAGTTTTTGGTACATGCAAGTAAGTGATCCAAGGGATTATTGGATGTGAAATTTGTGATTTGGTATGGAGATAAAAATGAGAAAAAGTCCAGTTGATAGGATAGAAAAAGAGGAAGGATAACTACAGTTCAATTCTATTGTTGGCTCATTGGTCTCACCCCTAAAGCTATTTGGATAGTGGATCCATCTACCTTCTACAACTCCTAATAGGGTTGGAATCTCCTAATAGGTATTCAAAGTATCCTAACAAGGACTAATATGTACATAACATTTTCATAGACTACTAATAGGGTTCATGCACTCACAAGGAATATTTATACTAGTACATCATCTTGTGTGTACCATCCTCACTAGGTTTTCCCCTATGATCAAGGGTTTCCCTAGTTAACATATCTTGTATTATTGTGCATGATTATCTTATTATGGTTTTTGATTATATTGCTCTTATGGTTAAGATTTAATAAGGGTGATAATTGTGATAATAATTGTATAACTAATACACCACCTCACCCCGCCCCACACCCCTCCCCCCCAACCTTGCCTCCCTCTCAATTATATTGGTGGACTATATATTCTAACAATTGGTATCATATTTTCACATCCATGAAGGGAAAGCTTAACAACTTGGGGAGATCAATGTCAAGTCATTTAAGAGAAAATAGTCCTAATTTTGATCGAGTTAACTATGATAGCTACAAAGATAAGATGAAGACTCATCTTTTATGTAGGGTCTAGGATATTGGATTTTGATAAAGGAAAACAAAAGGATAGTGGGAGAAATCAACCTTGAGGAATTTAGTAAAGTAGAAAGAGATATGTTCATGTGTGAAATATGAGAGCTAGAGAAGACTTATTGATAGCTCTTCCTGGGAATGAATAGAGTTAGGTAAAGTCACTAAAAACATCTCATGAGATTTGGAAAGATTTAGAATCTAAATTTGAAGGGGATACACATACAAAAGGAATAAGAATATATAATTGAATATGTTTTTTTCAAGAAGATGAAAACATGGAGGATGAATCTATAAGAAGCTATGTTGGTAGGATATTTGAGATTAATTTAGGAATAAAATCATATGATGGATCCAAGAAAGAAGATGAGGTTGTATAAAAGATCTTGAAAATTTTGACACAACCATTTAAGCAAGTAGAATAGATGATTGAGCTTTTGATACCATGTAATAATAAGTTTACAAGGGAAAATTTACTTGGAATATTGGAAGTAGAAAAAGATGGTTTGAGAGAATTGACAAGAGTGGAAACAACTTTTAGTGCCTTAAGTGTTCATCCATTCTTATCTAGGAGTACAAGCATTGGTGGTGATTTCACTAGCAGCAATAGAACCAAATCTGATGAAGATAGGAAGATTGAAGTAGGTAAATCCCTACTTGTAAGAAGAGAACAAAATGGTAAGAATATATTAAAATGTTGGACTTGTAATGAATTTAGTCATTATGCATATAAATTTCTTAAAGGAGAGAAAAAAGTATAAAGGAAAGTTTAAGCCTAGAAGACCTAGAAATTACTTATATGCAAATGAAGATGAAGTGTTTGAGGAAAGGATTCAGATTGACAGTGATGATGAGCTGGGATTTCTAACCATAAAAGAAGACGAGCTTGATAAATAAATTAGAAAATAAGTAATTATTAATTATAGCTTTCAAATGGTACAAGATTTTTAAAATCCAAAAGATGCATCACATTCTACACTTCTTTTTTTATATGAAAATATATATATATAATTTAAAAAATTGTAGAGTTTTGAATAATTTAAGCTGGTCAGAAATGAGAGTTTTTTTAATTGCAAAAATACTATAGTGGAAAATTCATAATTAATTAATTATCTATAATTAAAATACCTAAAAATATGCAGCACATGTAGGCATGATTCTACTTCTTAAATCCCAAATCTTATTGGAGAATATTATCATTTAATTTTGATTAAGGTAGTTAGACATACATCTAATTCTTATTGTTGTCCTGAATGTTTTATACTCTTGCATTGAAATTCAAAATTTTGGCCAATCATTTTTTTATTTTGTAGAAACTAAATTCAATTTCCTCTTGATTCTTTTCTCTTAGATTTTTGGCATAACGTTCATAACAAGTTGAAAATTGTATGTCAATTTGACATAACCTTGATTTGCTGATTTTTCCTTACCACTAAAGGGCATAGTTTGGTTGGCCATGATCCTATGCATACCCTTGAGTAAAGTATTTCAAAATATTTGGAAGTAAGTGTTACATGAAGAGAGATGATGTTGTTGGTAAGTTTGATCCAAGAAGTGATGAAGCTATGTTTCTTGGTTATTCATTGAAAAGTAAAGCCTACCAATGTTTTAATCATAGAAAAAATATAATACTTGAATGTGCAAATGTAAAAGTTGATGAAAAGTTTGGAATTAAGAAAAAGGTGATGGATTATAATTCTGATGAAGAAGAAGGAAATATTGGAATTGTTAGAGATAATGTGGAAGTTTTCTTTTAGAGCAATAATTATCGACAAAATAATGTGCAAATTGTTGAGCAAAGAGGTGAACAAAGATCTTAGCCAAGAGAAGAGACAAGAGTTGAGATAGAAACTCTTACCTCTAATAGGAACATGACAAATAATCACTCTCTAGGGAATATAATTGGAAGCAAAGACAAAGGAGTGATGAAAAGAAATAGAGTAAATGAGAAATTATGTTTGATTTCTCAAATTGAACCTAAGAGTGTAGATGAGGCATGAAAAGATGAGCATTGGATTCAAGAAATGAAGGAAGAACTAGAATAGATGGTGAAGAATGACAAATAGGAATTAGTTCCTAGGCCTAAAGAAAAGAATGTTAACGAAACCAAATGGATATTCAAAAACAAGATGAATGAACAAGGTGAAGTTGTAAGAAACAAGGCTAGACCAATATGAAAAGATTATTCATAGCAAGAAGGAGTATATTATGAGGAGATAAATGCCCTTATAGTCAAAATGGACATAGTAAGAATGTTTTTGTCTTATGCAAAATATAATAAGTTCAAAGTATATCAAATGGAAATCAAATTAGCCTCCTTCAATAGAGAACTTGAAGAAGATGTATACATTGAGAAACTTGAAGGTTTCCCTCTAATAGAGGAGAAAGATATGGTCTAAAGAAAGCACCTAGAACCTAGTATGTAAGGTTGACAAGTATTTGGAAAAGCTTAGATTTGCTAAAGGTATGGAAGATAGTAACTTGTACTTGAAATAAATTGAGAATGGTTTGCCAATAATAACGATATTTGTTGTTCACATAATTTTCCAAGGAAATGATAAATAAAGTGATAAGTTAGTTGAATAAATAAAGAATGAGTTTGAAATGAGTACGATAGGAGAGAAGTAGTTTTTCTAGGTTTATAGATTATGCAAAACAATGATGGCATTTTAATTTCACAAGCTAAGTATTTGAAAGAATTATTGAAAATATTTGGCTTAGAAAATTGCAAGCCATTGGTCATAGGTTATCTAGCAAAGATGTAACACCTACTATTGGTCAGAAGAAGTATAGATATATGATTAGAGGTTTTTAATATCTTACTCACACCAAACTAGATATAGAAAATTTAGTTGGGATTACAGTTAGACTTCAAGCTTGTCTTAAGGAATATCATTATGTAGAAAAAAAGAGGATATTCATATATTTGAAGGGAACATCAGATTATGGGATATGGTATGACAAATCAAGTAACTTCACTCTATGTGCTTATACTGATGTAGATTGGGCAGGAAATATGGATGACACAAAAATCACCAGTGGTAGAGCATTATTTCTAGTAGGAAGATTGGTTTCTTGTCTAAGAAAGAAATAAGATTGTAATTAATAGACCATAGTTGAGGCTGAGTATATAGTAGTAGAAAATAATTATAATTAGGTTATGCAGATGAAAAAAATTCTAAAAGATATTAAGATAGAATATTTTGAACCTATTATCGTATATTGTGATAATACAAGTATATTAAGTATGTCTAAGAATATTATATTGTATTTAAAGACTAAGCATATATCTATTAAGTATTGTGTTTTGAGAGATAAAGTAAAAGAGAAAGAGATCAGATTGGAGTACATTAGCACTAAAGATCATATTGTAGATATCTTTACAAATCCCTTACCTAAAGATAAATTTGAATACTTGAGAGGTATTCATTGGGTTATGCCCCTTACTACATTTGAGTAGATGATGTAGAGATTACATCAGTCTAGTGGTACAAAGAACTATTGTTTGACTAGACCGAACACTAATTCTTCCTGTATGGGGGTGTATCTATGCAGAGTCACTAAGGACTCTTAGAAATTAGTCCTAAAAATGTCTTTGGACACTTGATCTGGTTGAAGAATTGGTGTAGATAATTGAAATAATGAGGGCTTTGACATTGATGTCAATAGGGGAGAGAATGCATGAAAAATATGTCCAAAAGTATGAATAGGGGAGAATAGAAGTGTGTATGGAAATATCTACTGTATTAGGGAGATTTAGAAAGATTCATGTAAGTAGAAAGAATATCTCTATGGGGGAGATATAAAATGTAAAGAGTTATGATGTATGGGGGAGAAGTTGTGAGGTGTTTATTGTATGAAAAACTAATGCCAGGCCTAAGAAATGTATAACATAGCAATGTTCTAGAGGATTTTGAATTT
This sequence comes from Cupressus sempervirens, assembly GCA_028749045.1. Lineage (NCBI taxonomy): Eukaryota > Viridiplantae > Streptophyta > Pinopsida > Cupressales > Cupressaceae > Cupressus > Cupressus sempervirens. The sequence goes on along the minus strand of CM053786.1, from coordinate 279,658,526 downwards.
GATTGATAAAAATGAATTGATAAGATGAGAATAGAAACAAAGTATTGTTTAGTATTCTTGGAACCTAGATGTTTTTCATCTATGTCTCCATCAATTCCAAAGGGAGATATTGCTAGCATGAATGCTAATTGTATTCCTTTGTGAGTGTATCCTAAGAATTGGAGAGATTGTGGTAGTATTGACATGTTGCATTCATGACTATGTTTTTCATTGATGTCAACATAGTAGTCATTCTGTGAAGACTAGCAGAATAGAAGATAGAGATCATACTCACATGGATTGAGTTTTGATGTCCTAATGACACACACTTAGGGACATGTTCCACATAGCGTCTGGATGATGATGTTAATTTTTCATAACTTAATTCAAAGACATACAAAACTTATATGTGATCTCAAGATAGGATTGTAGAGACAAAGTACCTAAGAAGAATTTTTTGATCTCTATATTATGTCTTCTAACAGAGATATAATCTATATATGTAATGATAGACAATGATAGAAGATAATCGGAAGATCACATTAGCCAATGTGCAATGTATGAAGTTACATGTGTGAGAATTTCTAAAGACTTTTAGCCGATAGCTTATAAGATTGCAAAATAATTAATTATCTTATTGTGGTCCTATTATAATTAATTCAAAAAACCTCAAGTCCAACTCAAGAAATTGTTTTGAGGACTTGGTATAAAGGAAAGTATTTTCCTTGATTGTAAAGTGTCTTTGGAATGCAAAGTTTTCAAGCAAGTGCGAATAAGAGAAGAGCATTTGTTAAATGCGAGTAAGCAATCCAAGGGATCATTCGATGCAAAGTTTGTGATCTAGTATCAAGATTAGAAGGAGCAGAAGTCTGATCAATAAGATAGAAAAAGAGAAAGGATAAGTATAGTTCAATTTTTTTATTCTACAAGGAATAATACAAAGATCATTGGACAATGAGTTTATTGGTCTTTCTTCTAAATTTGTTTGGATAGTGGGTCCATCTACCTTTTACAACTCCTAATAGGGTTGGAAAAACTCCTAACATGGATTAAAAGTCTCCTAACAGGGACTAATATGTGTTGAATGTTTTCATGGACTCCTAACATGGTCCATCCTCTAACAAGGAATATTTATATTAGTACATCATCTTGAGGGTCCCATCCCCACCATGGTTTTCCCTCTAATCAAGGGTTTCCCTAATTAACATATCTAGTGTTATTGTGTATAATTATCTTGTTGTGGTTTTCTATTAGATTTATCATATGGTTAAGATGTAATAAAGTTGATAATTATGATAACAACTATTGAAACAATTGATTGATTGTGCATTGTCTTTGATGTTACAAAAAATCTCATATCATTATCCGTCAGTATATACCGAGCTCACTCATGAATTGAAGACAATTTTATGTATCCAATAAGCATTTCAATGTTTTCCTAGTTCAAAAGATAGTATCTATCGAGTCTACTTGGGTGCCAAAGGGAAGTTTGTGGAAGATGAGTGTTAACTGTGCTCACTCAGTTAATGAAGGAAATGTTGGATGGAACCAGTGTTAACCGAGCTCACTCGATTACCAAAGGAACTTTGAAACTATGCAATGTTGATAGAGTTCACTTGATTAACAAGGGAAAATCATTTTTGAGTTAGTGTCTACTAAGCAGGGTTAGCTAACAAAGGATTTTCTTGTTTTCCATTATTAAGTTCAAATAATTTGTGTATTGGTTCTAGCTGACTGAGGAGATGAATATTGATTATTCTAAGTTGTATTCTAGTTGACTTGACTATAGGAAATATATAAATATAAGGTCAAGTTAAGTTTTAGAAAGTGTAAAATTCATGGAATATAATTGAAGATTTAATGATGCTAAGAGGAAGTGAATCAAAAGGATAAGAAGAATATCCTTGTGGAGCTAAAAAGATATATTTGATCAATAATGATCAAGTATACAAGCTAGAATTGAGATCTGTTATTAGTAATTTAGCTACATCTAAAATTAGATCATGTCATTGTTACTCTCTAACCATTGTAGCAGTGATCTAAATCTCTTACAGAGTTGGCTTAGCAACTATTTGTATATCCTCTAAAAAGGTGATATTTCTATTGAATTGTCTAATGACCTCTAATAAGGCTACTCCTAATAGGGTGATTAAATCTTTTAATAGAGTCATACCTAATAGTGTGTTTTGTAACCTTTAACAGGGTTGTCTCCTAATAGGGCTTACTTTAGAAGAGTGAAAAATAGTAACTAGTTGCAATTGATGGTTTTTCCCAAATTGGGTTCTACATCAAACCTTTGTGTCAAATGTGTTCATAGTATTTCTATTATGTGTTTGCAACTAAATTAAAGTAATGATAATCACAAATAACATATTAATATTTTCATGTTAAGTATTTACCAATCTATTTTAGTGTTTACCAAGTTACAACATTTTTCTATGTGTTTGTCAAGTATCAGTTTAGTTTAATTTTTAGAGTTTATTTTGTACTAACATCTAAGGGATATGAAATTTATTTTTGTGGTAACTGATTCACCCCTCCCCTCTAAACTACTCCTCTTATATTTCCAACAATTAGTATTAGAGCTTTTGGTGCTTGCAGAGAAGGTTTCAAGCACCTAAGCTAAAGATCAAGATGTAAGAGAGATTCTTAGGTTAAACTGAGACAACTTTGTAGCATGGCAAGTACTTATGAGACTAAATCTGGAAACTATTAGTGATTCAAGTTGTAAGTATCTTGCTAGATACAAGACTCCCATTGGAACATTATCAATTGAAGATATTTCTAAAAAGAAAAATCATAACATCATTATGATTGATATTGTATCTACTCTTAATTATGTTGAATTTGATGAAGTAAAAGACTACACTATAGCTCATGCAATGTGGATCAAACTAAAAGACATTTATGGAGGAGATGATAGTGTAAGAATAGCTAAATTAGAAAGTCTCATAGGTCAATTTGATCAAATGAAAATGAGAGAAGATGAAAACATTGCAAAATATGTGGAAAGAATTAAAGTAAGTGTGAGTACAATCAAAGCATCTGGAGGAGACATTGATGACAAAATAGTTGTAAGCAAGTTACTCAAAACCCTTCTTCCTATCTATGAAATTAGAGTGTCTATTATTCAAGAAATGAGATGTGATCCAAATAGCAATATAACTTTGGATGCTCTAATTGGAAGATTGAAAACTTTTGAGTTGGATAACTATGATAACTATGTTCCTAGTTCCAAAGGTATTGAGTTTACATTTGAAGCTAAACTCTCACTCAAAAAAGAGAGTAAGAAATCAAAGGCCAATCAATTAGGAAGTGAAGAAGAAGAAGAATGTTCTAATAGTGATCTTGAATTTGTTGAAGCCCTACTTGAAAGGAAATATTCCAAAGGAAGAGGAAAGTACAAATGTAAGATTTCTCTAATTTGCTTTTCTTGTGAAGAAGTTGGTCACATTGCTACAAGATGTCCAAATAGAGAAAACAAGGATGCAAAGAAAAGTAATAAGTACAAAGGCAAGAAGGAATTCAAAAAATATAAAGACTACAAGGAAAAAGGTATGAAATCTTGTTTTATGGCTAAAGATTCTAATAACAGTGAAGATGAAATGGTATATATTGTTGTAAAAGATGAATCTGATGATGGAGGAGACAAGATGGCACTTATCTCTCATGTTAGCAAAAATTTACATAGATTATTAAAAGTGGCTGCTCACATCATATGATTGGAGACAAAACAACATTTGAGGACATGGAATATTATGATGGTGGTAGTGTGGGATTTAGAAACAATGAACCTTGTTGCTTAAAAGGAAAAGGATGTATCTATTTGACCAAAGAACTTACAAATGATAATGCTTATTGGGTTGAAGGACTAAATCATAATATATTGAGTGTGGCATATTTGAATAACATTGGATTCAAGGTAGAATTTATGGATGGGAAAGCCAAACTACTGAATGGAAATTGAAATCTAGTTGGATCTTGCAAACAACCAAAAGATTGCCTATTCTATCTAGATCTCAATGAAAGTTCATGTTTTATTTCTCAAGTAGAAGAAATTTGGCTATGGAAAAAAAGATTATGTCATGTGAACTTTGATAACCTAGTTAAGATAAGAAAACACAGAAGATTAAGAGGTATTCCTAGCTTAAGAATACTTGATATGGGTCTATGCAAAAATTTTGAAATTGGTAAGATGGGAAAGACTAGTTTCAAAAGAAAGAACTATCATTCTGAAGAAGTCTTAGAGTTTGTGTATACAAACTTATGTGGACTTATTGGAATAGAGAGTTATAGTGGAGAAATATCTTTCATTATTTTCTTTGATGGCTATTCTAGAATGATGACTATAATGTATCTAAAAGAAAAATTAGAAGCCTTTCAAAAATTCAAGTGGTATATAGCAAAAGTAGAAAAAGAAACTAGAAAGAAGTTGAAATGTTTATGATCAGATAGAGGTGGTTAATTATCTCCAATGAATTCAATGAATTTTGCATTGAAAAAGGAATTAAAAGACAAGTATTAGCCGCTAGTACACCTCAACAGAATGGTATGGCTAAAAGATGGAACAAATCCATCATGAATTGTGCAAGAACATTGATGATAGAAAAGAATGTTGCAATCAAATACTGGAAGGAAGTAATCAACACTATAGTTCGTACCTTGAATAGAGTATAACTAAAGAAAGACTCAAATCAAACTTCTTATGAACTATGGTATGGCTATAAACCTAATGTTAGTTAGTTGAAATTATTTGGTAGTAAATGTTATATCTTAAAAGAACCTAGGAAAGGAAAATTTGATGTCAAAGGTGATGAAGGCATATTCCTAGGATACTCCTATAGAAATAAAGCATACAAGTGTTTGAATTTGTCTAATCATAAAATTATAGAAAGTGCACATGTGAGAATTGACGAATTTACAAAAAATAGTGAAGAATAAAGAAACAAAGAGCTTGAGGATTACAGAAGATTTGTTTACAATGAACCTAATACCCTGCCAAATCTATGTGGTAGATAGGAGACTTCACCTCCTAAGTCCCCAAAATCTCCAATAGCTATGGAGTTGTAGACAGTAAAACCCATGTCACAATCTTAAGGACCTGAGTTGCTATCAGAGGCTACTGAGCTACTACAAGAGCAAACTAAGTCTGATGGACCTGAGTCACAAATAGCAGGACCCAAGCTTGATATTGACATTCATGATGAAATTAATGAAACTCATTCCAAATCCAAAGAACTTGTGTTAGAAAGATATGTTAGAAGGTATCATGCACTTGATTAGATGATTGGAGACAAATCAGATAGAACAATGACAAGAAGCAAATTAAAAGTTACATGTCTACTTGCTAAATTTGAACCTAGAAATGTTAAAGATGCTATGGATAATGAAATTTGGATTGAAGAAATGAATGAAGAAATAGAACAGATAGATAAGAACAAAACTTGGACTCTTGTTTCCAGACCTAAGGATAAAAATATAATTGGCACAAAGTGGGTATTCAGAAATAATCTAGATGAAGATGGAAAAGTTTTCATAAACAACACAAGGTTAGTATGTAAAGGCTATTCTCAAGAAGAAGGTACTAATTATGGTGAGACTTTTTCTCCTATTGCAAGACTAGAAGGTGTTAGAACTTTACTAGTATATTTAGCACATAGAGGATTTAAAATTTATCAAATGGATGTAAAATTTGCATTCTTCAATGGAATTCTTAATGAGGAAGTGTATATTGAACAACTTGAAAGTTTTACATATACTAGCAAAAGGGACATGGTATGAAAATTACATAAGGCTTTATATGGACTCAAGAAAGCTCCTTGATCTTGGTATGAAAGGCTTCATAAATACTTGATGCAGATTGGTTTTCAAAAAGCAAATGATAATAGTATTTTGTATATCAAAGAAGGACTAGAAAAGAAAATTATATTGGCATAAATATGTGTTGATGATACTTTATTCATAGGAAATGATGAATTATGCAAAGCATTTTTAGAAGAAATGAGTAAAGAATTTGAGATGTCTATGTTTGGTGAGATAAAATTCTTTGTTGGGTTGCATATTCAATAGAAGAAATATGGTATCTACTTTACTGAATCAAAATATATCAAAGAAATACTAAATAAATTTGGAATAGAAGACTCAAGATCATTTGGAACCCCTATGTCTACTAGACATAAAATCTCCAAGAATGATTATTCCAAAGAGGTAGATCAGACCACATATAGATTGATGATTGGAAAATTGTAGTATGTAGTGCATACAAGGCCTAATATTGCATCAATAGTCAGTATGGTGGCAAGATTCTTAGCAAATACCAAAGAAAATCGCATGACAAAAGTTAAAAGAATCATGAGATATTTGAAAGGTACTAAAGAATATGGTTTATGGTACAAAATATGAGGCAATTTGGATTTAAAAGAATTCAAAGATGTTGATTGGGTAGGAAATATTAATGATAGAAAAAACACCAGTGGTGGAGCATTCTTTCTTGGCAAAAGACTACTGTCTTAGAAAAGCAAGAAACACAATTGTGTCTCTCAATCCATAGCAGAGGCATAATATGTGCCAATAGTAGTCAATTGTTCTAATATTATTTGGTTCAAACAACTATTGGCAAGTATGTAGATAGAGACCAAGAATCCAATAGTCATATACTATGATAACACCAGTGCAATCAATATAGCAAAGAACCCAATGGTGCATACCAAAACAAAACACATTGCAATAAAATATCATTTCTTGAGAGAAATTATACAAGATAAAGAACTCATATTGAAATATGTAAATACAAAAGAGCAAACTACTGACATATTCACCAAGCCATTACCTAAGGATGCATTTTTGTATCTTAGAGGTAAGTTAGGGGTCATTCCCCTATCTAAAGCTTACTAAATGAAGTTTAGTGATGCATCAACCAGAGCATGTTGAAGATCAATTAGTTAGTGCAATTTTGTAAAGGGAAAATTGTAAATGAATCTGTACTTGAGGTACATATATATTCCCTCAACATTGTCTTTGGCATAACATGTCAAAGAGGAAGAAGTTTGTTACCATAGAAATTTTGTAAAGAGAAGAGATTTCAAAGAGGGAGAATAAACTTGGTCTAATATCTATTGAATTCTTCTAAAGTCCTCTAGCAAGGCTACTCATAGCAAGGTGATTAAATTCTCTAACAAGGTCACACCTAACAGTGTGTTTTGTAACCTTTAACAGGGTTGACTCCTAATATGGCTCACTTTACAAGAGTGAAAATCAATAGCTAGTTACTGGGTGGTTTTTCTCATATTGGGTTTTCACGATAAATATGGTGTCTCTTGTGTTCATATTATTTCTTTTATGCATGCATGTTAAATCTCTATGAATGCTTAAAGATCAGTAATAAGTTAACATACAGTACATCTACCAAGTTTTAGCATTTTTTTGTGTGGTGTGACAGCAATAACTAGTTTTATAAGACATCTAAGGGATCTTTGGATAAGTTTTTGTGGTAACTGATTCAACCCACCCACCCCCCCAGTTACTCCATCTATATTTCCAACAATTGGTATCAGATAATTTTGTGCTTGTAGGAAGGATTTCAAGGATCTAAACTAAAGATCAGGATGTCTTACAAGAGGGAAATTCCAAGGCTTAACAAGAATAACTTTTCAGCGTGGCAAGGTGTCATGAGACTCCATCTAGCTTCCATTGGAGATACAGGATTGCAATAAATTGATGAAGCATATACAACACTTGTTGGTACATTATTAGTTAATGACACTGCTGAGAAGAAGACTCATAACACCATGATGATATATATTGCATTTGCCCTAAGCTATGAAGAATTTGATGATATCAAGGATATCTATGGAGGTGATGAAAATGTGAGTAGAGCCAAAGTAGAAAGTCTAAGAGAAAAATTTGATCAAATAAGGATGAGGGAGGATGAGAACATTGCCAAGTATGTTGAAAGAGTCAAAGGAAGTGTCAGTGTAATTAAGGCTTTTGGAGGAGATATCAAAAAAGAAAACAATTGTAAGTAAAGTTCTTAGAACATTGCTTCCCATTTATGCAATTAGATTTTCTGCAATTCAAGAAAGAAGATGTGAAGCAAATTATAAGATAAATTTAGAGGCCATAGTAGGAAGATTGATTGCATTTAAGCTATACAACTATGACAACTATGTTCTAGCTTCCAAGAATATTGAATCAGCATTTGAAGCCAAGCTTTCACTCAAAGAAAATGACAAGAAGATAAAGGATTCTTAGTCACAAAGTGAAGAACAATCAAAATAGAGTTCTGACAGTGATCTTGAGGTGGTTGAAGCTTTACTTGCAAGGAAATATTCTAGAGGCAAAGGAAAATACAAAGGTAAATTCTCTTTAATCTATTTCTCATGTGAGGAAATTAGTCATATTGTTGCTAGGTGCCCAAACAAGCAAAACAAGTATGAGAAGAAAGTTTACAAGTGCAATGGCAAGAAAGTCTTCAAATCATTTAAGGACAAAGGTAAGAAAACATGTTTCATGGCTAAGGATTCTAAGGATTTTGATAATAGTAAAGATGAAATTGTTTACATTGCTATGAAAGATGAATCTGATAATGATGAGGAAGATAAGATGGCACTTATCTCTCATGTGAGAAAAAATGATACATGGATCATAGACAATGGCTATTCACATCATATGACTGGTGATAAAAAAAAAGTTTGAACATTTTGAAGAATATGATGGTGGTAGTGTAATATTTGGTAATAATGAACCTTGTTGCATAAAAGGAAGAAGAAGAATCTCACTAACCAACGAGCTTGTTTGTGATAATTTCTATTGGGTTGAAGGACTAAAACACAATCTGTTGAGTGTGACACAAATAATTAACATTGGATTCGAGGTGGAATTCATGCATGGAAAAGAAAGACTGCTCGATGACAAAGGAAAGCTGATTGGATTTGGCATACAAACAAAAGGTAACTTGTTCTATCTTGAACTTGGTGAATGCTCATGTTTTATTGCTTAAGTTGAAGAAAGTTGATTATGGCATAAAAGGTTATGTCATGCGAATTTTGATAACTTGGTTAAAATAAGAAAATTCAAAAAAGTAAGAGGCATTCCTAGTATAAAGAAACCTAATGTTGGTCTATGCAAGAATTGTCAGATTGGCAAGAGGGGAAAGACTAGCTTTAAAAGTAAAAACTATCAGTCTGAAGAAATTTTGGAAACTGTGCATACTGATTTGTGTGGACCTATTGGAATTGAGAGCTATATTGGAGAAAAGTTCTTCATTCTTTTTGTTGATGACTACTCTAGAATGATGACTATCATGTATCTGAGAGAGAAATTAGAAGCATTTGAGAAGTTTAAATAGTATTTGGCCAGAGTAGAAAAGGAAACAAGAAAAAGATTGAAATTCTTAAGGTCAAACAGAGGTGGTGAATTCATCTCCCATGAATTCAATAACTTTTGCATTGAAAGAGGAATCAAAAGATAGGTATCAACACCTAGAACTCTTGAGTAGAATGGAATAGATAAAAGGAGGAATAGATCTATCATGGACTGTGTAAGAAATCTAATGATTGAAAAGAACATTACTATCAAATACTGGAAGGAAGCTATCAACACTACAATTTATACCTTGAACCGAGTACAATTGAACAAGGACTCATTCAAAACACCCTATGAGTTATGGTATGGCTATAAACCCAATGTAAGTTACCTAAAAGTATTTGGAAGCAAATATTACATTTTGAAAAAATCCAAAAAAGGAAAATTTGATGTGAAGGCTGATGAAAGAATTTTTTTGGGATATTCTTGCAAAAGTAAGGCATATAGATGTCTGAATTTGTCTACTCACAAAGACATAGAAAGTTCAAATGTGAAAGTTGATGAGATTGTAGAAAGGACTGAAAAAGAAAGCAAAAAGGAATTAGAAGATTACAAGAGATTTGCTTTCATTGAACCTAATACAGTGCCAAATACATCTTTCAATTAGAAAACTTCCACTCCTGAGTCTTTAGTCACCGAGTTGCAAGAAGTTCAAACCGAGTTGCAAGAACTTGAGTCGCCAATGCCTACCAAGTTTGAAGGACCTGACCAACAGTTAGGTCAACTAGAGCTAGAAATTGAATTTAAAAATGAAGATAGTGGAACTCAATCAAAAGGCAAGGAACTTGTATTAACCAAGTATTTTAGAAGACATCATGCACCAAATTAGATTATTGGAGACAAATTTGAAGGTACTATGGAAGAAGTAAGCTAAAAGGTACTTGTTTACTTACTGATTTTGAGCCTAGAAATGTCAAAGATGCATTAGAAAATGAAATTTGGATTGAGGCCATGAATGAAGAAATAGAGAAAATAGAGAAGAACAAAACATGGACTCTTGTCCATAGGCCTAAATATAAAATGTAATTCAAACTAAGTGGGTATTCAGAAATAATTTGAATGAACATGGTAATTTATCAAGAAACAAAGCTAGATTGGTATGTAAAGGCTACTCTCAAGAAGAAGGAATAGACTATGGAGAGAATTTTTCTCTTGTTGCAAGATTGGAAGGTGTCAGGACCCTACTTGCATATGCTGCACACAAAGGATTTAAGGTTTATCAGATGGATGTCAAATCAACATTTCTTAATGGTATTTAGGATTAAGAAGTCTACATTGAGCAACCTAAAGGTTTTGTTGATCTAGACAAAAAGGACATGGTTTGCAAATTACACAAAGCATTGTATGGTTTGAAACAAGCCCATAGAGCATGGTATGAAAGATTGTATAACTATCTTATTTAGATTGGTTTCCAGAGAACTAATGATAACAATAGCTTGTATATCAAAGAATGACCAAATAACAAGATAGTTTTGGTAGAAATGTTTATGGATGATACTTCTTTCATAGAGAATGATGATCTGTGCAAAGAATTTTTAGAGCAAATGAACAAGGAATTTGAGATGTCAATGTTTGGTGAGATCAAATTCTTTGTTGGTCTTCAAATTCAGGAGAACAAGAATGGTATCTACAACACTCAATCTAAATACATCAAGGAGATACTCATAAAGTTTGGTATGGAAGATTGTAAACTAGTTGGGACTCCCATGTGTATTGGATTAAAGCTTACCAAGGATGATGAATCAAAAGAGGTAGATCAAACCTTATATAGATCAATGATTGGAAAGCTATAGTATGTAGTTCATACAAGACCTAATATTGCTCTTGCAGTCGGTATAGTAGCAAGATTTTCAGCAAAACCAAGAGAAAATCACATGATGGCAATCAAAAGGATCTTCACAAACTTGAAAGGCACTAAAGATTATGGATTGTGGTACAAATTTGGAGGAAATCTAAACTTGAAATTGTTTACTAATGCTAATTGGGCAGGAAACATTGATGACAGGAAGAGTGCAAGTGGTGGAGCATTCTTTCTTGGAAAGAGGTTGGTTTCTTGGACAAGCAAAAAGCAAAATTGCACATCCCAATCTATAGTAGAGTATGTTGCAGCAGCGGTGAAATGTTCTAATATTGTTTGGTTAAAGCAGTTATTGAAAGGAATGAAGGTGGAGATCAAAGAACCCGTTGTTATGTTTTGTGACAATACAAGTGTAATCAACATACCAAAGAATCTAGTAATGCATTCAAAAACCAAGCACATTGCAATAAAGTATCACTTTGTTAGAGAATTGGTGCAAGATAAGGAGATTAAATTAGAATATGTCAATACAAAAGAAAAAATTATTGGCATATTCACCAATCCATTACCTAAGGATGCATTCTTGTATCTAAGAGGTAAGCTAGGGGTCATTCCCCTATCTGAAGCTCACTAAAATGAAGTTTTAGTGATGCATCAATAGGAACCAAGTTGAAGATCATTCAGTTGATGCATCATAGCCATGGGAACATTGCATATGAATAAGTACTTAAGGTACATTGTTACTCATTTGGTATGTGTTGTCTTTGGCATGTGTTGTCAAAGAGGGAGAGTTTGCTATCATATATGTCTGAAATTTGAAACTATTTATTGGAGAGTTTACTATTCGATAAGAAGCTATATAATTCCTTCATGGAGGGAGATTACTATATTAGAGAATTTTGTGGCATAAAACCTAAAAGGGAGAAATGTTCTATCAGAAAAAACTTTTTCTCAAATTTCATTATGCTATGACATGTGTTGCCATCAATGCCAAAGAGGGAGATTGTTGGATACAATTGATCAATTATGTATTGTCTTTGATGTTACACAAATGTCATATCAGTTATCAGATAGAGTCTACTGAGCTTAGTTGGTTAACAAAGAAAATAATAGAGTCTACCGAGCCCAATTGGTCAGTAAAGAAAATTATAGAGTCTACCAAGCACTCCTAAAAGTTACTCTATGAAAATAGTTTCTACTAAGCTCACACAGGTGTTGAAAGATTTTGTGGTAGAAGTTAGTTGTAACTGAGCTCACAAGGTTACCGAAAGAAAGTCAGTGTTTACCGAGTTCACTTGATCTCCAAAGGATTTTACAGAGTTCACAATGTTCATCAAGATTTAGTTGGTTAACACTGGAGATCATTTCTGGGGTAGTGTTTACCGAGCAGGATTGGCCAATGAAGGATTTTATTGTTTTGGGAAATAAAGTTTAATTGTTTCATGTAATGATTGTAGTTGACTAATGTAATGATTATTGATAATTGTAACTTGTAAATGAGCCGACTTGACAATTTGTAAGGTATAAATAAAAGGTCAAGTTGTGAATTCTAAATTGTAATGAGCAAGCATGCAAGTGTATTGTGTGAAAAGGAAAGTGTGAGCAATTTTTGGAGTAGGATCAAATATCCTTGAGGAGAAACAAAATTGTATTTGATTAGAGAGGATCTAGTGAAGTAGAATAGAGATCTGTATCAACAAATTTAGTTGCATCTCATTCAGGTCACCTCATTGTTACTTTCTCACTATTGTAGTAGTGATTCCTAAATCTCTTAGTAGAGTTGGTCTAGTAGCCATTTTGTAAATCCTCTAACAAGGTGAGAGTTATATTAAATTGTTCTAAAGTCCTCTAGCAAGGCTACTCCTAGTAGGGTGATTAAATCCTCTAACAAGGTCACACCTAACAGTGTGTTTTGTAACCTTTAACAGGGTTGGCTCCTAACATGGCTCACTTTAGAAGAGTGAAAATCAATAGCTAGTTACTTGGTGGTTTTTCCCACATTGTGTTTCCGTGTTAAATTTAGTGTCTCTTGTGTTCATATTATTTTTTTTTGCATGCATTTTAAATCTCTATGTATTCTTAAAGATCAGTAATAAGTTAACATTAAGTACATATTCTAAGTTATAGCATTTTTCTATGTGGTTACCTAGTGACAATAGTAACTAGTTTTATAAGACATCTAAGGGATCTATGGACAAGTTTTTGTGGTAACTGATTCACCCCCCCCCTTAGTTACTCCATCTATATTTCCAATATGTAAAATCATTTCTGAGTTAATGTCTATCAAGAATGGTCGGCTAACAAAGGATTTTCATTTTTGGCATATTAAGTTCAATTGATTTGTGTGTTGGTTCTAGGTGACTAAGGAGATGAATATTAATTATTCTTTGTATTCTCTCTGACTTGACTATAGGAAAGTTATAAATATAAGGCTAAGTTAAGTTTTAGAAAGTGAGAAATGCATGGAAGATAATTTAATATTTAATGATGCTAAGAGGAAGACAATCAGAATATCCTTGTGGAGCTGAGAAGATATATTCAATCAATAAGGATCAATTATACAAGCTAGAATTGAGATTTGTAATCAGCAATTCAGTTGCATCTAAAATTATGTCATGTCATTATTACTCTCTAACCATTGTAGTAGTGATCTAAAACTTTTAATAGAGTTGTCTTAAGAGTTAATTGTAAATCCTCTAAAACAGTGACATTTCTATTGAATTCTCTAAAGACCTCTAATAAGGCCACTCCTAATAGGGTGATTAAATCCTCTAATAGGGTCACATCTAACAGTGTGTTTTATAACCTTTAATGATGTTGACTCCTAATCAGGCTCATTTCAGAAGAGTGAAAACTAGTAACTAGTTGTAATTGGTGGTTTTTCATAAATTGGGTTTCCACCTTAAACCTCAGTGTCAAATGTGTTCATACTATTTCTTTTGTGTTTGCAACTAAATTAAAGTAATAGTTATCATAGATAAGAGATTACTTTTTTTATGTTAAGTATTTACTGAGCTAGATTACTATTTATAGAATTACAACATTTTTCTATGTGTTTTTCGAGCATTGGCAGAGTTAATTTTTTTGAGTTTATTTTGTATTGACATTTAAGGGATCTAGGATTTTTTTTTTGGTAACTGATTCACCCCTCCCCTCTTAGATAGTCCTCTTATATTTCCAACAAATAACTATATAACTCATTCACCCTCCTCCCCCCCCACTCTAAGTTATATTGGTGGACTATATAATATAACATTTTTTATCTTATAGATTCAGTTTGATCCAATTAATACTCTATTTATTAGTCTAGGAACTACCTTCCAAACATCATTGTGTAGTATTGGGGTATATTCCACAACCATAACATCTTGCCATACTTGATGTTGTGTAGCCTCTTTATAGCTAGAAGGCTAACTATCTACTAAGTCACAAACTAATGCTACATAATAATTGAAATGGGATGGTTGTCTCCATTATCCTACACTCTTCCTAAACTCCTGAGTATCCATTTATGTCTCTAGAACCTCATATTTCTTGTTGTCAATTGGAGATGAAGAAATATCAACCTCTATGTTTTTTTGAAGCATTTCCTACTATACTAGCTACTCCATATTCTAAAAGGGTAAAAGTACAAAGTTGTATCACCATTTAGGTCGTGATGGGGACACAACCCAAGAACAGAATGGACACAACAGAAAAGGGAAATTGTATTAACCGAAAAATAAGCTAGTACATTTAGTACAGAGAAAATAAACTTCAAAACATGCCCTAAGGGCTTACAATAGCATAAATGTGGAGATAATTTCTCCTTTCAGTACCTCCTCTTAAACTCCACTCCAAACTGCCTTTACAATGCTAGAAATCTCTTGAAATAAACCCTGGAGGGTTAAGGACTAGGAGTACATTCTAGAAAGTGCTAGTAGGCATCCACCAACCAAATAGAAGGTTCCAGAAGCTGCTTTAGAAGTCGACACAAATCTAGAAGAATCCAGAAACGGTAACTGAACTTTTATAAGGCATAACTTTTGAACCGTAGCTTCGATTGACAAACCATTTACATTTTTAGAAAGCTCTCGAAGCGCTCTATAGCCCTATGGACCAGCTTCACTCATCCCCCAATTTTTGGCCCTTTTCGAGGTCATTTAATGCCCCTAACCTAACTTTGAAGCATTCTTACGAGGTCTCCACAACTCGAAAAACTGCAATAACTTTCAAACCGTGGGGCCTTTTGACCTGATTCTTTTTCTGGAATGGTCTAAATTACAATTACATTCATCTAGCCAATTTACACCTCCTAGTTCACCAAAATGACGGCTCAATTACATACTCCTATTTTTTTGAGATTTACACGAACACTGATAATGGAACTATGAGAGTTGGAACCTTTATTTGACCCAAATGGGTATCCAAAAATGAAAACACATGAAATAGAAACTAATTCTAAGTATATTTTTTTGGGTGACATAGGATTGCCCTTATACCTCTGGATGCTCCTACATCAGGTTGACTTATCAGAATGACCAAATTTGAGTATTTTTATGCAAAATTCATTTTTTCTCAAACATATGATCTAGATATATTCATTCTAGCTAAGTTATATATGGTCTCACACTTTTCCAATTGAAATATCTATTAAATGCATTTTTTATAGTAGTTTGTATCCAATTACTAAAGAAATAATATTATTTTAGAAAACTGGCATTTCAATAACTCTTACTTTTTTTTATGATGTTTTTATAGTATAAGTCTTGAAGTCAAGAATATTCTCATATAGGTTTTATCATTTTTTTATTAGATATAGTATATTGTAATTAAAAAATTCTACAAGCACATATTTTAACACTCGAAAAGATGTCAATTTTGAGAAAGAAAAAAATATTAACTCATATCAATTTTTAAAAAAAATTATATGACGCTCTTGAAGAGAGATTCCTCTTTTAGAATGTATCATTTTTCTTCTAGTTAAAATAGATTTATTTTGAAAAATGTGGTGGGAGATGAAAACTATTTATTTCGGGTGAGTTGAAATCTGAATCACTGTAAAAGAGAAAATATAGGTCTAAAGTCAATTTTTATTTTTGATTGTTCTAGCTATATGTGTTATCTATAACATAGTCTAAGTTGAAATAGAAATAAATTTATTTCCATATAGTTTTGTGGTGGGAACTAAACCCCTAATTTTCAATGTTTTTCAGCAACTAAAAAATTTTCTATAAAAATTACGAAAGTATATCATTTCTTATTGAAAATAATTATTAAAAATTATAATCCTAAACTTCAACCATTTTGACACATTTCATTAGTTTACTTTATTTCCAAATTCTAAATAATAATACCAATTTTATGTCATTGAAGGTGAACAATTATACTTTTGTTAGCATTTTCCTCTACAAAAGGGTGACACAAGTCTATGCTTTTACCCAAAAATTGTCACCACCTATGCCTATCTTCATACAAGTGACTATACCTAAGCTTTGTCTCCCTTGAACTATCCTAGGAGCTTCTTTCAACTTCTCAACCTAGTCATTTGCTGAAAAATCTCTAGACTTTCTAAATACTTTATCCTCCATCAGCTTGACATCACATATGATGCTAATTCTTGTAATCCATAGAATAAAAATCTTATATTCCTTTGAGGTTTCATTATACTAAACAAAGTATCCCCTTTCTACAGAAAAATTTCATTATACTAAACAAAGTATCCCCTTTCTACAGAAAAATCTAACTTGGTATGTGTATCGCTTCAAATATGATAATATTGCAAACTTTCAAATATCCTAAAGTGATTAACATTTGGCTTCTTCTTTGTGAAAGATTCCTTTGCTATCATCTTTCCTTATACACTATGTGGAACCCTATAATATATGTATACTATTTTACTATATGTATCTACCGATAAGTATTGAGAAATCCCTAGTAATGTGGCATAACCCTTCCTTCCTCTAATACTAAATCATTCTTCCTCTCAATAACTCCATTTTGTTGTGGATTATAAGGAATAGTCCACTCTCTCTTTTCCTTTCTTGGTATAGAATTCATGTAAGTCATTACCTTTGTACTTTCCTCCATTTTCTTACCAAATAATCTTTATCTTCATTCCTATAAAGTTTTCCATAAGAGTGTTGAACACTTGGAAGATATTCAATACCTCATCCTTGGTCTTCAAGAAGTATATCTAGGTCTTCCTAGAGAAATTATCGATAAAAGTAGCATGACACTCATATCCTTTGAGAGACTTTGTTGACATTGGTCCACATACATTTAAATATAATAAATCAATAACACCATGAGATCTAGTGTCACTCATTAGAAACTAAATTTTTTTTAAATTCACCAACACACCTTTCTTACATACATCATCATGCTCCTTGCTCATATCTTGAATACATGTCACTATCTCACAAAGAAATTTAAGTGCTCCATGATGAATATGACACATCCTTGTATGCTATATCTCCCCAAGATCTCTAGGAAAAGTGTTACTCATAAGTGCCTTAGGAGTTTCAAACTACAACCTATAGAGACAACCACTCATAACTTCAATAATTGTGGGTGATTTCTAATCCTCATGCATGATCAATACATATTCCCCTCTAAAGACTATATTATACCCTTCATCCTTAAGGACTAAAATGGGAATTAGACTCATACCTAGGCCTAGCACATGCAATACATCATGAAGTAGAATTATCTTTCTATTCTCACTCTAAAATTAAATACTCCATTTCTCAATGAGGTTGGGGTTGGACAAGTTCACACAGAAATATGGATATTGGTGTTCTTCTCCCTATAACTAGAGAAATACTCTTTGACTCCTACAATATAAAATGATGCCCTACTAACAATATACTTGACATAGTGAGGATGAGCTAACCATACAACCTATAAGTGAAAACTAATCTTTCATTCTCCTAGAGAGCTCCTATGTAGTTGTTGAAGCTACCATGTACTTCTTCTTTTCATTCTTCTTCCATTTCTTCTAATTAGTGACATAGTGACCATACTCATGACAACCAAACCACTTGCTATTTGATAGGTCCTTATGCTTCTCACTTTGTGAATTTGATCTTTGCTAGACCCCATCTTCAGTTTCCCTTTTTCTACTAGGGAAATGTTTTCATATTCTACCTCATTTTTATAACCCTCATTGATCCTATTGATAACAATTAGTCTATATTCCTTCTAGCTGAAATCACTTCATAATAAATCCAAACTCGGTAAGGTTTTTATTCTACTAACAAATTGAATAAATACACCTCACTTCTTAGTTAACCATTTAGGGCTATTTGCACTAACTCACCATCATTGGTGCTATCTCTAACATCTGCTAACTCATCCTTGACAAGTCTAGGTCTAGTGGTGTAACTGGTGGTGTCTTCTCCCTTTTTCATCTAGTTATTCATCAAATTTTCTCTTAGAATCAACTTCATTCTAGTGGTAACTCTCTAGTATAGATTCATAGTAGCATCCCACATCTTCTTCACTATATATATCTCCAAATTATGCAAAAAAAAATGGTCCTTCACACTGTCAAGGATCATCCTCCTCATCTTGATATTATCCTTCTTGTATATTGCAAGTTGTGTTATATATATAGGTGTAGTTAGAACACTATTAACATAATCATTGATACCATCCTCTTACAACAATAATAAAATTTTGGCCTTCCAAACACTAAAATTTAAGGCACCATCCAATGTTTTCTAATCTTGCAATCTGGCTAAAGCCATCTAAAGGGATAAAAGAAACAATAATTATAAATGAGTCAAACTAGGTTTCATAAACCCTCAATTTTATTTCCTATGAAAAATCTTATCTAGCCTCAACATAGCTCCCGTACCATATGAACATTCTATTATAGTCACTAATTATTAATTTCTTACCTTATAAATATTATTTGACTAACAAGAATCCACTCACATCTAATATTTTAAAATGTAACTTTTTTCCATTAAAAATACATAAGGAAATATGTAACACAATGACACAATATTTGTTTGAAAATCTATCTCTCAAAACCCACTAAGAGAAAACTAGTTACATTGATTAGAATGTATATTAAACTCTAGGGGATCAAGAGTTACAAAATCCATTTCCTCTTACTGATACAACTTCGGCAATTGCCAAAATTCCTCTTGTTGGTATTCTTCCATATTTAACCCCAGTGTTATCATTGCATCCTTACTAACACTGCAAGACTATTTGCCACAATTTCAAATTCTTCTACAAGTTGTGTTTTCCAAATGCCCCTCTCACCCTCTTTTTTACTACTCTTATTGGAAAACCAAGAGAAGAGATCAATTTTCAATGAACATGCCTAAAATAAGTAACTACTTAACAACTAATAAAAGAATTCATTACAAAGTTTCCTTAAAGAAGGTAAATAATTAAACATATAGTTATTTAACACTAACTAAAGTTTCTATAAAAAATGAACATTTCATAATTGTTGCAAATAGACAACCATCGCTACCCAACTAATAGTGAAGAGTTGATAAATGATGTTGATCACCTAGTTCTATTGGTCAATTCAGCTATCCACTTTCATATTTAATGTTGAGCACTATTTTGACAAGTAGTTTAAAGATAGTATGCATATTTATTCCTTTTAAATACTGGTAAATAAGATATATTCTCACCATTTTCTTGGCAGTCATTAAGATTAGTCAATAATACATGATGAATGCCTACTTAGTTAGGTTTTTTAGGTCACATAGAATCTATTTGAAGTCTATAAAAAGTATATATGATAACCATCTTACAGGTGTTTTAGGGAAGCAAAATAAGCATGTGAGCCTATAATGACCACAGAGAAAATAATTGATAACTTTACATTGAGATGCTTCAACATGTAATCATAAGAAGAACAAAAAAAAAAATTTATGTAGCATCACATCTCTTGGTATTTGTAGTAACCTAATATGTGATGACCTTGTCAATCTTTGATTTGTCAAACTATATTTATCACATTACTTAGGGAAATAATTAAAGTAATAATGTTTTTAAGTTATTTATACAATGAGATCATGAGGATATGAAGAAGATACTGGTTGATTTACCACTAAGGAAAAACTATACAACCATCTTATTTTAGTGAGTGTGTATGAGATTGAGAAGGAAAAATTGGCATCTACAGTGGAAAAAAAATTCAAGAATTATCT
This sequence comes from Cupressus sempervirens, assembly GCA_028749045.1. NCBI lineage: Eukaryota > Viridiplantae > Streptophyta > Pinopsida > Cupressales > Cupressaceae > Cupressus > Cupressus sempervirens. The sequence goes on along the minus strand of CM053786.1, from coordinate 279,638,225 downwards.
AGTACACCTCCCCCCCCCCCCTCACTTAATCTACAAAAGTGAAACCTAACATGCCTATGGTAGTATATCAAAGGAAATACATAATGTCCTCACATACAAGCACATTGGTACAAAATGTTTTTGTACATGCAGTTTCAACAGATGAGAAAGATAGGACACTAGTCCAAATAGTTCAAGAAGCTAGTCTTGCACCTACAACACAAGAACAAGGTGATGAAGAGGTCATAGAATAGGAGAAGGATAGGACTAAAGATTTAACCTTGACTACGAAATTAGAGGAAGTGATAACCATTCAGACACTAGTTATCCTACTAGATATTGCTACTTTTATTCCTAGTTAAGCACTTCATAGGCTAAGAGTAGAAGCTACACCATTGCAGCCATCAAGGCCTAGTCATAGCACATCTAAGGTTTATGAGGCCACATATTATAGTGATATCAACTTAGATGAGGTGATTGAAATGCCAAAGTTTAATCTTGTATCAATCACCATAGAGAAAATGGGCACATTGTAGGATGCTCTAGCCAAAAGGAAACACCAAAATCTTATTAGAAGAGAGCGTAGTTAGAAACAAGTACTTCATGACACCAAGGACATATTTCTTGATGCATTTAGCCTACCCACACCTGATGAAGCCAAGCCAATCATTAAGTAGTTGACAAATATTGTGAAGAAGATAAATGATGAAGACCTAGACAAAAATGTTAGATTGCTAGAGTGGTCTTAGAAGAAATTTCATGCCAATGTCATTGAAAATATATCAAGTGTGACAAAATTTGTTGAGAACATTTTCTCTCTTTACATCAAGTTGTGTGGTGTACCTTTGTTCACACAAGAAGTACATAGACACATTAACCACCTAGAGGGAGAATTGAAGAAAATAGGCGCCATCCTACAATAATCTCTTGGTTAAAGTCAGTCACATTTTAGACAATTGTTGTTATCACATGGTCAGTTAATAATATTGCAATCTCAAGATGCCAATATTTGGGCTACAATGGTCACCATCTAGTCCATGTTGACCCTTCACATGGAGGTGTTACACAAGGAATTAGCCTATGTAGAAACATTGATGAAGAAAGATTCCCATCTTTCTACTCATGAAGGCCTAGTTAACCTTGTTGTTGAGATAACTATTCAAATCAAATCTCTAGAGGTAGTGTGTGATAATGGGAGTGCAACACTAAGGATAGTAATGAAGTTCCATAAATCATTCTTGGACAAACACACTATTTGTGTACCACCTATGACATAAGTGTCAAAAAGGGGGAGAATGAGATAAAATAGAAGAATGTATAAGTTTTAGGGGAGACAAAACAAAGTAGGAGTAAGTATAGAAAAAGAGCATAGTATCACATTAGATCTACTTAGTAGGATTCTTTAGATTCAGAAAAGAACAATCAATTTAGGGAGAGTTATAGAATTTTGAGGTGTGACTGATAAGTCACAACTTTTGCAAAATTTTGAAGTTTTTAGATTTTGTATGTAAGCCAAGTAATAAATAGAGATTATCTGAGTTATGCTTATATGTTAAAATTATTCATGCATGACCAAGTGTTTTTTCCACTCATGTCAAAGGGGAAGATTGTTACTCTTAGATTGGTTTTGGCATATGAGTGATATTGCACTTAATTCATTTACAAGATAGAAATTAGTTCATTTCGAACAAGTAATATATGTTGAGAATAATTTGTCAGATAGTATATGTCAAACAAGATATATAGTATGTGTCAAGTACCTAGTAACTATTGAGTCACTCAAATGCCAAGCAGACAATTAATGTTGAGTGATTCAGATGTTGAGTGATCAATAGATGCTGAGTCACTCAAAGGCTGAGTTACAATATTCAAGACACAATGGATGTCAAGCATGATAGACTTCAAGTACTGAGTAAAATATTTTTGGACATAGTTTTTTGTAATGATACAAACTTCTATGTAAACTATTTTTGAGCCTACTCAAGGATTCATTTGCAATTCTAAATGATAAGGACAAATCTATATTGAGGAATGATATGTAATACATAAAACCAATAAGTAAAAGTGATGGATTAAGCCAAAAAATGGGTGAATCACAATCATTGATTCATACCTAACCCTAAGTCACCTAGGTCTTCTTAAGGAAGGCAAACTCTAAACATTGTAATGTATAGAGAGAGAAGTTTTAATGTGCAAATAGAGCATTCATGGTGGCAAAGGAGTTGTAAATTGAGATACATTGTAGAATCAATTAAAGGAGAACAAAGGAAAGGAGTTAGAGGATAGAAGTGACACATCTTATTAGTGATGATCAAGTACACATCAAGAAAGAGGTGATCTATTATCTAGCAGTAGAGTGCTAATCATAGGATCATTGCTGAGACATTCTAATAATAGAATAAGGTAAATCTCTTAACATAGTATTTCTAATAGGCTACTATAAATCCTTTAATAGGGAACTTACTTCATTGTAAGTGTAAGTCATTTAATCAAGAACACTTCTTAGAGGGTGTCAAAATCCTTTAATAAGGTAAGATCTAACAATCTTGTAAGCCTTTCGTAAGGTAGACTTTTCATAGTGTAGATTATAGTTTATGATCAAACATTGTGACCTTCATTGGATACACTTTACAACTATAGTAGTGAAGATTTTTAGGTGTCATCCCCACCCCATTTTTACCTTCTCATTGGAGGGTTTCTGGTTAACCAAATATTTTGTGTCATATATGTGTTTAATGTCATTGGCTTTCACCCTATGGATGAATATGTCTAGCTAGCTATTTTAGTTTACATGCAAATTGTGAAATGGATGTGTGGTGAATGATTTTATGGTTAAAGATTTGAAGAACTGATTTAGCCCCCCTCCCCTCTCAGAGTTTACTTTCCCTATATTGTTTTCAAGAGTTAGGTGAAGATATTTTGATACTTGAAAAGGATAAGCCTACTTTAACAAAAGAGAAAATAATAATTTTGAGTGAAATAATTGAAAGAAAAGATATGAAATTTGAGCTCAGAAGAGAGCACCAAAAGAAGAAAGTTTTTTTTGAAACAAAAGATATTCTTTAGGATACCATTGTTATTAATTATTTAGATGAACAAGCTCCTATTGTTGATCAATTTGTACAAATTATATATAAAATAAATGAGCTAGACATTGATATTTAATAGAAGATGATGGAGAGAGCTGAGTACAAATCTAATAATAAAGTGATGGATAACATCTCAGCTAAGATAGTTGAATATATTATTGAGATCTCAAAAAAAAGTTACTACTTTTGAGTAGATACCATGTGACACTAAGTATTTATTTGAAAAAAATTGTTATGGACTAGGATTGATGAAGGAGGTAAGAGAATAAATGGATAATATTGATGCATACATGAAACATAGTGCAAGTACCTTGACCTCTGATGCTACTAGTTTTTCTTTCATATTTCCATGCTAAGATTTGGTAGATCAAGTAGTATGAATTGCTGCATGAAGAAGGAAAGATACAAGCCAAGATACTAACAATTCAAGCTTTGTTGACTCCACATTTGACAATCATGCAGAAGAACATTAAGATTGCTAAAGGCTTAATTCAAATAAATCAACACTTATCAATTAGAGATTATATGGTGGTTCATCTTGTAGAAAAATTGGAAATTTGAAGTCACATTCTTGATGAATTAAAGAAGAATTGGGAGACTAGGATTGATATGATTGTTAACTCCCATACATTATTTTTTGTAGAAATATGGAGTAATTTCTAGACCCCTGCTATACATAAGAACAACCATGAAAAACATAAGGGATAATTAGTATGATGCATGATCAAAGGTAGGGTGATGTAAATATCTATGTAAACATCTTATTTTGATTGTCAATTTTGAAATTTCATTTTTGTGTATATCAATTTTGAAGTCATAAGAGGTCAGAACTATGAAAATATTTATGTTTAATAGTCAAAGAACAGGTACTTTATTTGTGTATTGATATGTAATGTTTGATTATGAAAAATATTTTTTACCACTAATGTCAAAGGTGGAGATCATTGATCTGTTAGTCATGTTCTCTATAATGTCAAACCCTTAGTCATCTATTTGACAGGGTTGGTACTAAACCATCCTATATATGTTGAGCATTATAACTAGACTTGTTTATATTTCATGTATGAAATGAGAAGTATTGACCGCAAAGAAAGTCTATGGTAGTCAAGTACTTGAAATACTTGTTGAGTCATCCAGAAGATAGTTCATGTTGAGTATATTGACTCTAAGTCTTATAGTGTAAATTGAGAAAGTGAATTCTAAGTGTCAACATACAAAATAGTTTTGGTAAGTGTTAGAATGTTCAAGTGCTGTGTATACCATTTTTGACATAATTTTTTGGAATGACACAAACACCAAGGTAAACCATTTTTCTGATTTAGAGATGTATGTTTTTATTTAAAGAGTCAATTATGGAGGTGATCATGCATTGTATTATGGAATATTAATCCCTATGTAGGGTGACCAACCAATCAAAAAAAATTGAAGGAGAAAGTGGAAAAAGTTAAGAATCTAGATCATCAATTTTCATCTAGAAACTTCTATAGATGGTTATAAGAAGAGGATCCAAACCCTAATTATAACATGCTTACAAGATAGGTTGTAAATATGGATATTAGAGGTAGAGTGTGAAGGTAAACAAGATCTAACAACCATGCAGACCACTAAAGGGTACAATTTAGACATATCAAATTAGAGATCAGATCATAGGTTGTAAGAGGGCATTCATTATTAGCATTTGAAGTTCAAAACAAAGGATCAAGTAATGATTCATTCTAGCGAGTGTTTCAGGATAAATTTATTAATAGAGTGGTCTTAATAAACCTTTGTGAATCTCTTAATAGAGTGCTTACTCAGTTATAAGTTTTAAACATTTTAATCAAGGCACACTATATAAATCTTGTAAGTTCTTAATATGGTAGAACCCTCATAGGGTTGATCATGAGAAGTGATCAAAATTGTATTCCTAATAGGAAAATTGTACTGTTCTAGTAGTGAATATATTTGGGTGTTAGGTCTTCACCCTATTTTTACCTTCACTTTCGATGGTTTCTAGGTAACCAAAATATTTATGTTATGTGTTAATGATTTGTTTACAATATGTTATTAACTATATCATTGTAGTAAATGTTCATGTGATTTATAATATTGTTGAGATAAGGGTTTAAGGTGAAATATATTAGATATATTAAGCGTTTGAAGTGAGTTGCATGGTATAGATCCTGATTCAACCCCATCTCAATATCTTACTTTCTCATCATACTTCCTAAAAATATGAAATATGGTTTTATGTTAAACAAGTTTAATAATATCAAGAAAAACTAAAATGAATCTACATTTTATTTCAATTTAAGATTTCAAATGGGTATGTGAAAATTGTTCCAAGTGATAAAGATAGATGAAATGGTGTGTCTCACATCCTATTTCAATGTATTTGATAGTCTGATGACATATATCCTAAGAGATTAAGGTCCTAAAATTCCAAGAGATACTTTAAAAGTTGTAGTAAATACAAAGAATAATAGAAGAGTATTAGGGTAGGTAGGAAGAAGGGAAGATCCCAACCTTTTTGGTTCTAGAACCAATAATTAGAATATTACAAGCCTGTAGGAAACCAAAATCCTGAGAAAGACAAAATGGATAGGGTTCCTAGTATGTTATAGGATTTTAAACCTACAATAGGTAATACCAATAAAGGGGTTGTAAATGATAGACTACTCTTTTTTATAAAATTTCAATAAGTAGACTAGGCTGTATAATTACACCTATAATATTCAATGGAAGGATGGGAGGCCTATAACCAATACTGCTAAAGATAATGATGAAAAGGTTACCCTGTATCCATTATAAAGAAATACTATAAATATTGAATGAGATACCCCTTGGTGTATGGCCTGTCAATCACTACATCTTCTAGAGTATTGTGCAGTTGTCTAGTTAATTACTACACCACAAGAGCTCAGTGAGGAAAACCTAGACAATATAGGCTACAATTTGGTAAATTCTTGTTATGAAAATGAGGAGGATTTTGATCAAGAAAAATTAGAGTTGGATGTAAATTATTAGAGAGAAGTTATGAATTTTTCAATTAGCAAGTACCTTCTAATAGTGATGAAGAAATAGATGATAAAACATGTAATATGGTGTCTAATGTTGGATGTATAATTCTTAGGAAGCCATCAAAATAAAAAAAATGATAGAATTAAAATAGGCATTGTGGCTTAGTTACAGATCACTTACAACTTAAGAAATAGAGTTCTAAATGGCGACTTAAATAAGTCATCAGAAATATTCATTAAAGAAATAGGATAAGATGATGAAGGGGAAGTGTCCTAGGTTCCCCCAATGTACCTAGATAATTTTTTTCCCTCTTACATTAAAAACATTGATCAAGTTTTTCTATGTGTCATTACTAATGTGATGATAGTGTTAGAAATAATAGTCCACTAAGATAACTAAGAGGGGGTGAGGTGTGTGGGTGAAACAATTATCCAATAATTAAAACATTTATCAACCTTAAATAATCTTATCTATTAAACCTAAGTAAATAGAAACCATAACAAGATGCACATAGATAATCACACCAGATATCTTAACTAGAGAAACCCTTGATCAAAGGAAAAACCCTAGTGAGAATGTTGCCCACAAGATGATGTACTAATATAAATATTCCTTTTTAGAGGATAGACCTTGTTAGGAGTCTACTACAACATTTAGTACATATTAGTACCTATTAAGAGACTTTGAATACTTGTTAAAAGATTCCAACCCTGCTAGGGTTGTGCCAACTCTGTTAGGAGTTGTAGAAGATGGAAGGACCCATTGTCCAAATAGCTTCTAGGGAAAGACCACTAAACTCACTATCCAACTAATCTCTCAACTATTCCTTGTAGAATAATTTTATTAATTTAACTTCTTTCCTCTATCTTATCAACTGGACCATTCACTGTTAGACCTTATAGACTAGGTCATGAACCTGAGATCTAAGTATCAAACTTTGGATCACACAATAAAACCTTGACAATGAAGTTTCTTTCACTTCCATTCTACTCTAATTATCTTCACTTTCTACTCTTTGTGATGCTTAAAATCATTTGTATTCCTCCCTATAAGATAAAGGAAAATGTCCTTCCTTTATACCAAATCCATAAAATAATTCCCTAAGTTGATTATTACACCTTCTCAACTAATTATTATAGGACCATGTTAAGAACATGTTACACTTAGTGATAACATTAATCTTTTTCCTTGTAACTTGAATAACTTTATATACATGTAACATTATGATGAGTGAGCTTAGCCATGTCACCTCCAACATGTCTTATTAACATGTTTATCTTTGGCTTCTCAGAATAAAAAATCTGCTAAGAGATATAACAAGTTTACCAAAACATGCCTCTATAAATACTATCTAAGAATAGTCTTCACCGAAACTTACATAACTTCTTCTAGACTTAATATGTTATACTTCTAAGGTTAGATACATATACTAGACACATAGTATAATATCCCTTTAACATCACTACTGAAAGTACTTAATGATTTGTCTGTATTAACTTGATCTTTACTACTATTTTTTTGCTAGATACCACATAAAACCGCTATGTTGACATCAATGAAAAAAATAGTCATGAATGTAACATATCATCATGATAATTATCTAATCATGTTTCTATAATACTCCATAGGAATATCATCGACATCCATACTTTTAGTAGATAGTAAAGAATTGAATGATTGATTCAGAAGCTTCAAACACTATCATGTCTTTCAATATAATGGAATTTCTAGCTTTAAAATTTGACTCAAAGAAAGGAAGGTTTTGTGCTCTTGATTCTATGGAATTTCTTCTTATAGGGAATATTAGTGCATTATATCCTACAAGCTAGTTTCATACCTAGATAACGACCCCACCACAAGTGTGCTAGTAGTGTATATTCCTCATCAATATAGGATTTTGTTTTCTAAAAACTAGAGTGTTGCAGTAGGGGTAGATTAAAATGTGATTTATCATATGCTACTTTTCGCATAGGTGACTAGGATATAATGCTAAATAAAGAGCCAAGAGCATTGAAAATGATGCAACATGTTTTCTAGATACAAATAGAAATACTTTTAGAGATGAAGTCATTATTCTAAAAAAGGACAAAACACCTACACCTATAACATAAGAAGTTAAGAATAAGTCTAAGAAAGGATAATTGTAGACCATGTGTTTTGATGGAGAAAAATTTTAAGAGGGAATTGGTGTTGGTGTAGTTCTCATTTTACCTGAAAAGAGAACTTTTAGATTTTATTTTTCATTTCACATGTACAAACAATATTGTAGAATATGAGGGACTTATCTTAGGATTGAAATTGCTTGTCAAGTATGGAATTCAATAACTAGGTGTTATTTGAGACTTAGAATTAGTGGTATCACAAGTCAAGATGTCATATGCTTCAAAGAAAAATAACTTGAAATAGTATAGGAATGTTGTCTGAAATAAAATTAAATCATTTAATACTTTTGGAATTAATTTGATGGATAGAATAAATAATAATATGGAAGACCTATTAGCAAATATGGCTATCAAAATTGATGACATAACTTTTGAAAGAGTTTTGAAGGTTGAGGTTCAGGTCAGACCTTCAAACCAAAATAATATTGAACATTAGAAAGCATTTGAATATGATTTAGACATCTTAAACATTCCTAACTATGAAGCTAAATACTATGGCCAAGAGTTTGACTATAGTGCACTTCTAGAGACCACAGATGGGAAAGATACTATTTTTGGGAATGATGTAATATAGCCGATGACTTACAAAGCTCCTAATGGATTGTTTTTTTGGGAAATAATTTTAGATAATCATGATAGGGGAAAATTAGATACTATGGATAAAAATTTAGAGTAGTTGGAGGAGATAAATGTGGGCACCAATGAATCTCCTATGAAAGTGTATATTGATAAGAATTTACCTCCTACTATTAACAATTTCTAATTGAGTTGCTAAGGAAATATAGGCATATGTTTGCATGGTCATGTGATAATTTGAAGGCTTATAGAAACAACCTTTTCAAGCATGTCATTCCTCTTAAAGATCATTCTAATCCTTGTAGAAAAAATCAAAGACCAATAAATTCCACCTTAGCTCCTAATATTCATGAAGAATTGATGAATCTCAGACATGGGGGTATCATAAAACCAAGAAAACATTCGACATGGGTAATCAATTTGGTGTCTTTTAGAAAAAATGATGGAGACATCAGGGTATTTGTGCACCTTAGGAATCTAAGCATTTCACCATTGAAGGATAACTATGAGTTACCAAACATGGAAGCTATGTTACAAAAACTAATTGACTATGAGCTCATTTAAATGATGGATGGTTTCTTTGGGTATAACCAAGTGTTAGTAGATGAAGTTGAACACTACAAGACTACTTTAACTACACCTTGGTGGACATATGTAGATATAAGAATGTCTTTTGGGCTTGTCAATATTGGAGAGATTTTCTGAAAAGCTATGGATGTAGATTTTGATGATCTTATAGAGTAATTTATTGTGGTGTATCAGGATGACATGGCCGCCTACTCCAAGAATGAAGAGGATCACTACAAACATATTGAGAATATTTTTGTGAAGTCTTGGTTGTATGGTTTTTCTCTTACCCCAAGAAAGTGTGCAATCAGGGTGATTGAAGGTAAGCTACTACATCATTTAATATCCTAGGAAGGGGCTAGCATAGATCTAGAGAGGGTAGTTACAATAGAAAAAATTCCTAAGCCCAAGGATGTGAAGGGTATCTAGACTTTTTTTGGACAGGCAAAATTCTTAAAAAGATTTGTAACAAATTTTGAAGAAATTAGTAGGCCAATATAAAAAATTCTCAAGAAGGGACCAAAGATTAAATGGGATGTATTACCTTGAATTTTATTATAGTATATTAATATATTAATTAATAATGCACCAATACTAATGACACCTAATGATAATAATCCAATGCATATTTTGTTCTTTTGCCTCATTTGATATATTTGCAATATTACTACTTCAAAAGATTGAAGAGGGTTTTGAAAAACCTATCGCTTTCTTTAGTAAGTCACTTCAGGAAGTAGAGATAAAATATTATCTAAATGAGAAAAATGCCTATGCCTTGGTAAAAATAGTTAAAGAATTTAGGTGATATGTAATGGGGCAACACCAGTAACTTTTGTCCCTAGCAGTGTTGTTAAAGATATTTTCTCTCAACAAGAGGTATTGGGAAGACAATGTTGATGGATCAACCAAATCCAAGAACTCAACATTGATATTTAGATTAACAAACTTGTTAGAAGTCAGGGATTGGAAAATTCAATGATATACTCTAATTTGGATGCAAATCAAATAAAGCAAGTGGATGATGACCTTAGGCCACACATGTGTGACATGGATTCTTGTGACTGGTACAAAGATGTTATTCATTTTTTATAATATATTTGTGCCCCCCCTACAATGAGTGACAATGGAAAATGTGCACTCACACATTATGCCATCAAATACATAATTATTAATGGTAAACTATGGTGGAGAAATATAGAAGGTGTACCCTCATAATGTGTAAAACAAAAGAATTTAGTTAAAAGTTTAAGTGAGATGCATAGTGGCATATGTAAGGGTCACTACATGGAAAAACCCACAACTTATAAGGTGATACTGGAAGGGCTTTGGTAGCCTGCCTTGTTTAGAGATTCTCATGTAGTGGTAAGGAAATGTAATCATTGTTAGAAGTGTGTTGTATAATTGAAGTTTTTAAGAAATTTACCTTTGAAGCCAATGGAATTACAAGCACCATTTCAGTAATGGGGTATAGATTTCATAAGTATCATAGATAACAAATCTAGTAGTGGCAATTCTTTCATATTTATGGCTACAAAATACTTCATAATATGGTGGAGGCTATCATAACTAGAAGGTCAGCTAGGAAAGTGGTAACTAATTTCCTTTTGAATAGTATCACTACCAGGTTTGGATACCCTCATAATATTTTTATTGATCATAACATGTGTTTTAGATCATATTAATACCAAGTATGGAATAGCTAGGTCTACTTCCTCTCTATACCTTCCCTAGGGAAATGGGAATGGTTAATCTAGTAATAAGAGAATTTTAAATATGATAAAATAGATTCTAGATGAGAATAAGAAATCCTAGGATTTCAAGTTTCCTCTAGCAGGTTGAGCAAACTAGATTATAGTTTAGAAAACAATTTCCTATTCACCTTTAGATTGACTATATGAAATCCATGTGAAGTTTCCATAGAATAATTTGATTGGAATGTAAAAATTCATTCATAAATATGAGGCTAACATTAGTGATGATATGAAAGATAGACTCAATGATATCCTTCACTAGATAAAAATAGGAGAGAAGCATCAACCACAAATGCCAAGTTGTAGTTGCAGATGAAACACATATATGACAAAAAAATCACAAATAAGAAGTTTGACCGAAATGATTTGTTGTTGTTCTAGAATGCAATACTAAAAGAAAAAGGAAAGCATAGCAAGTTTTATCCTACTTTATTTGGTCTATACTTGATTCATGCTAATGGGGACAGGACTCATATATCATTAAATAGCTTTTTGGTGATCTTTTTAAACTAGCAGTTCATGGATAGTTTTTTGTAGAAGTATTTCTACTAAGAGGTACTACAGTTCCATGAATATTAGCTTAGGTTTGTACATAATGTATATTTTGTGCATAGGTTTATTTTTTCCTTTTTCTTTTGTATTTTCCTTGTATATAGTGTAGCTTGTCTCCTTTTGGTATATGTTGTGTGTTGTTTAACCTTGTGCTCTCTAAGCATTGTCAAGTATGTGGCCTTCTCTCCCAGTGATTCTAGATTCTTGCATGGACATAAGTTCTCCATCAGCCCTATATAAAGCCATTATTGGTAGATTTTTAATATAGGACCAAAAAAATTTACGTTCACAAAATTTTCCTTGTTGTCTATCTTAATTGGGCTTTACCTATGCATGGTCATGTGAGAAACTACCTTGACAATGGAAACACTAGCAAAATGTAAGAAAAACCTTTCAATATTATATTTTATAGTTACTTTTTATGTAACTTAAATGAGGGTTTCTATGTCATAAGAAGGTGGCCCACATTTTCCCTAAGTGTTCTTAATATCCTATCATGATCCCATAAAAATAACCTTTTATTAAATCGTTGCTTTAATGAGGGCTCATTATAATATGTTTGATGCCCTTAATGTTCCTAGTTGTTTGTGACTATTTCCTAAGTCCTTTGCATATGATCCACACTTCATAAATGTTTTAAATCTTGGTGTATGACTTTTACCCCTTTATGTTAATGAATCAAGCTGGGGCCAAGATCCAATGACTATCACTCATTCAGTAGAACTATCTAAAATGAATGTTAAATAACAAGATGCAAAAGTACCTCCCATGGAGGGCGTAAACCCTAAAATAATGATTGAGAGATCAATGACTAGCAAAGAAGCGAGATCATGTTGTAAGACAATAACCTAAGACCAAATGATTATTGTTGGACCTATTTAGAAAGAAGTATTATTATTACTCTAGTTGGTCCACGTAAGTGCAACTTAGATCGGATGTGCTGGTCTAAAAAAAGATCACTATAAGAAAGGGACATATTGCACCACATGGAGATACTACTAGATGAACACAATCTAAAGATGGTGCTACTACCCAAGATTAGACAACTCTATGCAATTTTATATCTCCTTTCTTGTAAATAAGCAATAGTGTGACATGTGTCATCTCTATTGAAAGGAAGGTGCATGGTGGGACCTATGGATTTAGATGGGATTTGAAGTCTTATTCATCCACATGTATAGTGTCAGTGGGCCCAAGCACTGCTTGAAAATCATAAGACAAAATAAACCAAGACTGATGCTCTCGCATCTTCGTAGGATTTTCTCTCCTTGCATGCAAAAGAGAGAGATCATTACATGTGGCCACTCAATGGTAAAGAAGATTCATACTAATAAAGAAGGAGATTCTACACAAGTTTAAATTGGTAGGAGGGACCTAATCATTTGATGGGAAAGATTTGCTTCCTGCAAGCCATTTTGAAGGAAGATCAGTGATCCATGTACTTTTTTTAAGCTCGATTTTTGTCTTACAAAAATAAGAGATGTGAACACATGGACCCATTTTCTCATAAAGGATGAAATTTCAAATATGCTTATGTGATTCCCTTTCTTGATTCTTATTAGCCTAATAGTGGGTCCTAGATGATGACGATGATTGTCTCCAATGGTCAAATAGAGATAATAGCCATATGATGCAAAAAAAAAAGTGGATCAACAATAGAAATTCAAATCTCATATTTGTGATGAAGGAAAAGGTCTCTCCACGTGAAATTAGAGTTATTTTGCATGCACTAGTAGTTTGAATGCCATTTCAAAAGAGCTAAAAGTTGTCACCTCATTCTATATCACCACCCTAGTGTATTCATGATCTAGATTTTTTATGATTACACCCATTTTTAGCATGATAATTTGAAGAAAGAATCAAAGTCATTTTATTAGCAAAAAGGAAAATTCATTCAACAAAGTTCTATATTTGAATTCTAAATTTTTCTTTCCACAAAAAATTGAAGTTCTAGTATTTATCTAGTTCATTTGATCATTGCCAAAGCCCTACATTTAATTGGTAAACCCAAATAGAACCCTAGTTTTCTTAGTAACCTAACATTGTAAAGATCATGCCTAAGAAGTGCTCTAGTAAACTCAATTGTGAGGATAGGTTCCTATAGGATGATTTCATTGACCAAATACCTTTTTCAATAGAAGGTAGGGTAGAAATAGAGGAATTGAAAACTTTAAAAAATGAAGTCCACATAGGGTTGAAAGACATATGAGATTGTCCACTATTCGCATATGTCAGTTAGGGGTTTAGATGTCTTTAGGAGATGGTTCAGTTAAGCTAGCATTGTTATCCCTTTATACAATTTGTGGTAGTATGACCTAGGAAAATCATTAGATCCCACTATTTTTGTGGATGTTAACTTATTGTTGGACTTGGAAATGAAATGTGACCCTATCACATAGAAAATTATGGACTTAAATGGACAATTTTTACTAAAGATAGATGTTCAGGACATTAGGAAGGATTTTGATCTTTATCCATCCCTAAATGTAGCCAAAATTATCTCATTAGTGAGGAAATATTTATTTCTACCCTTACACAACTGTTGTTAGAATCTAAGAAAATCTCAACGGAGTCAAAGCATAAAAAGTCACATTCATAGAGGATGTTGAAATATTAGACATATTATTAAAAGCCTCTAACATGAGACCCCAAGAAGGGGGAGGATTGAAAATATTGAGAGAAGAGCTACAGCCTCAAGGAGTTTAGCTTGTAAAGAGAGTTAGAACTAAGGGAGGTTTGAGGGCATATCACAAGAAGAAGCCAACTAGGAGGCTAGTAGAACCATTGATCCTAGAAGGTCTAAAAGAAGAGGACCTAGTTAAAAATACATCTTCTCTACATCCACCAAAACCACATATGCCACCATCACCATAAGGCACCATGATTTTGTGCTTATAGAAAAATTAGCCTGTAACAGTATAATATCTACACAACATATGGAAGAGCAAGGGGAAGTAAATATCCCTAAGGAAGAAGAAGAGGATGAATATTACCTTTATATACTAGAAGAATTATTAAATGAAGCATTCCTTCAAATCCCAAGGGCAACTGTGTCTAACATCATTACTCAAGTGATCAAGGAAAATTTCCCTTGGGATGTGAGAACATAAGCTTTTAGGGATTTTGTTGAGGATGGTGATGGTTTATTGAAGTACCACAATAGGATTTATGTTCCTAGCCATGAAGTATTGAGGAAAGTGATACTTGAGGAGATGAATTGCACTCCATTTTTAAGGCATCAAAAAGTGAACATAATGGTTGTTGATGTTAGGCTATTGTACTTTTACCTAGGGCTTAAGCATGACATGATAGCTTATGTAGCACAATATTTGGACTACCAATGAGCTAAGGTTGAGCATGTCCATCGAAAATGATTTCTCTATGTGCATAAGATTCAAAAGTATAAGTGGCTAGATATTAGTATGGAATTTACACATGGACTATCCATGAATTATTCTATACATGATCTCATCTTGATCATAGTCGATAAAGTATCCAACGTATCTCATTTCATTCTCAGAAGCCTAAAGGGTAGGTCACTATATTTGGTTAAAATAAATGTTTTAGAGGTATTCAAAATCTAAGGTGTACAAGAAACAATGAATATTTAATAGAGATACTCGAATCACTTCAAGGTTTTCAACATTCGTGAATGTAACATTGGGTACACACCTAAATTTTAGCATTGCTTATCATACTAAGACTGATGGGAAAATTGAGAGAGTTAACTAGGTATTGAGGGACTTATAGTACATGTACTACTTGGATGGAGAGTACAAATGGGAGGATTTTATTTCATTGGTTGAGTTTGCATATAATAACTCTTAATGCTCTTCTTTTGGTATGACACTCTTTGAGGCTCTCTATAGATGTAATTATTGTAGACCTATATGTTGTGATAGGTTGATGTAAGAGCATCTTTGGGTAGTTGAAAATCCTATATGTTAGAGTAGTTTTGACATTGGAATTGGTGGACTTGGTCGAAGGGAACCGATGCTTAGTCATTATTGGGGTAGTTCTTGGTTGTATCTCTACTCAAGGAACTTGATGACTGAAGGACTCGATGATGCTTGTGGTATTCAATTGATATTATTCTTGGTAGAAACTGTGCTTGGTGATGCTTGTGGGAGATTGATGGAGGTTCTTTCTTATTATTCTTGGGGTATACTTGGTATGCTCAGTGGTTTTTGTTGGTGCTCGATAGATTTTCTCAATGAATGGATATTCTTGGAAATTTGATCAACCGACTTGCTACACTTGAATTGTCTTGCACATGACCATGATGTGGATCTATCATGGGATGGGTGAGGACCTATTCTAAGTCTTGGTTTTTTATCCTATATGCATTTAATGATTTTCACAAGAAAAGTAAAACATTTTATGTTTATTTGGATTCTAGATTATTCTAATTTGTAATAGGTCAACTTGTAGCAATGCAAGAACAAAATGAGGGTTTGGTTACTATTTTAGGCATTCAGTAGCATACATTAAGGATGTGATATGGAGTTAAAAATTCATGAGAAGATATAATAGCTAGGTGTGGGCTTAGGAAGAAGAAATTTTTTTGGTGGCTTATGAGCACAATTTTGGATCTTGCTTGGAGTTTCTACCAAATTGTTGTGTTGATAAAGATCTATGCTAGCTAGGGTTAAGGGTATCTAAATCTTGTGAGGTGTTAGCATGACCTAGAAAAATCATTAGATACCACTATTTTTGTGGATGTTAACTTATTGTTGGAGTTGGCAAGGAAATATGACCCTGTCACATAGAAAATTATGGATTTAAATGGAGAATTATTATGAAAGATAGATGTTCAACACATTAGGAAGGATTTTGATCTTCATCCACCTGTAAATGTAGCTGAAAATTTTGACTTCAAATTATTTGATGATCCTTTCAATCAGGTTGGACTAGATATATAGCAAAGCTTGATTACTCATTTTTTATAGGAGGTAAATGTGATCAAGTTAGCACCTGCAAATATCTCTTATATTATAGGTAATGTAGAGCACTATGATGATACATTGGTTAATATACACACTGATCTATATGATGTATTAAGGATACAAAACAAGGGAAATTTTAGTAAGTCTACTACATGGATGTGTCTAGGGATTTAGGAGTGTGGTGTTCTAATTGTTTATCATTTTCCTCAATACCTAGAGGTAAGAGTGAGTGAAGGGTTGGCAGCTTTACATAGAGGAGAATCAACATATTTTAGATGGTATCCATTACTCATGCATATGATTCTTTTTCTAATAAATATTCTCTCTCTCTCTCTCTCTCTCTCTCTCTCTCTCTCTCTCTCTCGCTATATATATATATATATATATATATATATATATATATATATATATATATATATATATATATATATATATATATATATATATATATGTTTGTGTGTGTGGAGTTTGAAAGGGATAATGAGACATTATCAATTAGGGTATTTTTTAGTGGTGAATATTCATAATTTTATGAATTTTAAATTTTTTTGCTAGTAATATGGCTAATAACTTAAGATTTAATGCAACCTAAATTGCCACATTTTTATTAAGTTTAGTTCTAAAATATTTAAAATTGCCCAATAATTTATTTTATTAAAAAAGTTAAACTCAAAGTTTTGCCACAATATTCAATACATGATTAGATTTGATTCACCTAAATATTACATATTAAATATTGGAATCTAATTAAATGTGGATAGATTCTTTCTTCAATTGGATGTATCTGTAAGATTTAAGCTAAATACATAGCCCACATGTAATGGAACTAAAATGTGTTTGTTTGGCTACATGTTAAACCCTTGTATTGAAATCTCTCCACCTCACTTGAATCTTAAACAACAACTATTATAGTCTCAAATGGTAAATGTTCCATGTAAAACCTCAATTTGAAGTACTCAATGGGTTCAAAGCTCACATGAAATGAGACTACTTTAGATTTGCGATGGACCCTAGTGAAGGATGAATAATTTAGGAATCTGATATAGGTCTACTCGTGCCTGAAACCTCTTTGATTTAGAGCAAAGGACCGAGAGTCATCCACACTATCAAAATCACCTTGGGTAGGATCTTGACATCATCTCTTTTGATGTTGAAGCCTTATTGTTAGGATTAAACCACGAACATAAATAAAAATTACATGCAAATATAACCAATACCAGAAAAATAATAGATCACATAGAAAAGAACACAAGACACCAAGATTTAATGTGGTTCACCAAAACCCTAGGCTACTTCCACCAAATAGAAATTTTGATTTTATTACGATCAAGTGATTAAAACCTGATTATAATCCATAATCCCTTATAGCTCAATACGGCCACAGGAACCAATTTTTGCATCACAACTATAAAACAATCCCTAACCCTAAGCCCTTTTGTACAAGTATTTTTACCACTTTAGGGATATAATTAATAATTACAGGGTATGTCCAGGATCATGGTGTGCCAAAAAGTGGCGATCTGAAAAATATGTAGTTCTGAAATGCCTCAAAGAATTTCAAAATCTATACCAACTTTTTTCCCACCCATCCTAATACTAAATGAAAACAATTAATACCTTTATAATTCCTACTATATCTTTCGATACCAACCTTATATGGTCATCTTTAAAACATTTCGAAAATGTGTTTTTTGCATGTTCTTATGTGTTTTTTACTTCAAGCATGTAGCTAACGACTTTTTTTAAACCAAAATTTGATGTAATGAAAAGGGTTTCTTAAGAATGTTCTTAGATTTTCATAAATTTAAGGTTTGTCAAATTACGAGTTCAGTAAGTAATTATTACTTATTTTCTAATGGAGTTAGCTGCAAAGTATTGATTGACATACTGGTTGAAAAATAGCTATAACTTTCAAACCATATAAGATTTGTGAAATCCAAAAGATGCATCACATTCTATGCTTCAACTAGTATAAGGAAAAAAAAAAAAACTTAATTTTGATTTTCTTTGAACTAGTTAAGGTGGTCAGACACGGGAGTTTTTTAATTCTGAAAATAGTATAGTAGAAAATTCATAATTAATAATTTATTTAGAATAAAAATTCCCAAAAATATGCGTCACATCTAGGCATGAGTCTACTTTTTATATCTAAAATTATATTTAAAAATATTATCATTTCATTATGATTAGGGTGGTCAGACATACACCTACTTTTTATTTTTGCCCTGAAATTTTTGTAGTACTGCATTAAAATCCAAACTTTTGACTAATCAAATGTTTTTTTCTCTAGATAAGGCCTTGTATTTTAGAAACTAGATTCAATTTCCTTCAGATTATTTTCTTACAACTTTTTGATATAAAGTCTAGAACCACTTTAAAATGATGTGTCAAGTTGACATAACCTTGATTTGCTAGTTTTTCACTGCCACTTAAGGCCATAGTTTGGTACACCATGATCCTGCACATACCCTACATGCTGGCCCAAAATCTCAATAAAATAGGGCCCAAAATTTTTTTTGGGTGATGCCCTGAGCCCCAAAGAATTTATGAAGTATGTACAATACTTTCTTTATCAGTTGACACAAAGTAACAATCTCCCGCTTAGGGATTGATTAAGCTCCACACTAAACAATAATATCCCACTTGGACACTGATCCTATAGCTATGTCACTACTCCATGAGGCTTCTACTAGATCAAACCACCCTAGACTCTACAGTTCTTTTATTCACGTTCAATCTAGAAGACCAACCGAAGTTGAAGAGGACTTCAACTTCTCCCTTGTTACTGCCTTTATAAATATATCTGTTGGATTTTCATATGGATGTATCTTGTCTAGCTTTAATTTTCCATCCTCCAAAATTAATTGAATGAAATGGTACCATAACTATATGTGTTTGGTCTTTGAATGGAGAGCTGAATTCTAGGCAAGATGAATGGCACTTTGACTATCTGTAAAAAAATAATTATCCTTTTGAGGATGTCCTAGTTCTTCTAAGAAGAACCAAAGCCATATCATCTCCTTGGCTACCTCTGTACTACATAGCAGCTACATACTCTACCTCTATAGTAGATAAAGCATTAACCTTCTGTAACCTAGAAACCTAGCTCACAATTGCCCCACCAATAGTAAAGACATAACCTATAGTACTCCGCCTAGTATCAATATCCCCTATCAAATCTAAGTCAACATAGCCCTGTAAATCAATAGTAGAGCCCTCAAAGTGTAAACACTTATTGGATTTTCCTCTTAGATATCTGAGAATCAATTTGACTGCATGCCAATGCTTAATTCCTGGATGACTCATATACCTGCTAACAACTCCCATTGCATGTGCAATATCTAGCCTGACACATACCATAGCATACATCAAGCTTGCTACAGTTGAAGCATAGGGTACCTTGGACATCTTATCCTCCTCTTCTTGTGTCTTGGGGCACATATCCTTAGTCAACTTCAAATGACAAGGTAAAGGTGTGCTAATAGCTTTAGCATTCTCCATAGAGAAAAATTGCAACACCTTCTCAACATAATCATCTTAAGATAGCATCAACTTTCCGTTTGTGGACTATCTCTGTAAATCTTCATACCAAGGATTTTTTTTGCTGCCCCCAAATCCTTGATAGAAAATGCATGCGCTAACTACCATTTCAACCCCTTAATATGATCCATGTTAGACCCAGCTACAAGCATATCATCAACATATAAATATAAAATAATGTAACTATCATCATCCAACCTCTTAAAATAAATACAATGATCTGAATGACACTTATTGTATCCATGCTCATACATAAAACTATCAAATTTCAAATACCATTGCCAAGGTGCTTGCTTTAAGCTATATAAACTTTTCTTCAATTTGCACACTAAGTGCTCCTTACATTTGACCTCAAATCCCCGTGGCTGAGATATATATATCTCTTCATCCAAATCACCATGAGTGAAGGCTATTTTAATATCAAGTTGCTCCAAATGCAAGCCTTCAGTAGTCAGAAGACTTAAAACAATACAGATAGAAGTCATCTTAATAACAGGAGAAAATATCTCATCAAAATCGATTCCTTTTTTCTATACAAATCCTTTTACAACCACAACTAACCTATCCTTAAATCTTTTCTTACCTCCATCCTCTTCTTTTAACCTATAAAACCACTTATTTTGTAAAGCTCTTTTACCTATAGCCAATTTGCATAAATCTCATATCTTATTCTTCAACAAAGAGTCCATTTCATCTTTCATTGTAGACTCCCACTAAATCTTAATATCCACCTGCACACCTTCATCATAACAGTCAAGTTCACTAGCATTAGTAAGTAAAATTGAATAGAAAGAGGGAGAAAATCTTTCTAGAGGTCTAATTTTCCTTGTTGATCGTCTAACATTCACTGGTGTGCTGGTATTTGTTGTTGCTATTATTGTACATCATGAGGAATAGCTGGAACATCACTTTTGGAGTATCATCTAGCACTACATAATCATCTTCTTTCTTCTCATGTTGCTGCAATAGATCTTTGTACAACACTTTCTCATTGAATATGACATCCCTACTTCTTACAATTTTATGATTTTCAAAATCCCAAAGCCTATAACCAAATTCATTAATGCCATATCCAAAAAATACACATTTCTTTGATTTAGCTTCTAGCTTGGTTCTATTTTCATAATCTATGTGAGAAAAAGCTTCACAACCCAAAGGAGTAGAGGGACCTCTATTAATCAAATATACAACAATATTGACTTCCTCTACCCACATGTGTAAGGGAAACCTAGTATGCAACCTTATGCTCCTCACATGCTCCATTACAGTCTTGTTCATGCATTTAACCACTTTATTTTCCTATGGAGTCTTTGGAACAATTTTCTGTCTACAAATACCATTAGTGGAGCAATAATATTTAAATTCATGACTGCAATACTCACCACCATTATCAGATCTGAGATATTTTAATTTTTTACCAGTCTCATTTTCAACCAAGCATTTCCATTTCTTAAAAAGTTTGAAATACATCACATTTCTATCTAAGGAAATAAACCCATGCTTTTCTAGTTGCATCATCAATAAATGTAACATAATAATGAGAGCCTCCAAGGGAAGATACCTGAGCCAGTCTACACACATTAGTATGCACAAGCTCTAATTTCTCTTTTTTGTTTTCCTTACCAGTCTTTACAAAATCACTCTCTCTTGTTTCCCATACACACAACTTTCACATAAATCCATATTAACACATTTTAGACCTAGTAAAAATTTATTTGAATGAAATAATTTCATACCTTTCTCACTCATGTGCCCAAGTCTATTGTGCCACAATGCTGTATAAGAATTTACAACAACTATTTGTTCTCCCTCCTCAATAGTAGCAACTATTCTTGAACATTCATTTTTCTCTGAAACAATTAAAGTAGAAGGAACAATATGACCTGTACAAAGATATAAGGTGCCTGCTTTCACACCTTTTGCTACTACAAAGGAACCTTTTGAAACCTTCCAATTTTTATCATTAAAAGTAACTACACAACCCTCATCACCAAGTTGCCCTGCTGAAATTAAATTCCTACTCAGCCTTGGAACATGTCTTACCTCATAATAGCTAATGATTCCCATTCTACAACTTAAGCTTAACTTTTCCCTTTCCAATAATCTGATAGGGTTTATTATCCCCCAAATAAACAAGTCCAAAATCACCTTGGACATAATCAATTAAATAACCTTTATTTGGTGTATTATGAAATGAAGCACCAGAATCTAAAATCTAGGAATCATCAACACTTTCTAAAGATAGAAGCAAAACATCTTCTTCAAATTTGTTACTTACCACATTTGCCTCCTTATCTCCATCTAGTTTATCTCCTTCATTTTTTTTTCAATTCCAACAATCTTTCTTTTTATATCCTAGTTTCCCATAGTACCAATAGTCGTTCGGTCCTCTCGATTGAGACCTCATCCCCTTTGACTTTCCTCTTGATTTTTTACAATTTCTAAAATTACTTCCTCTCTTAGTTGTTCTACCCCTACTTTGTGCATTCAAAGCACTTCTAATGTAGATCCATTGAGATTTTCCTACAAGTTTCCTCACTCAAAATAATACCAATCACATCATCATATTTTAGGGTACTAGATCTAAGAACATAATTACTCATAACTATTACCAAGCCATTCCAACTTTCAGGTAAAGAAGACAAAATCAAGAGAGCCCTAATTTCTTCATCAAAATTGATACCCACAGAAGATAATTGACTAGTAATAGTATCAAACTCATTTAAATGGTCTGCAATAGATCCACTTTTTTCCATTTTTATATTAAATAAACACTTCATGAGAAATACCTTGTTTGAAGTGGAGGGCTTTTCATACAGTTTTGCTAGGGTTTGCATCAATTCTTCTTTTGTCTTCACTTTTGTAATATTAAATGCCACCGATGGTGCCAAGCATAATCGAATGCTTTCAAGTGCCTTTCTATCCAATAGATCCCATTCATCATTTGACATAGATCCCTGATTCTTGGCTTTTCCTTCTAATGACTTCCATAAATCCTTCTGATAAAGATAGTCTTCCATTTGCATCTTCCATAATTGGAAGTTCTACCCATTAAACTTGTCAACCCTCAGTTTACCCTCGTCTACCATTACTTCCACTCAACCATGAGACTCCCACTCAACCGTGAGACTTTCCTATAGAGGATAACTAAAAAAAAAACCTCACTCTAATACCACTTGTGAGGATTAAACCATGAACAGAAATAGCAATTACATGCAAATATAACCAATATTAAGAAAATAACAGATCACATAGAAAATAACACAAGACACCAAGATTTAACATGGTTCACCCAAACCCTAGGCTACGTCCACCAAATAGCACGTCTGATATTATTATGATCTAGTGATTACAACCTAATTACAATCTGTAATCCCTTACAGCTCAATATCATCGCAAAAACCAATTTTCACATCACAACTATAAAACAATCCCTAACCCTTAGCCCTTTTATACAAGTATTTTTACCACTTTAGGGTTATAATTAATAATTACATGTCAGCCCAAAATTCCAATAAAATAGGGCCCAACTCTTTTTTTTTTTGGGGTGATGCCCCAAGCCCCAAAGAATTTATGAAGTATGTACAGTACATTCCTGATCAGTCACCACAAACTAACAATTGCACTGAGCAAGACTTGGTCCCTCATGGGCTCTTTGTAAGCTAGTCAACTCCACTAGTAGACCAAGGACCCATTGACAACTTGATAATGCTAGTTTCCCTTAACTTAAACTCATACATAAAAGTTGTTGCCTACATATAATAGGTTCATAATGGAAAATAAATGACAACTCCCAACTAAGTCTTTTTGGGATTTAAAAACATATTCTTTTGTTGATGTAGTGGTTTTCAATGCCATCTATGCCTCTTATTCATTTTAGAGCTATAAAGTGGGAAACTTCAAGCTGAATTGGTGTTTAGAAATCATCTCTTTCCTTGTAAGTTATTAATATTATGATGGCTCTCAATCTTGGAACCAAACCAGTGTAGTTATGTGTGCATTTTTTCATATCGATGAAGTCCTTGAGAATATTCGAGTATTGGTGTATGTACTTGCCTAGTTAAGATGCATAGGGGATAGACAAACAACTCCTTCTTTGAACTCGAGTTTCCATTGTTTAATGTCCAAATTAGATAAAATGTCTTTGAACAATTATTGAATAGTATTGAAATTTGATGTGTTATGAAATTGCATAAATCAATAGCCTTAATTATTTTTCTAAAAGTCTTGCACTCATTTCAAAACCCGCCTTAACTTTTTTTGTCTAGTTTCTTTGGTTAAGAACCAAGGATTGAGGGGTATTCATTCTGCTAAATTTGCCTAAGGCATGATCTTGGCCTCATCCCTTTCTAATGTCAAGGGCCTTGCACTTAGCAAGACTTGATCTCTGGTAGACTCTTTGTGAGCTTTCAACTTCACTAGTAGACCAAGGACCCTTTAATGTATAAGAAAATTTAAAAGTAAAAAGGGTTTGATTTTAACTAGAATCTTCCACAAATTGGGCAATTAAGAAATTGTGGATTATTAGCTTTCAACTTTTGTATTCGATATATGACACTGGTTGGTTAGACTGTAAATTAGAAAAAGTCTAGTCATCAATTATTTGGAAATGTGCCTCTTAATTTTGAATCTTGTGAATAAAGAACCTGAATTAAAAATTGAATCGATTAATCTACCAGTCTTACTAAACTAGATGCTAGGAGGATGTTCATGGTTTCCGCTAATTAAAGTTCTGCATGCTAAATTGAAAGAACTAGTGTTATTAAAAATGTTGATTAATTATTCATTAGGTATTGATGTTTTCATATTATTGTGTACTTGTGTATTGGTAGTGTACCATAATTTGTTGATAAATTCTAAAAATTATTACATGACCATAATGGTGCATTATGATACTTTCTTTTGTATAGAAGTTGTTACTTGCCTACTATGAGTTTGGTTGCAGGTATAGGAATGGAGAATAGGAATGCATATTGGGAATATGAATGGCTATTCCAATAACAAGTATTTTTTGGAATGGGCATAAGTGCATTTTAGAGGCAAAATGAAAATATGTATTCCTATTCCCCATTCCAAGTGGCATAGCAAACATAAATTAGAAAACATATTCCTATTCCAGCAATCAAACGAAAGATACAATGTTTTTATTGCCCATGGATTAACACTGTGTATGGAATACTCTATTCCCTATTAATGGATATTAAATGTGTTCTTATTCTTGATTGGACTAGTCAAAGAATGAATACCATGCTTAATGGCATAGACTGAAATGCATGCACTGAAAATATTTTTAAAAATGTATACATATCTCTTTTGCAAGCATTCCTTAATTTATGCCTGTGTAGATGTAAATTGATTAAAACTTCTCATATGATATAATTGAAATAATCATCTTATATTAGATGATTTGATGGAATCTTGTACATGCCATTATTGTATCTAAATTATATATTATATAGATAAATGTATGGTTATATTGTTCATGTCATAATGTGCAAACCAACATAATTGAATTGACATCATGGATGCTTCATTAAATGAATAGTTATTGATAATCTTTGGTTATAGTTTAGTGACATGGATGATTGAATAGTCAACTAGAACTCGATCACTGTAATTTCCGCAATTTTCACACTTTTTGATGACGTAACATTTGGTTGGATAGAATGAGATCTTACATATATTGTGTTTGTTGTAGCAATGCTAGTTTATTGTTTCTTAATTCGTGTTTTCAAAAATCTACAAAGAGAAAGCGAAGTCAGGAAATCTATATGAGGATTAAGAAGATGCACAGAGTAGCGTACTTGCGCAGCTCATCTTCGCTAAAATGGTGGTCTACAAGGATTTTAACTACAGTAACCAAAATGTTCACAGTACTGCCATTTATATATGTTGGAGTTAATCTCCAACCGTTACATTTGCTCCTCTCCAATAGTCTCCTTCTCACCTTCAGTTAACTCTTATCAATCTGCTGGATCACGTGAATCTTCTTTTCTTCTCCAGCACTCTATGTTTGCCTCCATTCAAGAATCAATACAGATAGGATACCTTTAGATGAAAATCTAATAGCTAATTAAATACATGTTTGTTTGTTGTGCATATACTGTAGAACACGGGGTAAGTTTTGTGTATAAAGAAAAATCAAAGTGGCTGGAAATATTTTTGGTTTACGAGAAGAGTCCAGAAACTTCTTTCTCTAGCAGTGAAAACAGGGCTGTCATGTGTGCTGGGTGTGCAAAAACAGAGCAGGGGATTTTCAGCCAGTTACAAGAAAAGGTATTCCTAAATATGGCAAAAGAGTAACAGCTCTATGCATGAAAATATATGTGTCGAAAAGTTGTGTTGATATATATATATATATATATATATATATATATAACGTGTTATATGATCTTTCAGTTTATCCTTGTTTTATTACTGTGTTCTATTTTCTCTGTTTCAGTCCTTTTTGTTTTCTCTGTCTTTTGCCAAAAATATACACAAGTATTCCATCCTATGTTTCTTCCTTGGTTGCAGTGTGAATGAAATGAAATATTGTCCTCGTTCGCGGTGTTAACCAATTGGGTAACTACCATTTCTACATAATTATCTGTTTCCATTGAATATTTATGCGTTTATATTGAAGTTTTTAATGTTCCAACGCAAATATTTTATCTAATAAGTCAAATTGTAGTATTGCTATCATAATTTAAGTTTAAGTGTGTATTTTAAATGAAACATTAAAACTACATATAATCACAGTCTGACGAATTATTAAGGATCAGTCATAGAAGTGAGAATTAAGAATGAAAAGAGACATTGCAAAAACGTTGGAGGAGAGGCATGTGAAGCTATGGAAACAGATAGATCCTTGATCAACTGAATAAGATGAGTTGTAATCGTAAGGAGTAGTAATTGGAAGGAAATGCACGCAAAGCTGTAAAAACAGACAAATCCTCAATCAAATAAATAAGTTGAGTATAAATTATTAATTTTAATTGGGCAGTCACTGAAGAAGTGTTTGAAGAAATTGTAGATCTAATATCTGAGATGCATCTTTTAAAAATTAATGAAGTTAATAAATTTAAATAACGTATGATTATAATTATATAAGAGAGGTAAGCATAAAAGTGTAAATATATCTTTGAAAAGAATATTTAGCTCAAAAGAAAAGTGAAGTATTAAAAACAATTTAAAGTTATTTGAGGAGGTTAAAAATGTAATAAAAATTGGAGCAAAAGAAATAGAAACAAATAGTTTATAAGTAGAAGATATTTGGTCACAATTTTTAAAATTGTAATATTTTTATTAAGATTTAATTATCTATTTTTGCAGTTATATTTATTGATTCATTTGTAGTGGTTTAGAAGAACTCATTTCTAATAAGAATAAATGGAACACTTACTACTCATTTTATCTATGTGATATTAACACATGTGAAACACCGCTACTTTTATGAAGTTTTTTTGCCTATGCTAATACTGCTCAGCTCAAGGGCCCTTAACTACTGAGTTCCCTTTAAGATTAATCTAACTTTGCTTGCAAAGTCATTTGTAAGACTTTCATCAAGTGTTATGTTATGTGAACCACTCATTAGAAAGCACCTTAAGCTGGTCATGATAGATAGGACATATTTTCTACAATAAGTCAAATTTAATCTTACTATCACAATTCAACTATAGGGTTTTGAATCTAAGACTTAGACATTCACACTAAGATAAAGATGGAGTTTTTGTGTGAGATGTTACAGTCTCAAACACCTGTCTCTTTGTTAGATCATCATATAGTTGCATGGAATGCATGACATTAGGCATGCTGAAAGACTATTTCTTTATGGTTCTATTTAGCTGTGCGTTAAAAATCTATATAAAAGGCCTATTAGCTATATAGAAACCAATCTGCTGTTGGCAAAAGTCCGTGTAAGCAGAAAAATATTTCGATTGAGGCATGATTGAGTTAATTCGTTGTCGAGTATTGTTACAAGTTTGTCGTGAAATTTTTATGAGCCCTGTTTTCTCTATTTTACCCTGTTTCCAAAATTTTACACCCAGACATTTTATGCAATATGTGGCATTCCACAAAAGGCACATGAACAGTTCGATTATTCCCTTGACATATCTGTTCACCCGCAGTTACCCTGATTATAAGGGTGCGGTTGATCTACTGGCTAATAAAAGGATTGATCATTTTCATTTCCTGTCAGTTACGCTCTTCAGTGGGAGATCAGAGTTTTGCGATGCATAGGGATCTTTTTTCGAACTTCGATCAATAGTTTTCTCGCTGTTTTGATATAACAGACACTACATAAGTAATGGATTGCGATTTCCATTTTCTTTTAACCACCCAATTTCATGATTGATCTATGGTAATTTTCATATTATCTTTTTTTTAAAAGTAATGTTGAGTATTAATTTGTGTAGCTAATTTAATTTAGAAAACGGAGTTAAAAGGATTTAATACCCTCAAAAGTCAAAGGATTAAAATGCACTTGTTATGTTCAACCATTATGATCTTTGTTTCGATTACTTTGCCTGAATATCTTTCAGTTCTTCACTTTTAGTTAAGAACCATGTTAATTTCAGATCTAGGGTTCCTATCAACCCTAGAACTTTAAACACATAACAATGGCGTAACAATATCCCATCGCTAGAATAAGACCCTGCCCTATGAAGACAAATGCTTCAGAAATCCTCTGTATTATTCTGTTCAATACCGGAACTGTTCGTAACAGTCTCTCCACCAGATTGCGATTAACTAACAGTTGACAATCCTATTTAGCAGCTGTCGAAAATCCTCTAACAATTTCAAAATTACAATCTACCGACCAAAATTAATTGCATTAGCACTCTGCTTCCGCAAATCAGAAATAAATAGGAAGGAATGAAATCCAATGTAATCTAGTATTGACTGTTCGTCGCAGATAGGTGACTGACAGAGACCCAGGAAACAGAGATTTCCAACAGTATACGGTTATGGAACGCTCTGGAAGGCCAATGCACATTGCACATCAATATTTCTAACACTCTTATCAATGTTTTCAGAAAAAGTGATATCTAAGTCTTTTTTCCATCTAAACAAATACTCTGTAAATTTCCGGGAAAGACTCGCAGACCATATCCCGTATTCAAAGTGAACACATAAACTTAACAACAACATAATATAGGTTATGTTTATGGCACTCTACTTTTCAATTCCGCTTACATCGAAATAACAATATAAACATGATAAATAAGGAAGCGATAGAGCTTTGCTAGAAATTACCAGGTTCGCGGATGGAGTAACAGAGACTTAAACAGTGAATTATTGCAACAGGTCGATCACCACACTCGGATTAATAGATTTGATTTTGTTCCGGTACTCTCCGCCTTCCTTTAACGCCTCACTTGCTTGTGTAGATCCATGAAACTCAATCTGCTTAAGACCTCTCAAACGCTCCAAGCCGTCTGGGACTTTCTTCAGATTCTGGCATCCCTTCATCGACAATTTCTCCAGGCGTGGCATCGCTCCGTCTTCGAAATTGGAAATCTCGCACAAGTAAGGAAAGTCTGAGATTTCTAGGAACCGCAGCTTTTGAAACCCTAACCAAGATCCAAATGTCGGCGGCAACGCTGTGCACTTATGGTTCTGAAACAAGCATAGACTCTCCAAGCACCGCATTGTTCCCAATTCTGTATACCTTATACAATCACCGTTGATCTGGAGTACTCTGAGCTTTTGAAAAGTGGATACTGAACTTGGCAGATCGAAATTCCAGAGGAAAAGCTTCTCAATATTCTCCATGGCTTTCATGGAATCAGGAAGACAAGGAAGATCCGCTGCATTCTCAAACTGAATCGGTGGAATCTCATTAGCTATTGCCAGAAAACGCATCTTCACCAACTGCTCAAGAACACCTTCCTCTATAGCTTCTAGTTCCTCTCTAAAATTAACATTTAGACATAGCTCTTCAAGTTTGGTCAGACTGGCGAAATGCTCTAGTTTTAGTAATTTATTCCCCTCAATGGAAAGGTTGAGATAATCTGATACAAGTATCCTCAATGACAAGAGCTTTGATATCCCAGCGGGCATGTAACTGGTTAATTCTTCAGAGCAACCAGCCACATTGAGATGCTCCAGATTTCGAAGCTCCCCAATCCATTCCGGTAGCCGTGTTACTCTTCTGCACCCGGAAATGATAAGAGAGCGAAGATTGGTGATTTTTCTAACACAAGTTGGAACCTGCTTGATTTCTGTGCGACTCAAATTCAAAAGTCTGACAAGCCTCAGGTTTGCAACGGATTCCGGTAGCGTTGTGATGCGAGTGCTGCTCAAGTCAAGAATCCTCAATACTTTCATACTGGAAAAGAACTGCTCTGAAATAGTAGAAAAATCATTGTTACATAATGTCAAAGTCTTGACAGATCCAAAACTACCCATACCGATTTGTGCAATGGTGCGGTCATCTATTCTTTTAGCCGCCAACAATAGCCGACGAAAGTTGCGGTACCCGCTTCTCTTTTGCTCAGGTCGGCCATTCTTCAAGGCTTCCTCTATACTAAATGCACATTTACTTTTCTTTGATATAATCATCACCAAATCAAGTAATAAATTGTGCAGCTTAAGCGATTGATTTCGCTGAGCATCAGTGTCTACCGTCTCCAGCAAACATAGCCTTTGAAGATGATTTATGTATTGCCATCCGATATCTTGTTGGTTTTGTCCCTCTGGTATCAATTCTTCTGCTATCCACAGATTTATGAGATACTGAGGATCTATTTTAGCGTCCTCGTGAAAGAAAGAAAGAAATGCGAAACAGAGCTTAAGATTAGGAGGCAGAGAAAGATAACACAAAAGAAGAATCTCCATAACTGGATCCTCGGTATAAGATACCGTTCCTAGCTGCTCCGATTTGGATCGCCACTCCATCGGGGAAGTGTTGCCCGCCAGAGACGCTGCCACTGTTTTGACAGCCAGGGGCAATCTCCTACATCCTCTTTCAATTTCAGCAGCAATACTTTCAAGTTGAGGTGGAGGTAGATTTTGGTGCTGATCAGGGAAAGCAAAAGAACAAAATAAGTCCCAGCTCTCCTCCTCTGACAAAGGTTGCAACCCATAAACAATGGTGGGCTTCATGTCTTCGAACACGTCTCTGCGTCGTGTCGTAATCAGAATTTTGCACTGGCTATCATGATCCCCAATTGGTAGGCCAAGTCTATTTATTAAATCCAGACATGCCATCGGGACATCATCCAGCACAATGAGAGATCTTGTCTGTCTTAAGCGCTTAAGAATAGACTGCGCTGCTCGCATCTCATCTACTCTTTTCTCAACGATCCCTATCAAATCTATTTCAAAGGCCAAAGTCTCTTGCAACTTTTGAATGGAGTAAGTTTGAGAAACAGTGAGCCAGATTGAGTGATCAAACCTACTCTTTACTCTGTTGAAAACAAGCTGTGTCAGAAATGTCTTCCCGACGCCGCCCATACCAACGACGGCAATGACAGAGTGGTCATGAATTAGGCTGCTGAGCTCTTTAACCTTCTGTTCAGTAGCCATCGGTTGTGAAGGGCGCTCTCTTTGACCAGATCCCGTCAAATTTTCATTCTGCGATTCACTTGTGGAGGGCTTGTCTTGTCCTTGAGTAAGATTCCGCCGCACTGCATCATTGACAGTGTATGCTATTCTATCATTCAGATCTTTAATTCGACGTGTGATTTTATAGCGAGAGCCTAATTTAGAATAGCCGAAAGTGCAGAGACAGGAGGATTGGGCGCTTTCTATGTCAGCCGGGGCTTTAGATTCAATAGAAAATTCTTCGAGTATGTCCTCGGCATCCCAAGCGATCTCTTCAACGCCCTCAAGCCAGCTTTTCAGGGAGGCATCATGTGCACTCCGCGCATCTGCATCTCTGAGATAGCCTCTTATACGTATGAGATTCTTTCTCAGCCATTCAAAATTGTCCCTGAAGTTGAGGACGAGTGGAGTCGATTCTGCTTCCTTCTCATTAATAATGGCATCAAGCTTTCCAACCAGGAGATTGATCAAACCATATGTAAAAGATGCCATATTTGATTTTTAAATCACAATTGAGAAGCGAAAGCTTACTACCCAGATATTGATAAAATGATTCAACCAACAAAAACAATGGCCGAAACTGAAACAATTTTTGGTACATATGGGAAAGATAAGAATCTATAACAGTGTAGGAAAGATGTTGGGAAGGTATCTTATCCTTGTTCAAGTATGCTCCTTTCCTGTTTTCGGAGACTACTATTACTCAATAATGATATTTACTGAAATGATTTTCGGAACTTCACTTTATCTTGTGTCATTATATATATATATATATATATATATATATATTGTTTCTCTTAAAAACTTCAATATGTTAAAAGGAAGTTGAAGCATTGGAACAGGTATTGTTTTGGTAATCTCCATATTATGGAAAAGAGGGCTTAGGATCGTCTTGATGTTATTAGCTGAGTGGGATCTTAGAGAAGAACTTTATTGGAAACAGAAGGCTCGAGTTGACTGGCTTCAGGAAGGGGACAAGAACACTGCATTTTTCCATAAATCTGTGCAGGCTCGACGTAACAGGAGTTACATTTCTTCTCTTGTTACTTCTGATGGGACGCGTCTGACTTCTTCTCAAGCTATTTCCAGGGAAGCTATTCAGTTTTACTCTGCTCTCTTTTCAGATGATTTACCTCCAACAGAGATTGAGGAGAATACTATCTTGTCTTGTATTCCCTCCGTTGTGACTAGGGAGATGAATGATTATCTTATGAGGCCAATTAGTATGTCTGACTTGGAGGGGGTGGTCTTCAGCTTGCGGAAGGGCAAAGCTCCGGGGCCTGATGGCTTCCCTGTTGAATTCTTTCAGGAATTTTGGGATATTATCAATCATGACCTTTTGGATGTGGTTCAGGAGTCCTATTCAAACAAAGAAATGCTTCGGGCCTTGAATGCCACTTTCTTAGTCCTTATTCTGAAGAAGGAAAAGGCTAATCAGCTGGACTTTTTAAGGCCCATTGCTCTTTGTAATGTGGCCTATAAAATCATCACTAAGCTCCTAGCAGAGAGGCTTAAAGTTTGCCTTCCCATAGTTATCTCTAAGGAACAAGGGGGTTTTGTGGCAGAAATTTTTTTTTTGGATGGGGTGGTTATTGCTTCTAAAGCTATTCACTCTATGTGTACTTCTAGGGAACGTGCTATGTTTATTAAGCTTGATATGGCTAAGGCTTATGACAGAGTCAATTGGGATTTCTTGCAGAAAGTTCTTCTAGCTTTTGGCTTTAGTCAAGAATGGGTTAGATGGGTTCTTAGCTGTGTTACTACTCCCTTCTCTGTCCTCCTTAATGGTGAACCGACAGAGCTTTTTGGGGCTTCTAGAGATCTTCGTCAAGGAGATCCCATCTCTCCTTATTTGTTTATCATTATGGCTGAGGGACTTGGTAGACTTATCAAGTTTCATGTTTCCCAAAATTTGATTCAAGGATGGCAATGGGGAAATGGTTTGTGTTGGAGTTGAGGAAAGCCAACTCCGAAGACGCCAAGATCACCTGCATGCGAACCTGTCAAAGAGAAGCCATAGAAGGGAAGAGCATGGAGCATGGGCAAAAACCCTAAACGGACATGAGAGACATCATGAATGCAAACACAATGAGAAATGTATTTACAATAATGTGATGTTGTTGTTCGATATTACAATGAGAGAGAGCCCGAATATAAAGAGCTCATGGAAGCTTGTAGAACAAGTTGGAAGGTGGTAGAAGATAAGGATGACAACAAGAAGGGAACAAACTCCCGTGTTGTCAACAACTAACCACTACATGCATTAAATATGAAATATTAAATAAATGCATGACCTAAGTAAACTTAAGCAATAGAATAAATAATTAAATATTAATTATTTACTCTAACACCCCCCCTTAAGTGCAACTTAGGGAAATGCCTTAAGCTCACAAAGCTAAGATGAATGCATAATGGGTCCCGGCAACGAGGCCATGTTAGGTACCCATGTACAATGCAAGAAGAATGCAACCTCTGTAAGCAGGGAAAGAGAGAAAATCACATGGGAAAAACCCTCCCCCAAAAAGAGGTAAGAACCCAGTGAAGAACTGAAGAAGTCTCCAACTAGGGAAATTGTCCCCTAAAACAGGAACAAGGAATGATCATGAAGAAGCAGCATCACTGAAGCATGAAGAGCCGCAAATCTGTCAAACTGCTGATCTGAAGAAACCTCCATGGAAGAAGAAGGCACGAGCCGAGTATGTCTATATGGTAGATGATCCATCTCACTGAAATGCATAGGTAGCCAGCCACTGCAATCGCCTTGTATATAGGATCAACCACTGAATACATAGTTCACACTATCGAACCATCGAACCATGGATGCATTAGAACACAGCATAACCCCCCCTTAATGCAGACGAGGTGTGATGACAGGCAACTGAGAAGGTGAGCCAAAATCTCCTGCAAACGAACCAAGAACGAGGAAAGAGGAAAAGAGGTACAGACACCGATAAAGACACGGTCTAACTGACTCTGCATGGGGCTAATTTCGTGGA
This sequence comes from Cupressus sempervirens, assembly GCA_028749045.1. Taxonomy (NCBI): domain Eukaryota; kingdom Viridiplantae; phylum Streptophyta; class Pinopsida; order Cupressales; family Cupressaceae; genus Cupressus; species Cupressus sempervirens. The sequence continues at coordinate 279,603,535 of CM053786.1, read as the reverse complement.
AGGGACACTCACTTGACAAAGGGAGAATGCCTAAAACAGCAAACAAATAATCCCCCCCATGGTGCTTTATGAAATAGTGCATGCACAGCTGACTCAAAACAACGTTCATGACTCCCAGAATGCAAAAGTGACAATTTATCTCAGTGCGAGAATAAAAAGTGCTTCAAAAAGATAGCTACAATGATCATAACTAAAAAAGAGCTGAACCAAAAGAAAGTACAGCCGAAAAGAAAGCAAACCATGCCAGGAAAATGATCCTCGGGCCTAAAATACTCAAAATATCCACCATAGAGCAAAAATGCCAAAACTATGATAGAAAGAGCAGAGGCCAAAAACAAAGAAAAAGGACTACTTTTCTGAAAAGTACAGAGAACCAGCTTTTCAGAAATATAAAGTTTTCAAAAAACAGGCATGGGACGCAAAAGATATGCATGCCGGAGTAAAAAATAAGACTTCGGACTTCAACAGACAAAACAGGCAATAAAAAAGCATCAAAACCTAAAAATACCTGCACCAAAATCTCCGTCTCGGAACCAGCTTTCCGGTGCTTCTTTCGGATTGAAAAAATACCTCCGTATGCAAGAGTTATGGCCAAAAAACCACAAGTAGGTCCAAAAGCAATCAAGAGAGGTGCATGCAAGGGCTGATGCAGTGCTGACGTCAGCAAGTCAGCCGATTAAATTTGACGGCTTGGAGGCCGTCGCCGCAAAAAAAGAGTGCCACGTGGCAGTACTGACGTGGCAGGGGTGACGTGGCGGGTCCACGTGGCAAGGTGCCATGTGGCGCCCATGCCACGTGTCACCCCCGCAGTGGCTGACTCGGCCTGCTGTGTCAGCTGACCCTGTAGATGTGGCGCAGAGCGGGCAGGCGGAGCGGACCTGTCGGAGCAGCGCTGGAGGAGGAGGTGACCGCAGGGCGGCGAAACGGAGGAGCCGTCGGCAGAGGGTGGCGAACGGGCGGCTGCCGGGAGGAGGCCGGGCCGCGGCGGAGCGCGGGCGGCGCTGCCTGCTGCGGCCGCTGCGGGCGGCGCGCGGGTGGCGCAGCGGCGGTGCGCCCGAAAACCTTTTTTTTTTAAATTTTTTTACGCTCTGCGTCCGTACGATCCGTACGGCAGCGACCCTGGAGGCCTCAAAAAATCGCCAAAAATGCCTTGTCTCCAAAAATGAAAAGCTGTATATGAATCCTGACTGCAAATGGCCTTCTGGATCCAATGGTGATGTCCGTTTGGGCTGAAAGTGCTCCGTAAAATCGCTGATCCCCTGATTTGAAGAAAAATTGCACAAACAAACTAGGGTTTGTGACTTCAAATCACGGCTTCAAAATTTCTTCAACAAAGCTGCAGCAGGAAGGCTCTGATACCATGTTGGAGTTGAGGAAAGCCAACTCCGAAGACGCCAAGATCACTTGCATGCGAACCTGTCAAAGAGAAGCCATAGAAGGGAAGAGCATGGAGCATGGGCAAAAACCCTAAACGGACATGAGAGACATCATGAATGCAAACACAATGAGAAATGTATTTACAATAATGTGATGTTGTTGTTCGATATTACAATGAGAGAGAGCCCGAATATAAAGAGCTCATGGAAGCTTGTAGAACAAGTTGGAAGGTGGTAGAAGATAAGGATGACAACAAGAAGGGAACAAACTCCCGTGTTGTCAACAACTAACCACTACATGCATTAAATATGAAATATTAAATAAATGCATGACCTAAGTAAACTTAAGCAATAGAATAAATAATTAAATATTAATTATTTACTCTAACAGTTTGCCTGCTCTTTCTCACCTCCAATTTGTTGATGATACTGCCCTTGTTGGGAGAGCTTAGATTTGGGAAGCTAAAGCCTTTCGGCTCACCTTGGATACTTATTTGGCTGTCTCTGGGCTGAAAATTAATGACCAAAAGTCCTCTATTTTTTTCTTCAACACTCCTGAGCCGATCCAGCTGAGGATTGCTAATATCCTGAGATTTCAGATTGCATCTCTCCCTCTGACTTACTTGGGGGCCCCTATTGTGGTGGGTAGACAGCCTAGGCTTTTCTAGCAAAGCTTGCTTGATAAACTTTGACAAAGGGTCAATCATTGGACTCACAGGTGGCTCTCTACTGCTGTTAGGGTGACACTCCTTCAATTTGTAATTCAGGCTCTTCCCATATACAGAAGCATGGTTCAAGCTGCCCTGGTGTATTTTCTTAAGGAATTTGATGCCCTCTCCCTCCAATTTCTTTGGAGTGGCAATTTGCAACATACCAAACATAGCCTCATCAATTGGGATACTATTTGTAGGCCAAAAAAGGAAGGAGGCCTTGGCCTTCAGTCTGCTATCTTGTGCAGTCAAGCTCTTACTACCAAGCTCTGTTGGTGTTGGTGTACTAGTCAGTCTTAGCTTTGGGCTCGTATCTTGTCACACAAGTATTTACCTGGTGTTGAACCTTCAGATATTTCTAGTTTTTCTCTTGAGGGAAGAGGCTCTATGGTGTGGAATACCCTCAAGATTGGTGCTCACTTGGTGAAGAGAATTTTTTTTTGGATCTGCAACAAAGGCACTAAAGCTCTATTTTGGAGTGATTCTTGGAATGGGCATCCTCCTCTCCTTTCCTCTCATCCTCATTTGCAAGCTCTTTGTGATTCTTTCCTTTTTGCAAGATGGAATAAGGTGGCTCATTATAAGGAGGCTTTTAACCTGGGCGTTGCTGTGGGTTATAGATGGAAGAATTCTTCTAATTGGCCTCTGGGTGGCTCACTGGGACATCGGTTGGAACTATCATAGATATTGGCTTCTAGGGAGAGCAACTCGTTGTAGGAACCTGATGTTTTGGCTTGGGGAGGTGCTTCTTCTGGCAAGTATTTTGTTTCTTCTGGGTACCTTGTGCTGACGAAGCAAATTTTTGGTGAGGTGGAGGTCCCTTGGTGGAAGAAAGTTTGGAATAGTTTTTCATGGCCTAAGTGTAACTTTATCCTTTAGATTTTGGTTTACAATCGTTGTCTTACTTGGGATAATCTTTGCAAGTGAGGCTTCCAGGGGCCTTCCATCTGTGTTATCTGCCGCAATAGTGATGAGACTGTATCTCACCTTTTTTTCCAGTGCCCCTTTGCCAAACAGATTTGACACTTCTAGTGGAGTGTGTGGGGATGCAAGTGCTGGCATCTTTCCTCTTTGTCTAAATTCTGGGACCGTTTGGGCCATTCCCCTTCCAAGACTTCTTTTCTTCAGGTTGCTTGGACTATTGACCCTTCCCTTATTTTATGGCATGTTTGGCTTGAGAGGAATAGGAGGATCTTTCATGATTTGCAGTTTGAGATCAAGCACTTGTGGGGGAAAATTGTTAATTCTCTTCAAGAAACACTCCTAGCTAAATGTGACATCGGTGGGGGTTTAGATCCTACTGATGCTGGTATTTACTCTTGTCTCTCCTTTCCTCTTTAGGGTTGCACTCCCTCAGTCCCCCACACCCGCTCTGGGAATAGAGCTAAGCAACACTCTCAGCATGTTAATCGTCAGGGACATTGGTCTCCTCCTAAGGCGGGCACTCTTAAAATTGACATTGATGGTTCTTCTCGAGGAAATCCTGGTCTGGCTAGTATTGGGGGAGTTGGACGTGATAGTTCTAGTGATATTCAGTTTCTATTTTCTATATACAAGGGTTACCATACTAATAACCTCATGGAAGCCCTAGCTATCTTGGTTGCAGTGGAATAGTGTTGTCAATGTGGCTGGAAAAGAATCATCTGTGAGACTGACTCGCAGGTGGTTGTGAACTTATTGCATAATAGGAACCTTGTGCATGTGGATTGGCATTTGGGTCTGGTTATTTAGCAGATCATTCAGTTATGCAATTCTCTGGATTCTGTGTCTTTTATTCATATCCCTCATGAGTGGAATAGTGTGGCTAATTGTCTGGCTAAAGGGGCCTCGGAGCAGGGGCCAGCTTGGAATATTTTTGATCATAGGATGCTTCCCCTTGATTTATCTCAGATGCTGGTTCAACTTGTGGACCAGGATAAAGCTATGTAGTTCTCTTTGTTTTTTGTGTTGTTCTGCTCTCTTTGATATTCAATAAAATTTGTACCCCTCTTTTAGTGAAAAGAAATTTCAAGAATAATAGGATAGAATAAATAGGAATACTAAATATTAGTTTGTGCAAATTTTTTAATATAAGATGTTAAAATGTATTGTATTTTTAGGGTTCTTTGGCTGTGGGAATGGAAATTAGGAATAGGAATTGAGAATAGAAATAGGAATTGGAAATAAGAATAAAAAATAAAGAATTGAGAATAGGAATAGGTAAATGAATAGGGACAGGAATAGAATTTTTTATTGTACACCATATATGGTTCTACAAAACTGCCAAATGTTATTTTCTTTTCCCAAGTTGGCAAGCACCAAAGCAAATCCAACCCATCGAGCACAAGACTCCTTGTTAAACGTGCAAATTTTACACTCGACACTTGCTGGCATTCATAGATTTCCCCGTTCCCCATCTTGTGTTGAGATCGAGCATTGTCACACGATCTCACATCCAATTATCTCTTCGCATATTTGTCTAAGCACATGTGAAGCCCACATCCAAACATTTTTGTGACATCATATTCTATTAGTGATGATATTGCACATTGGCTCTAGTGATTGAGGTAGATTCCAATGCAAATAAAGTCTTTATTGGCACACTTTCATTGGCACTAAAACTTGTGATAATTTTTAAAATCTTTTCTTACCATGCCAATTCACACTACATCACAACATTTTCTTCTTGACGAGCATGAGCTTCATCCTAGCCTGATCAACCTACAAGAGAGCTCGAGCCAAAGATCCATTTGCAAACATTCTGACATTGGATGAGTAAACCTAAAAATTTAATTAAATAAGAAAATTTCAAAATGGGAATCTTAATAGAAATTCCAATAATACCTATTTTGGTAGGTTTACAAATTCTTATTTTGGGACCAAAATGAGAATACAAATTCCAATTCCCAAATCCTATTACAGTTGAATTCCCACAAAAACGAGGGCCCTTATGGAAGTCAATGGTAATTTATAAATATATTTATGTTATTTAGTGTACATATTTCAAATACTAATATAAAAAATTTGTATTCTTTATTGTAGGAAATATATAGGCAAATAACCAAGGGTGGGGCTTGTGGGGGTGAATTAGATGTTTGAAAAATCAAAACCTTTAACAATCTTAAAATCCTTTTTAAAAAGATTTTAATGAATTAAACTTGCAAGTAAGAATAAAAAATACATCTGCAACAAATAACATACTAGTTTGTGTTGTAGAACCCCTATAAGAAGGAAAAACTATGGCGGGGTTGTTAGAAATAGGGAATACTGGGGTGGGGGGGGAGCGGGGGTGTGTGAATTAGTCTCTTATAAACTTTAGCTAAAAATTGGATATTGTTAATTGCCTTCTAAATTGCATATGAAAGTAAACTAACAATGTTGAAAAGTAAACATAACCGTGCAATAAGAGAACCCATAACACCATAATTTGTTAACTAGGGAAACCCTAGCCAATTGAAAACCCTGCTAGGGATGGTACCCACCAAATGGTCCACTTAACAAAAGTATTTGCTTAAGAATGTTGACCCTATTAGGAGTCTATTACATACATATAGTGTATCAGTCATTATTAGAGGACTAGGCCCTGTTAAAATCCTCAACCCTATTAGGAATTATTCCAACCATTTTAGGAGTTCATATACACAAAATACAAAATGTAATGAAGATGAGCCCACTTCCCAAACATGCAATGTACAACATAGTTCCTTATACAAGGAAATAAATACAAAAACCTCTTGCTTGTTGATTGTTGTACTTCACATACCCATGATCATACTTTAGAATTCACATCATATATAGCTCACATATCGTACATACAAAATTCACATAAGTTCGCATGTTGCTTACAACATCCACTTATATCTACTCACTTTGTATATCATAAACTTTCCTTTATACCTTTACACTTTACCAAAATTGTTTAGTTGACTTTCAAGCATTCACATACTTGGCAAAATAAAAAATTAACTCTTTCCCTCTTACAGTTAACACCTATGATGTTGTCCCTAATTAGTTAAGTAATTATTCTATAACCAAAATAATTTCTTAACCCAGAGTTCACATTTCCTTGTTATACTATTTTCTATTCTATAAACTTCCTTTATAGGTGTTTAGTCTATAACTCATTTTATACAAGTCATACTGACTTACACTCTATCATGAATCATCTTGACACTTAGTACTATCCTTACCCAATTGCACACATGGCAATAATGCTTCTACTAACTGCACATGTCAAAAATGTGTCTGTTCTGCCAGTTACACTATCTAATACTTACACAATTTTCCATGTCGAACTATGGAATCTTCATCTATACATAGTGCCTTCTTTATACAACGTATATGTTTTGATTAAGTAAAATTAGGATTTGAAGGACCCGAAACATTTTACATACTATCAAACAAAATTGTTGACATTCTAGTCATTATTGTTATTAGTGACATACACTTACTCAGATTGTGAACTCATACCAAGCATATTGTATAGTTAATAGTGTTAACCAAGTATTTCAGTGGCTACCGAGTCCTATAGTTGCTACCGAGTCTTATGGATAGTTTCTAGTGCAAACCGAGCAGTTACTCCAGAGTTGAGGATCAACAACTATGTAAACCGAGTTTACTAGTGTTTTCAGAACCCGAGTGTCTACATTTGAGCTGACTTTGTATTATTTGTGAAAACTTGTATTGTGGCCGACTTTGTAATTATATAATTGGATTGGTATATATGTAATGTATTGTATCACATCCAATGTATGCATGGAATCAATAAGGAAGTAATGTAAGAGTAGAAGTGCGAATTACAAAGGCTACAATAGTATAAGGAGCAACAAAGATTCATCTATCACAGCAAGGTGATTTGTACACTCAGAAGAATCTCATTTAGAAAACCAAGTTATAGATCAGAGATCAGCTACTATTTCATTCTAACAGATGGATCAGTCAAATCTTTTAACAAGGTAGACCTAATAGTCTTATATAAATCTCTTTACCGAGTGTATACTTAATTTTATGTTTGTAAATCCTTTCACACGGTGGATCTAGCTATCCTTATTGCTCCTAACATGGCATATCATTAGAAGTGATCATTGTAAGCCTTAATAGGCCAACTTTATACTGTAGCGCTAAAGCTTGTCAGTATCATCTCAACCCTAGTTTTACTTTCTATTTGGAAGGTTTTTGGGTCACCAAATATTGTGTTAAAGTGTTATGTATGCTTTAATTTTTTAGTTTCTCATGCATGAAGTTAGATCTGAATTCATATAAAGGATTAATTGCTAACTGGGATAAAAAAATTTGAAGTTACCGATTCACCCCTCCTCTCTCAGTAACTTAGCTTGTCATAATATTTCAAACAATTGGTATCAAAGCTTTGTGGTTCTTAGTGAAAAATTTAACAGCTTGAGAAAAGATCAAAGGCAAATGGAGGTATTCAGACTTGACAAGGCTATTGACAATGAGGAGATAAATTTGGAATTGGCCATTGGACAACCCAAGAAAGAAAAAGAGCACCTCTCCCAATCTCTAAAAAGAAGAAAAGATCTTGCAATCCAAATGAATGATTTACTCTACATTGAAGAAAGAATTGAAGACATCTATCCAAACAATTCAAATGAAGCTGATGAAGGAATCAAAGAACTAATGGAAAACAATAGTACTCTTCAAGAAGTAAGAAAACTAAGAAGATAGCAAGAAATTCAGTCAGTGAGATTGTGTGAAGTCATGGAAGAGAAAAACAAGATAAGAGAAGAGATAGAAGAAAAGAACAATGAAATTCAACACCTATCCCTTCAACAAATAGACTTCATTGATCAACTCACCAATGCAAATGAAGAAATCATGAACTTGAGATCAAAGAATGAAAGATTTCAAAATGATCTAAACATTGAAAAGCAAACCAATGAAAGAATGTTGAAATCCCAAGCAAACATGAATAAGTTAAATGAACAAAGTCACTTCAAATAAAAAGGAAAAGCAGGAATTGGATATGGAGAAGAAGGAGAATCATCTAAGCAAGGAGCTCAAAGGAACCAAAAACCTACTTGTAGTCACTGTGGTAAGATAGATCATACTTCAAACAAATGTTGGAGCAATGGGAAGGCAAAATTCAATGGAAAATGCTACAATTGTAATCAACATGGTCATAGAGACAATGAATGCAAAGAGAAACCAAGATTTGAAGGCAAATGTCACAAATGTAAGAAGCATGGACACAAGTCATCAAAATGCAAAACCAAGACATTAAATCTAGTAGAAAAAATTTTGAAAGCTATATTTGGTTAGGACTACAACACTTGGTGCAAATGTCATTACTATGGAGAATTTGGACATATTGGAATGAATTGTGTAAAGCATCATATGAGGAAAATAGATAACTATTACAAGATGTTTCATTTGTACTGAACTTGGTCATCTTGCCAAGAACAACATGAATACTAGTAGAATTGAAGATGAAAAGAAGGCAAAGGCTGATAACATCCAAAAATAGATGAAATAGCAATGGGTTCCAAAGTCTACCAAGAATGCAAGTCCAAATAATAATGAACAAGTCACTCAAGAATTGAGTGACTCTACCATTTCTACTTAATTTCTCAAAAAAGAAATGGAACTAGGCTACTAAAGAAGACATTCAAATCAGTTCCAATTAAAAGACCAATAGATCCATATCAGTATTCAAGATACAAAGGGATCACTGAGTAAGAGGTACTAGTTTCTACCGAGTTACCTTCCTTACTAAGTGAGGTCAGGTAACAGACTCTACTGAGCAAAGTCATGAGTAACTAAAATTTTATCTGGTTACCGAATGATGGAAAACTCTATTGATTAATCAATACAAGAAAAGTGGATGAGAGTCTATCAATTTGATCTACCACTCATACCAAGCATTTATGGCAAAATTTGATAAGAGCAATGAAATTGAAGTCATTTTTACCATGAAATTTTGAGAGCAAATTGCGCAAAGCAATCTTAAAACACATCCAAACAATTTGAGTGAATTGTTGACAAAACCTTCAAATTCTCTCAAACCCTAGTAAGTGAAGATGGCATCTAGCAGTAGCAAGGTAAAGTGAGGTTTGGATGTGCCAGTTTGTGGTGTAGAATGGAAAGCTCTAGACTTCAAGCTCACTCCTACAATTGTTGAAACCCTAGATTCGAGTGGAGCATAGTCGCAAATCCCTCCAAAGGTACTATTGATTAATGACATTCATTCTCACTTAAAATGCACGATTCAAGATATTGGTACTTTGGCAATGGAAAAAGATGTAGAAAAGTTGTGTAAATGGCATCTTGAAACCTGAGAATCAACACCTCAAGACAAAAGGGTTGACCCATATTCATCACATGCCCCATGAATTCCAAGTGAAATGGATTAGGTTTATTCTCAGTCTGGTGCATAATGGACAGCTATGGTTGGAACAACAAATATTGATCACAAAGAAGATGATTCATAGAATCACTAGTCTCCCAATGTTGGCTAAAGCTAAGACAACCAAAACCCTAGGTTGGGCTGAACTAGAAAAAAGAACCCTAGCAAGACGGGATGATAAAGGCATGAAGATAAATAGTGTCACTGACATGGAATTAAAGTTTGGTATTCATATTGAATTGCACATAAGCTCTATAGTTCAAGTAGGTTGAACAGTGTGTCATGCGAAGTAGTTGACCGTGCATACAAGGTAGTGAAAAATAATCTCTCTCTTGACCTTGCCGAGTTATTATTGATTCAATTCAATAAGAACATGGAGAGCATCAGAACATCAAAGAACAACCCATGTATATTTGGCTCTCTGTTGACATGTTTATTCTTTTACATTCAAAAGTACTTCCCTTCAAAAGGTTCAGTTGTATGGAGAAAAGATGTGCCTATACTCTATCAGATTAATGAGTACATTGCTGAGATGGGAGAGTTACAATAGTATCATAGATAACTATTTTGATGCATTTAAAGAGAAAATGAATAATAGATTTAGGCTTCCAAGGAAATTAGTTGAATATTACAAGGATGATATATGTTTTATGGTAGAGAGTGACAAGGTATACATTAATGTAGTCAGGCCTAGAATTGCATGGGTGAAACCACTTGGATATGAGGTTAATATAGATGAAACTAAGGATATAATTGAGGCACTTGTAAATGAACTAGTTGATCCCAAGGTTGCATATTTTGCTACATATGATGAAGCCAAAAACATGATAGAACTAGAGATCAAGCTCCCTTAGGCGGTAAACAAAGGAAAGAAAAGAAGTGCCAAGTTGAAAACTAGTTCTACTCTTTTATTGACCAAGGGAAAAGGTGAGGATGAAGAAGCAAAGGATGAGAAGAATTGAAGGAAAAGGAACCATTGAAGAAGAAGGGCAAGGTAATCATTACCAAGCCAATCAAGCCATCCACTACTGTGTTTACCAAGAGATCCTCAAGGAAGAAAGCTGATAATGAAGGAGGAGATATAATATCAAGAAAACCTCCACCCACCTTCCAAGATAGATTAAAAGATCTACAAGCAAGGGCCAGTATAAGAAATTTTAAAGCATTAAAGTATGAAATCAAGACTGAGGAAGAACAAAAGCAAATTGAAGATCTAGTGATGGACAAAATGGGTAAGTAGAAATACTCGCCTGTCCAGCTTACCTCTTAGATTGCTAATATTTTGAAGGATAAGATAGAGCCAAGATGGGAATTTTTCATGCAAACTGTTAAAGAAATCTATGCTCAAATCTTGAGGTAGCTTATACCAAGCTTAAGAGAAAATGAGGTTAAGGAATCCTTAAAGAAAAATGAAGAGAAATTAACTCTAAAATTTAATGGTTGTTTGGTTCTGATGAAAGATATTGAGCATGTTGTGAGGAATGCAACAAATACATGGAAGAATGTGTATCTTCTTCATAAACCAAGTGATTTTTCTGTTGATGTGAAAGATGATGATGATGATAAAGAAGAAATACATGAAGAGAAAAATGATTAAGAAACAAAAGATTTTGATAACATTGATGATGAGGAGGAACAAGAGCAAGAGGCTACTGAGGAAGGAATGCAAGATGATGAGGAAACTGATCCAATTAAGATTGCTGCAATAGTTATTGCCTCAGTCCCTCACTCTCTAAGAAAAATTGTGACAACATCAAGCATGGAGACAACTTCAATAAAATTTATTGTGACTATAAATGAAAACACTAACATCTAATCAATCTTTGCACCAGTTTAGCTCATCAAATCATTGACTAAAGTGACCTCCACTTCATCTACCGAGTTGCAGACTCTTCCCTCTTCTACTGTGTTGGACACAACAATTTTAAATACATCATTATTGGCTACTATAGGTATTTCTACTAATATTACTACAATAAGTGCAGTATACATTTTTGCGGCTAGTCCTATTATGTCTGCTATTGTTTCCATTCCTAGTAAGGAATAAATAAGTGTAAGAATAGTTGAGACCAAGCCTCGAACAAGCACAAAAGTTTTGGGCCAAGGAAAAGAAAAGGAGGAAGAAATAGACCTTGATGAGGAAATAGTAATCTTGAAGTGGGATATTTCCAAACTCAATCCAGATCAAATGCAAACATTTGGTGAACTTCTCTAAAAGAAAACCAAGTAACAAAGGCTAAAAGAAAAAAGAGACAAAGAATTTAAAATCATTGAGGATGCCAAGAATATTTTTGCAGAGGCTACAGGCATAGAAGTTGACTAATCTCAACCAATTTTGTATCAACTAGCAGGGGTAGTCTAGAAGATCAATGAAGATATGGATGGATAGGACAAGTTACTATAGAAGGTAGAGAAAAAGTTTGAAAATAAAGTGTTAGAGAAAATTTCTCAATAGATTGCCATCTACCAAGTAGAACTCTCTACCATTCTGGGCTCTCTAGAAACCTCTTGCACTAATGTATCATCACTTTTTGGTAAGTTATGTGATGTTTCAAATTTTAGTAAGGAAATAAAGGAAAAATTTTCCAAGATTGATGAAGATCTCAAGGCGAGTGCTTAGCAATTGTAGCCTGACCCCAGTTCAAGCTCTTCTTGTTTCAAGAAGATTAGATTTCTAACAAATATGCAGGCATAACAGATTAGAGAAGAAGCAAGAATTAGATCTACATTGGTAGATGTCCAGTATATGATTCTCCCTATCATGGATGCACTACAAAAGCATATTGCACATTCAAAAACTCTCATCCATGACAACACCTTCTCCATAGCAGACCACATGATTGAGTTGTCAGCAGAAGTGTAGATTGCACTACACACATGTAAGGTCTTGCTGGACAATTGGGAAAAAACTTTCGCTATCATACTCAAGGTACATTTAGACTTTTTGTCTCATTTTGTTATTAATATGTAAATATATAGAATAAATCTTTGGCATTATTGTCAAAAAGGGGGAGAAGATATGGTAATAAGATATGGGAATGATGAGTTATGGGGGAGAAAGATGTAAGAATTGATACATAATCTGAAAAGTTGTAAAAATAATGGGGGAGAAAGATGTGAAAGAAGAATATACAACATGTATAGCAAGTGTATATTGTATCTAGAAAGGAGATATATTCATATGTACAGTATACTATATAGGCGCCTTACCATGTACAAAAATATATCTTACAAAACCAAATTTGAAAAATCTAAAAAATAGTATACTCTACCTATTGGATACAATTGTTCAATTGTGTGTTGTCTTTGATGTTACACAAATACCATATCAATTATCAGACAGAGCCTATCGAGCTTAGTTGGTCAACAAAGAAAATTACAGAGTCTACTGAGCTCAGTTGGCCAACAAAGCAAATTTTAGAGTCTATCAAGCGTTCCTAAAAGTTACTCTGTAGAAACTGTGTCTACCAAGCTCACTTGGGCATCGAAGGATTTTGTAGCAGAAGTTAGTGGTAACCGAGATCACAAAGTTAATGAAGGAAAGTCAGTGTTTACCGAGTTCACTCAGTCTCCAAAGGATTTTTTAGAGATCGTAGTGGTCACTGAGCTTCAGTTGGTTAACACTAGAAATCATTTCTAGAGCAGTGTCTACCAAGCAGGGTTGGCCAATGAAGTATTTTATTGTTTTGGGAAATAAAGTTTAATTATTTCATGTAATGATTATAGCCGACTAATATAATGATTATTGGTAATTGTAACTTGTAAATGAGCCAACTTGACAATTTTTAAGGTATAAATAAAAGGTCAAGTTGTGAATTCTAAAGTTTAATGAGCAAGCATGCAAGTGTGTTGATTATGTGAAGAGGAAAATATGAGAAAATTTTGAAGAAGGATCAGATATCCTTGACGAGTAGCAAAGTTGTATTCTATTAGAAGAGGATTTGGTAAAGCATAACATAGATCTATATCAACAATTCAGTTGCATCTCATTTAGGTCAATTCATTGTTACTTTCTCACAATTGTAGCAGTGATTTCTAAATCTCTTAACAGAGTTGGGTTAAATAGCTATTTTATAAATCCTCTAACAAGGTGACAGTTCTTTTGAATTGTTCTAAAGACCTCTAGGAAGGCCACTCCTAACACGGTGATTAAATCCTTTAACAAGGTCACACCTAACAGTGCATTTTGTAACCTTTAACAGGGTTGGCTCCTAATAGGGCTCACTTCAGAAGAGTGAAAATCAGTAGCTAGTTACTTGGTGGTTTTTCTCATATTGGGTTTCCACATTAATTCTGGTGTCTCATTTTTTCATGTTATTTCTTTTATGCATGCATGTTAATCACTGTGAATGTTTAAGATCTGTTAAAGAAAACAAACATTGCATCCACCGAGTGACAGTAATTGTATATGAGAAATGTTAGTATTCTAATAGAAACCAAATTTAAATAAAGCTTCTACAAACTAAACAAAATTCATAAACTTCAAGATAGACTAAGATGAACTCTCAATTGAGAATATGAGCCATTAATGGACTCTCTCAATGAGAAGCTCTCTTGTTGAGTAGCTTTGTCTAAATGGATAGGATGTATGCTCAATATGCTTCCAAAGGCTTCAATGGATGATTGTGGATTTTTGGTGTGGATAGATAGCTTTAGTATGGATTTGGCTCTTAAAATAGCATTATAACTTTACTTCATGGATTGTGTTATTTTGCAAAGGGGAAGGATCCAATTTATAGGCAAGAGGCTTGAGGGATTGAGGGCTAAGATGCAAGGATGGGAAAAAGCTCATGGAGGGCTTAGATTGCATGAGAGGAGAGCACATGGATTGTGCTTCCTTACAGCCAATAAAGGAGTGACACATGTCACATGGTGAGAGGATGGAGGAAAGGGGAAGGATGAGTCAACAAAGGAGGCTCAAGGGATAAAATCTTCATAAAGACCCTCATAATGACTTGTAAGAGCAATAAAAGGGCTTGTAAGAGTCATTTATGACCTAGTGGACTTCATAAAGTTTTATGGTTGAGATATTTTGAGGGTGATGAGAGCAATTTCGACTTGGACTTGATTAGGAAGGTTTTAAGCTTGCTTAGGCTTGTGCAAATGATTAAAGGATGGATTAGGATGGTTTAGGATTAGCTTAGGGATAGGCAAGTGGATGGCATTTAATGAGGGTGGGTGAAGGAGGAGATATTTGTTAACTTTGGCTTGGGTTAGTAAGTTTTAACCCCATGTTTAGGGAATGTGACAAGGTTAGGAGGGGATTAGGATTAGGTTTAAAGACATCTTCTAGAAGAGTCTAGACTTTGGATGAGGATAAAGACTTTCTAGAATAGTCTAGAATTTCCTAGGATGAGGATGAAGACTTTCTAGAAGAGTCTAGAACTTCTTAGGATGAGGATAAATTAGATTTTTAGGAAATAAATAAAGTTTTATTTATTTCAAGGGTTTGGGTTGAGGAAATATTTATTAAAACTTTTTTAATAAACATGAGGATTAATATTTAATCTTAATTAAATATTTTGAGTTGGGATTAGGGGTAGGAAATGATGGGATTAGCCTTTAATCGAAATTAAAGAAGGATTAGAAGATTTTGGAAGAAGTTATTGGTCATAAAGAAATTGGCCAAGTTTTGGGCAAAAAATAAATTATTTATTTATTTTGAGATTTTTGGTCAATTTATTAATTAAATAATTAATAAATAAGGAAATAATGTTTAAATAAGATTTAAACATTTTTGGGAGGGATTCCTTAATTAAATATTTTTAATTAAGATAAAGGGATTTAATGGCATAAAAATTAATTAATTAATTAATAAATGATGATGTCATCAGGACTTTTTCAGAAAATAAAAATACTTTATTTTCTAAAGGTTTTTAGGTGTCTACATTTTTCCCCTCTTTGATGTGATGCTGCAAGTGGCATGACATCAAAGATAAGAAAATAAGATGCCCAAGGCTAGAGCAGAAGAGGAGAGAATGGACTGTGAGATGCCCCCTCAAGAAGGCGGTGGGGAGAGAAAGCGAGGCTCAATGACTTCTTGAAAAGTACAAGAATTCGAGATGAGCAAGGAGACTCAGATTGGCAAAGAGAAGTGGCTGAATTAGCTCAAACTCTCACTATGGGAGAATGATAAAGGAGAATCAGATGCACAAGAGGAAGCAAGCTTAAGACTTTAGGGAAGGTGGAGGATGAAAGAGCAGAGTGCTATAAAAAGGAATCCAGGATATGGAGATGGATGATAGGATGATAAAGCTGATGCAATAGGATTTCAAAGAGTCAGATTGGTGGAAGATGGGTTACGGAGATCCCTAGGACTAGGATTGTGGATCTCGAAAGATGAGGCTTGGCGGATTGATTTGGATTGGTGAATCCCTAAGACTAGGATTGTGGATCCCTAAAGCTAAGAGTGATGAGTGATTCAAAGAGATACTGATGCATCAGCTGGGGTAGGAGAGACGGATGCTGGATATGGATGGGGGATAATGGAGATGAAGGAAAACCATTGAAGCTTTTTGAGCGGGGGGATACTTCAAAGAGAAGTACCACCATGTAGTTGAGCACTAGATTTGCTATGGGACTATTGGTTAATTGCCAAGGTTACCAAGAACATCAAGGCCTTTTCACCAACCATCCAAAGGACTGACAAACTAACTCAAAACAAACACACAAGGATTGCCCCAGCATCACACATGAATCTTAGAGGAAGCAGCGTGGAAACGACACTGGAGAACCCACAAGCAGAAAAGAAAAACAAATGAAAGACCTAATCAAGACCTTACGCTCTAATTGCCCCATTCGCAGCATACCATGATATGGAAGATCGTGGCAACCTTGAGGAGGGAACAAGGAGATTGCTTGGAAAAGATACTTCAAGACCCAAAAGGGAAGATCCCAAATCAAAAGAAAGTGAAAATCCAAAAGAGAGCCATTTGCCAACGAGATGGGTAGGACAAGGTACTAACGGACCAAGATCAGACATGAGGAAAGTAATATCCTGCAAGGACCTATCGGAGAGCACCGAAGCTAGTGGATTTGGATGAGTGATGCGTCTGGAAAGCTGAACTAGGAAAGATAACACTTTGGTGAAAAGGAAATCTAGCTAAAGGATGCATTGGAATAGCTAACCAAGATGTGTGATGGGTGCAAGATGCTGATCAAGGACGAACTGACACGAACGCTGGATAGATACAATGGTACTAAGCTAAAGAGGATGTACAAGCTGATGGACCAAGATATGTTACAAATGTACACATTTTTTCATGTTTTGGTTTTTGTGAGATGGAAATGTTTGTGAAGGATGGGATGTCTATAATAGGTGATAGGTGGATAAGTAGATGGTTTGCAAAAAGATTAAGTGAAAATGGGGTTTTGTGTGTGCACATGATAGTATACAAGCTAGGATACAAGATTATTTATAGGCTGGAATATGGTACAAACCTTGGACAAGATTCGGATAGACAAGGTATGGTACAAGATTTACAAGGTATAATACAAGCTTTGGTACAAGATTTACAAGCTGTACAGGAGGTATTTACAAGCTTCATCAGATTTTGGATATTTGATTGGAACACCAAGGGAACAAGCAAGTGTGTCTTATGGGATGGTGGGTAAATGGATGAGGGATAGGATAGTGATAGATAATGGATTAGTCTTTAGTACACAAGGTGCCTGAATTACCAGGTTTTCACCAAGGTACCTATCCAAGGTGCTTGAATTGCCAAGTTTTCACCATTGGACGCTTATTTCTCTTTACTATTTTTTTCTTTTGTATTTTTCAAAAGCTTGGTATACCAAGGATCTTCAAGCATAGAACTTCTTGAGATGAATGATGTTAGTAGGATCATTCAAGAGTTCTCCTTCTAGTGTAGATAGCTGATAAGCTCCAGAGCCAAAGGAAGCAGTGACAACATAAGGACCAAGCCATGTAGGTTCAAACTTTCCTTTCTTTTCTCGATCTACTTGGACTTTCATGTTTTCTTTGAGGACCATGTCACCTGGCTAAAAGTGTCGTGGAAGCACCTTCTTGTTGAAATTTCTTTTGAGACGAGTTTGATAGACTGTGAGATGATCATAGGCTTGTTGCCGCTTCTCGTCTAAGAGATCTAGTTGGGTGAGTCGAGCTACTCTATATTCTTCATCTGATATTTGCCCTTGCAAAGATATGTGCAAGGAAGGAAGTTCAACCTCTATAGGTAGTACTGCTTCGGCACCATAGACTAGGGAGTATGGAGTTGTGCCTGTGGATGTATGGAAGGAAGTTCCATGTGCTCTCAAGAGTGATTTTAGCAACATGCATTCAAAGACAAGTGATTAAACATTCAAGTTTTTCCTTTTGAGCATTCAAGATTGAGATTTTGTGTGTTGTTTTAAGAACTTTGAAGTGCTTTGTTTTAACCTTAGATCATTCAAGATTGTTTTGGACTCAAAAATGAAAATGACTCTTTGGACTTTTCTTTTCATTCAAGATTTTGTGTTCTGGTTTGCATGTTTTAAGCCCAAAAATGATATTCCTAGATTGCTTTGATGCATGAAAAACTTAAGAAACATTAAAGATTTTGCAACAAGACATTTGTTTGGAACAAATAACAAAGCTTTTAGAAAAATTTGTGGAAACCATTTAGGACTCTTAGTTTTCATGAGATTTTTAAAAGAACTTTAAAATATTTGCAAATGAGGTTCATTTTATCCTTGATTGATGCTTTGAGTTTGATTTAGGTTTTAGTGCGCACTTAGTGTTGATTTTGAACCTTTTGAAATGGAAACTTGAAGTTCTTTTTAAATTCCCAAAAATGAAGTGTTTCTAACTTTGCATGAATGCATATAAAACCTTGATGTTGCAAGGATGCAAATGATTAGATTGGTTTAGTTTCACTTGTTAAAAGATTTTTTCTTTTTCACAAATTTTTAATTTTTCAATGGATTTAAGTATGATTTGGGGGTTCATTTTAAGCACTAAAAAGAAGTGTGTATGATTTTGCTTCCTTAAAAAAAAAATGGCCAAGATCTCCCACAAGAAGAAGAAGAAGAAGTAGATGGAATAAGAAGAATATAGACAAGAAGAGGAAGAAGAATTCCAAGTGCTTTGTCCACCTATAAGCTTGAAAAATCTGCAAATACTATGAGATAGACTATGAGTTCCTTTGTCTTCTTCATGCTCATGTGGACCTACAAAACCAATTTATACAATCCTACCAATCACAAAAAACAAGCAAAATTAGCCAAAATCAGCAAATGACATACAAAACTTGACTAAAAAAGCTAATGAAGATGACCCATGCGGGGTCCCACCGGGCGTGCCAAAATGTATATGAGAAATGTTAGTATTCTAATAGAAACCAAATTTAAATAAAGCTTCTACAAACTAAACAAAATTCATAAACTTCAAGATAGACTAAGATGAACTCTCAATTGAGAATATGAGCCATTAATGGACTCTCTCAATGAGAAGCTCTCTTGTTGAGTAGCTTTGTCTAAATGGATAGGATGTATGCTCAATATGCTTCCAAAGGCTTCAATGGATGATTGTGGATTTTTGGTGTGGATAGATAGCTTTAGTATGGATTTGGCTCTTAAAATAGCATTATAACTTTACTTCATAGATTGTGTTATTTTGCAAAGGGGAAGGATCCAATTTATAGGCAAGAGGCTTGAGGGATTGAGGGCTAAGATGGAAGGATGGGAAAAAGCTCATGGAGGGCTTAGATTGCATGAGAGGAGAGCACATGGATTGTGCTTCCTTACAGCCAATAAAGGAGTGACACAAATCACATGGTGAGAGGATGGAGGAAAGGGGAAGGATGAGTCAACAAAGGAGGCTCAAGGGATAAAATCTTCATAAAGACCCTCATAATGACTTGTAAGAGCAATAAAAGGGCTTGTAAGAGTCATTTATGACCTAGTGGACTTCATAAAGTTTTATGGTTGAGATATTTTGAGGGTGATGAGAGCAATTTCGACTTGGACTTGATTAGGAAGGTTTTAAGCTTGCTTAGGCTTGTGCAAATGATTAAAGGATGGATTAGGATGGTTTAGGATTAGCTTAGGGATAGGCAAGTGGATGGCATTTAATGAGGGTGGGTGAAGGAGGAGATATTTGTTAACTTTGGCTTGGGTTAGTAAGTTTTAACCCATGTTTAGAGAATGTGACAAGGTTAGGAGGGGATTAGGATTAGGTTTAAAGACATCTTCTAGAAGAGTCTAGACTTTGGATGAGGATAAAGACTTTCTAGAATAGTCTAGAATTTCCTAGGATGAGGATGAAGACTTTCTAGAAGAGTCTAGAACTTCTTAGGATGAGGATAAATTAGATTTTTAGGAAATAAATAAAGTTTTATTTATTTCAAGGGTTTGGGTTGAGGAGATATTTATTAAAACTTTTTTAATAAAGATGAGGATTAATATTTAATCTTAATTAAATATTTTGAGTTGGGATTAGGGGTAGGAAATGATGGGATTAGCCTTTAATCGAAATTAAAGAAGGATTAGAAGATTTTGGAAGAAGTTATTGGTCATAAGGAAATTGGCCAAGTTTTGGGCAAAAAATAAATTATTTATTTATTTTGGGATTTTTGGTCAATTTATTAATTAAATAATTAATAAATAAGGAAATAATGTTTAAATAAGATTTAAACATTTTTGGGAGGGATTCCTTAATTAAATATTTTTAATTAAGATAAAGGGATTTAATGGCATAAAAATTAATTTATTAATTAATTAATTAATTAATTAATAAATGATGATGTCATCAGGACTTTTTCAGAAAATAAAAATACTTTATTTTCTAAAGGTTTTTAGGTGTCTACAGTAATAACTAATTTTATAAGACATCTAAGGGATCTATGGATTTTTTTTTGTGGTAACTGATTCACCCCTCCTCTCAGTTACTCCATCTATATTTCCAACAATTGGTATCAGAGCATTTGGTGCTTGTAGGAAGGATTGCAAGGATCTAAGCTAAAGATCAAGATGTCTTATAAGAGGGGAATTCCAAGGCTTAATAAGGATACATTTTTAGCATGGCAAGGCCTCATGAGACTCCATTTGGCTTCCATTGGAGATACAAGATTGAAATACCTTGATCAATAATATGTAACTCCTTTTGGCACATTATCTGTCAATGACATTGCTGAGAAAATGACTCATAACACCATGCTGATAGATATTGTATCAGCCCTAAGCTATGAGGAATTTGATGATATCAAGGACTACAAAACTTCCTTTTCTATGTGGAACAAGTTGAAAGATATATATGGAGGTGATGATAATATGAGGAGAGTCAAAGCATAAAGTCTAAGAGGACAATTTGATTAGGTGAGGATGAGAGAGGATGAGAACATTCACTAATACATTAGGGGCCAATTTGCAATGCCAATGTGTTCTTTGGCTTTTTTTTTCAAATATAGCTCGACAACATCACAATTGCGATGTCAAGCAACTTAGGTGTTGCAATTGCGACGACGTCGGGCTCTAATTGAAAAAAAAAACATACATATGCGCGCATTTCAAACATTTCCATCACATTATTTGCAAGCAGCACGCTCTAGAAGCCGAGCATACCTAGCTATCTGTGTTCTAACAAATGGAGGCTCACAAACTTACAAAGATTTTCTAAGGAATTTGCTTGAAGTGGCTGTACAAGTATGCATCCTAGGTAAGATGTGATGCAAGCCCTAAATCGGACTAGCTTATGGCTACCTCAGTTTCATTCGTAATCTAAACATCATCTATTGACCATGGTAGGTGGGCTACAAGGAATCGTCTCAGAAGTAAAAGCTATCCTTCAAAATCCAGCAGCAGTTTAAAAAATTAAGGATTCAAATCTTTGCCTGCTCACCTATGGCCAATTAAAGTGCGTAAAGCCTCTATCATGCATCTGAAAAAGGTTAGGTTGTTTAAATCTTTTGAAATTTGTGTTGAATTTTGCATATTTTTCACAGCTTAACAAATCAAATGGAGGATCTTGGCACCTTCGATCTCCCGCTTCTCTATATGGTGCGCCTCTATATAGATTAGATATATGAGGGAAAACCCCATAAACTATTTGATTTCTCCCATAAACTATTTGTGTTGCAAACCCCTATTTAGCTCGCCTTTCTACATATACCTCTTTGGTATAATGGTGTCCCCTACTGATTTTTACCCAAAGTAAGAATTTCACAACAAACTTTGTATACAAATTTTTCTCTATAATTAAACATATGATAGCTGTTGAAACTTAAAGTAAATAAACAACTAAATTACTAACATTTCATACGTAGACATAATTTATAGATTTATTTAGAATACCCAACCATATTAGGGTTTAAATTTAGGGTGCCCTAGAACATTTACCACTACTAATCCCAAAGGCAGGATACAACACCCCTAGGCCCACAAGTGGCAAGAACACATCCACCCAACATGGTGTGGTCTACTTACAAGGGGAACCCATCTCTACCCTCACTAGTCATGTCTCCTTATTAAGCCATATATGATAAATTCCAACCTTTAGTTCACTTCTACAAGCAACCATTGTAGACATTGGAAAGGAAAGAACAATAGGCTACTCTGGAACTTTCGCCACAACAAAGCCCAAGGGTTAGGGTTGAGTTAACGTGATACTACATATGTACATTTATTCTCCCCAATTTTCTTTCTCTCCTAAACAATTTTTAGCCAACTACAAAGGCTTTATAAGAGTCGCATTGAAGATTTTTGGTTTTCTTGATTTATAATGACTTTATCTTCCATAAAATTTTTATTATGTTTATGTTGGGCCTACTCTTCCTACATGCCCTTTTTAATTATGTTAAACTTAATAAAAAATATACATATGATCAAATTTCAGTTCCATAGGGCAACTCTCAATATAGAGCTTTAAAAGGACATAACATAGTCACTTATGCTTAGCCCACTGTAAGTCTTGCAAATGAGCCCAGTCTATGTGTCATTATATATAACCATGCCATATTGTAGGATCTTCATTCCAAATGCTGATTTTATTATAGCCTTCAAAGTCTCAAACTCTACATCCATAGTGTTCATTTGTTTCCATTAGAAAAATAACATTCTTACCCTTTTCTATAGGCCCCAACCCCAATCCTCTTCTCCATGGGCAACCTTTGCAAATTCACATTTATATACTCTTGTTGGGTTCTTCTTGTTCTTTGTTCGCTTTTGTTGTCCTTCATCATAAAAAAATTGATATTGATGTTGGTATCAATACATTGATACATTTATTATCGATATTCCTTTTTTATGCAATATTACATTGTCAATTCAATACATGGCATACTCATATAAGTTTATCGATGCTTGGTGACAAAGGGATTTGTATTGTTTGACACTTTATTGATACACATTACCTCTTTAGTTTAATACATTTATATATTGATCGTTAATGGAATACACAAGGTATACAATTGTAGCATTGACTGGCAATTGATACACAATATTGCACACTCATTTCAATTGATAGTTATAATAGATATACAAGATCAATGGTCCCCTTTACATATTTTACATATAATAACGTATTATGCATGATTGATACTTCATGCATCCTTGTTACGTACAAGCTTGATATGCATTATTGTCATTTGATACATCAGTCATCATGTTACACGAGATATCAATGCTCTATACATTCTTATCTTTCATAAGGAACTAGTATCTTATCAACTTTTCATTTATAAGTTACAAATGTCTTATTACATACAAGATGGATAAGTTATTATTGTATACAGGGTTGATAATTGTCCAGTGACTGGTGCAAGAACATGGTGCTAATGATGAAAGGATATGATGATTCATAGATAATGTTTTTCATCTTGGTATAAAAAACTTGCATGGATCATTTCGGATAATCGAGTGGTAATCTATTGCTTTGACTAGGGCATTGTGACATTGATGAGGATTTGGTCTATATGCATCGAAACAAATGGAAGGCCTTCTTATAGCCTTGATTATCGTTGACATTATTTAGAAAGGCATTGTAATTTCCTTGATGATAATCGACACCATTGATATTTTTGTACATTTCAAAGGCATTGTAATTGCCTTGGTTATTGTCGGCATCATTTACATTTCAAAAGGTATATTTTGAAGTCATTGACATCATACTCATCAAAGCACCCAAAGACATAATCACCTATTTAAAGCATATCTAAGACATAGTGATATGAGCATCTTGATGTTGATAGTTGTCGACATCAGCGTGGTCTGTTAGTGCACAAAGATTTCTTGTAAAATCTTTTGCAGTTGTCGAAGCTACTCTTACAGCCAACATAGTTGCTGAACATTAGTCTCAATTAGTTGAAAGGTTTGGTAATTTCGTTCTCAAGTGACTTCATTTGGTTTGGGTTAACAATCTCAAACCATAAGTTTATTATTTCTTCTTTCAAAACTGTTTGCAAATTGACTTGGAGTTGGTTGTCTTTGATATCTCAAGGGATTACCAAGATAGTCATGAAAGTTTGATTGAATACTTTGTTTTACTAGTCATAATTTCAAATTTTTAAATTAATTGGAAATATAATTTTTATAAAAGATATGGAGGAGTTGTTTTGTAGGGACATAGTGCTTGTTGATGATATTGAGCTTGATTTTGAATAGTATTTTGAAATTGGTTTTATTTATCAATCTTAATTCTATAAAATATTGGATTTGCATAGAACAATACTTTTGATCAGGTGAGATATAGCATATAGACTGTATATATTATTTTATGAAGCACTACATAGAGTTGCATACAATTTGTTTTACAGAGTTCCCAAGTCTCAAGGAACTGAGATACACAAGAAATGATACATATTGAAATATAGATGATGCTTTGTATTCTCAAGGAACTGAGATACACAGGAAATGATACATATTAAAATAGAGATGATACTTTGTACATTTAATTTTAGAACTGTGATGTTGTTTTAGTGCCAACGAGGCACTTTCATTTGCCAGTAAGGCATTCTTCTGTGAGTGGTTTTTCATCCCCATGAGGCATGAGTGCTTTCCACTCATGAAAAACACCATTTATGATTCCTCTGTTAACTTTGTGGTGTTCATAATTGTCATAAAAATTTTACTTATCTATTTCATTTCATTTGAAGATGTCTATGGATAGCCATATATGAATTAAACTGAACACTTAATTGTTTTAAGGCTAAGTTACCGATGCTAGTTCTGAATGGTAGACCCTTGAGTCATTTTGAGACTCTTTATCTAGTATGTAATGGCTAAGCATGTTTTGCATTTTGGTTACCCACACTTTTCACGGTCCCATTTTGTAGTTTTGCAAAGAGGAAAAATGAGGAACATGACAGCTTAAATAAGTGTGCTAGAAAAAAAAAGAAAAAGAGTATGTATAGCAGACCTCTTTCTACATAGGCTTCATTGTGACCCACAAAGGCAGCAAGATTGCGATGATGCACACATCTCTTTCTCACTAAGTTTAATCTTTCTTGAATTGCCCTTGCGAATGATGATGCTACTCTTGGTAAAGGTGTGTGTGAAAGGTCTACATCACACTGGATTCCAGTGAAAATACCCCACCCATATAACATTGTTGGATCAGTTAAGAAACAATCTTATTTTTGTTAAATCATTTTTATAGTAGCCCATTGCATGATTAACAGCCTTAAAACCATTATACCCAAGAAATCAATGTATGAGATAATTATTAATTCATAGCCTTCAACATCACATTTGTATTGATTAAGACACTTTGAGATGTATCTGCTAAAAAAGTGAGATGAGTAAAGATAGCTTCATTGACACAAGCAACCTCAAAGATACATCAATGAAATAGTAATCAGAGCTCAACATTGCAACGAGACCATATCTTCAAAGAAGATACATATGAAGCTAGAAATTAAAAGGTAGGCAACTCGCTTAAATCATCAATTCCAACCTAGGAACTAACATAGCTCTAGATTTCATGGAACTACTAAAAAAACAAATAAAAATGAGTGGAAATAAAGATAACTTCACTTAATTGTAAAATGTTTATAGAAACTATGCATAGCTCACAATTGTGTAGCTGGGACTTGGTTCTCTTCTTACAACAATGAATTTAGAAATGGAGCACACAAATCAATTTGATCGATGACTTTAATTAAATTTACACAAACTCTCCCAAAATTGTATAGAATTGAATGAATAAATATGATAATTGTTTGTTTTACTATCACAAAGTTCCATGAATTACATCGGAAAAAAATAACAAAAACCAGCTCAATTTCACTCCCTATAAGAGATATTCTTCCTAAAAACTTCCTAGGGATGAAGCAACCCACAATGACAAAAAAAATAAAAAAATGGCTGCCTAAAAATAGATGTCTTGCTACAAATGTGCTCAGGACTGCAGCAACTTGGCTACCTCCTATGGCCACAAGCAGGCTCAAATATACATCAATGAAATAGTAATCAGAGCTCAACATTGCAGTGAGATCATATCTTCAAAGAAGATATATAAAGCTAGAAATTGAAAGAAAGGCAACTTGCTTAATTCATAAGTCCAACCTAGGAACTAACATAGCTCTAGATGTCATGGAACTACTAGAAAAACAAATAACAATGACCAGGAATGACAGTGTCTAAACGAGCATCAAGTATGAGTGAGGACAGTTTAGGAGGGTACAATGAGGATGTGAACATCAAAGATTCTAATTATGGTGTTTGGAGAGATCTCTAGCTGTTGAAGAGGATACCAAACTGTTGCACCTCTGGTTGGATACATGCAGATGCATTGGTTGTGCCACTGCTTCCAAGAAACTGCACTTTGCATGCATTTGAGATGTTGCAGTGGGGTTTTAAGGGCAAGCTATTGGACTCTCCTCTAAGGATGTATATTAATTATTGGGAGAATTAATGTTCAATTTTTATTTTATTGGGGTTAGGGTTGAGTTTCCTGCTTTTCCACCAGGTGCATCTCAACCTCTTCAGTTATATCTTGTTGCACGAGAGTTTCAAAATTTTCAAGTCTTTTTTCACTAGAATCAACCTTAATAGAGTCATTATGGTTATATGAATGGATTCTTTGCCTTAGAACACTAACATCTTCAAAATCCCATATGAAATCTATATGACCATTTTATTTCTTCAATATGCCCTATGGATGTCCCTATCTAACTATATATCTTTTAATTGCATATAATAATAAATTTATGTGCTTTTTCATGACAATGTTTGACTCATATAAATTTTTGGCTAACATTTTTATACTTGATCTTTGACACAGGGGCACAATATGGAGCAACCGCCCAGAGGGGATGCTAGCGATGTTCCCGGCTCATCTACACATGAGCAGGTAAAACTCATTGTAATTGTGCAAACTAGACAGAAGCAAAATGTTATTTTTTTAATGTTATTTTCTTCATTGTTTTGGAGTAATTTTGATAATACTAATACTATTGTTGTCACAGAGGGCCAGCGGTCGGAGGGAGGGAAAGGAACCTGCACTCCCTCAGCAGTCTGCCCCTGAGGAGGACCCATTTTATATTGATTTAGCAGAGACCGATGACCCGATCGGTTCCATTAAAAAGTTGCTAAAGAAAATTGGCAGAGAAATTATACATTTGGCAACCATTAAGCCTACTACTCAGGAAATAAAATATAGGGCATCTGAATTGTTGCACACCTCTGAAACCTTAAAAGTAAGTATTAATGAAATTTTTAATTATAAAAAGAGTTCAATAATGGTTTTTATGTTATGCTCTTTTATGACATTAATTAAAATATGGATGCGTTGTCTTTACAGAGTTTTTTGCGTGATTTCGAGCCCCATTCCCATGATGAGGGTGCTACAGGTGGTTCAGGTAGATCGCATGTTCCATTCCCCACTTGTGTTTTCCGTTGAATATAGATAGGAATTATCATAATCATTGACAATACATGCAATTAAGACTGAATTTATGTACACGTTCTATATTTATGCATGCTCTAACAATTTTATTCTTTAGCTTCAGATCCTATGATGATGCCGCCTCCATCTAGGACAACCACAAATCTCTGTCCGACTGTTGAGTCGAGAACACGTAGCTGACAGGCATCGACTGTTGCACCATCTACTGGTACACAAATCCCTCTTTTTCTCTCTTTTGTTATGTGTTTAAGTTTTATGTGTTTACGATGTAGATTGTAATGACCCCCCTTTAGTAGTCACTCAACGTTTAAACCTTTTCACAATTTTTTTACAACTATTTATTTGATATGCCTTTGGTTTTTATAATTCATGTGAATGATTAACCAGACTCACATGTCTACTATCTTTGAACTCAAACATTATTTTTTTGTGTATTTTTCACATCTTCTTGCATGAATCATCACCTTCTTTTGACTGTTACAATTGTCGACTCCTGTTCAGTTGCTATTTCAATGAGTACACCAAGCCTGCACAAATTATACTTGTTCACTGCAGCTTGAACAGATTTACACTAACCACTAAGCCTGCACAAATTATTCATCAAAAGAGGATGAATGTACATATGGACACCAACATAGTGGCCTGAAATAGGCACTAGACACATTATGCAAAGATTTTCTGGGAATTCTGAAAATATGGACACTCATATTTATTGATTAATTATAGATGTAATATCCCATTTTTGGATAAGCAAGGAAATAGGGATAATTACCTCTACTTCCTTTTTCACTATGCCAAATAAATGCAAAATAAGAAAGTAATGAAAGTTACACTTAGATAAACTTCTATATACAAATTGAAATAAATGCAATAATTGATATAAAAGTGTTTTATCCTTATGGAAATGGTTTATCACTTTATTGATATGAATGTGCTGCTGTATCTCATGTAGCTGACAATCTTATGCAAATGATTTATTGCTTTCAGCAATGGCTGCGATATCTGATAGGACAAAGTATATACCCAACAATTGATGAGATGATGTTGCCTATGGTGATACAATTTCTATATCTTATCTTATCTTTATAGTTTATGTAATGGAGTGTGATATGTTGCTTATAACAATGATATTGCTCTTTTAGATACATACTTTTGTACTTGCAATGTCTGATATAGAGATTGAGTTGCAATGTCAAATATGGATATATATTCTTGTAAAGTTAATCTGATGATGTTTTGGATGTCTATCTATTACATGCAATCAATGATGGATGCCATGTCTAATCTATTATCCTTAGTCTCTGCAATTCTTAGATGCATCTTTGATTTGCCAATATATGCCTGTACGAAAATGCTAATGGCAGTTTCCTCTAAATAGAGCAGACTGAACTGTTAATTTATCTGAAACAGGTTAATTTATCTGAACTTATGAAACTTTTTGCAATAGGAGCTACAACATCATTCCCTGGATGTTCCTATGTTCCTAGTACGGGAATAGTGAAGGATGTCATATTGATCGTCAGCGACGATGAAGGCATTCCATTAAAAGTAGCCAAAGTTCTAGGTACTTTAAAGTTATTATTCTATAGTGATATAATAGTAATTTAGTTTTTGATCACTCTTCATCGACTAATGATCCCATGATTGTTTTGTAGGGAATGATTTTTTTTGGAAAAAACTTGGTGATGAGTGTTTGCGAATATTCGGGCCCACCGTGTGTACTTGGTGGAACATCATATCCTAACTAAAACCCTAAACCACTATTTTGATTTCATATCATTGTTAGAATAATTTTCCTTTTCATCCATTTCTTGAACTATATTAAAGGTAGCTTCACTTCATTTATGAGTCTAACATGTTTTTTTTTACTTAAAAGGTGGAATCTCCAAGACAAAAAGTTGAAGGATGATCTTATAGAGAGCATGACCCAACTCTTTGGACCTCGTGCATTCGAGAGAAACAAGCTCCTTGAAAAAGTTGGTTTATGTTTGAAGTATATTAGGGACCAGTACAGAAAAAATTTACGGGATAACCCTAGGTACGAGCGTCCGCCCTATGTTCCTGAGGCTGAGTGGCAAGCTCTGATTTTGGATGGAAAGTATAAAGCTGACAAGAAAAATACAATTACACCAGTAGAGAGTACACCAAGGTATGTGATACTATTGAGAATGTAATTATGTACTAATTAACCTCTATATTTATACTAACTAATTTCAAACTTTTCATAGATTGCCTGACACATCAAAGTCAACAAAGGCAAGACTAGAAAAGCACGGGACACAGAAGCTCGACTCTGGTGGTTTTTTGAAAATTCAAGCACAAGTTGTAAGTATCCCTGATCCTCAACTTTTGCAACTTTTGTATTTCCTTTTGATATTTTAACTACCCTCCATTGGTTGATGAAACAATGCAAGTAAAATTCACCATACCACGCAAAAATGTAGGGCTCAGAGTTCAAGAGATGCCTCACAGAAGAGGATAAGAGATTTGGCTTCCAACAAGGCTATAGAGCTGTGGCTGAATGGCTACGAGCTGAAATCAGTGTGGAAGGTTCTAATAATGATGCATCTGAGCCACAGGTAAATAAGCTAAATGAAATTTATTTCAAATTGAATACTTTAATAATTAGTCTATTTGATGTTAAGTTCCAATATAAAGTGAGTATATCTATTTTAAGAAAGCAATGATAACAATGCGTAGGATGTTGGAATGCAGCCTGACAATCCTTCTACACAATCTGTGAATGTTGAAGGTTCGCATGATGTGCATCCCAGTGGTGGAGGTATACATTTTCTATTAAATTTTTTATATGTAATTGCAATTGGTGTTTGGATTAACGTAACATTTTGTATAGTAGCTATAGAGGATCGAGGGGTTGATGTTCATGAGCGTGTTGACGTTGAGTCCAGACAAAATGATGTGGTCAGATCAGGTAAAGAGCGCCATAGTTATGTTATTTAAAATAATTAAATACTTGTAACAATTATAATAAATTATTTTTAATTTAACTCTTTTATTTGTTATTGCAGAGGACCCCCCTTTGCAACAACATAGGAATTTGAGATCATCAAGAACAGAGAAAAGAACTGATGAGGGGGGAATTGATGATGACACTGATGCTCCTCTTAGAGCTTACATAGAAAAAAGAAATAGAAAGAAAAAAAAGAAATGAATGTCATCTACATACCTTAATTGATAATGACTGAATTTCATGTCTCAATGAATTTAATTATGTGCTAATGAATGTTCATGAATTATGTGTTAATGCAAAATATTGATGAATGTTGCATGTTTATGAATCTAATGTGTTAATGAATGTTATCATGTGATATTGATTGAATGTTACATTTTATTAATGGTTGAAAGAATGAATGAATGTTAGATGTTAATGGGGAATGTAGAGTGATGTTAGGGGGAGGGGGGTGGGGCCAAATGAGCTTCCACCTTCACGTGGTTGGCCCTGTTTAGTAGAGAATATTAAACTATTCTCGAAACAAAGTGAAGCTCAATAAGATGTAAGTGAAGCTCAAATTGGCACAAATAGGGAGTCAATATGATGTAAGGGGTCATTTGAAGTCCTAGGGTGTCCCAGGAAGAGTTATGGGTGGATGGTAGTGTTTACATGATGTAATAGGCTATTAAAGCCCCTAAATGATGTAAAATGCACTCAAAGTGCAAGATCTTGTAAAATTGCCAACATTGGCAACATAAGCCAACTTAGGCTTGAATGGGGTTAGTTAAGGTTATAGGTGTGTGAAGAGTGTTTTAAAAGGTCTTTTAGAGTCATTTAGGAATGACATTATAGTTGTCATAAGTCTTTAGCCGAGAAAAGGTCACAAAAGATAATCAAAGGTAATGATGTTAAAAAAGGTAATGAGGTTTTTATCACTAAAAGTGAAGAGCTTGTTGCTTTTTGAACTCCACTTCTAAGGATACTTGGATTATTTCCATATTTGAAAACTTGTGAACACGTTGAATTATAATATTATTGTCTTTCAACTTAGTGAATATCATTGTGGTTTCACTGTCAGAGATCGGAAAACATCTATTTTTTGTTTCATTAGTATTCTTTGTAGCATGCAATAGTGATTTCTGTCAATTGATGCAGTTCCAGAGAACGGAGGTGAAAATACAGAGTTGGAGGTATATGACTTTAAAGGAGATGGAGGAATAGCATTAGCTATGTACAATACTGATGAGGTATGTAGTCCTCTCTTTTATGAAAAATATAATTTCCTGTTCTAATTCTAATTGAACAAATCTCAAATATTCAATTACGATTAATTATTTCTGTGCAGTCTATTCGTGCATTTGCTGATGCATCAATGGCAACAGTTTATGAGAAGAAATGGCCACTTTACCTGAGTACTAAAAACACAATTTAAAAAAAATATGATGGAAGGTATGTTTTCAAATCAATATAAGGATTGATGATCTTATTTTTACCTTTTTCTCTAACAATCCTTACTTCCCATGTTACCATTCTTTATGATTCTCTAGCTTAATGATCCTCATATTCTCAGAGATTCTTCTTATACGTGACTTAAATTGGTAGGTTTAAAGATATCTTTTAGGAGGTATATGAGGCCAGTTGGAAAGCTAAATATGACGCAACAAGAATCTTGTTGGTTTTGTTTCTTGGCACAATAATATGAAGATTGCAATGTTGATTATCTTGACTCTGTCGGGCACACAATAAATTCTTTCAATGATTGATTCATGAACAGGTATGAGCATAGGCTTATTGATGACATGGTAGCCTATGCTTTGAAGAGTGATGGTGCCTATGTTTGGGCATGCAAAAATTATGACGGTGATGTGCAGAGTGATTTCCTTGCGTAGGGTTAGTGGTGCAAAATACTATTTTTCATTAAATCTGGCTTTGAACTGATCATTATATCTAATCTTACATATATCTATTGTTTTTGTAAGGAAGGAAACATGATTACTTTCTTTAGAAGCAAACCTAACTGGATTTTCTGTTTTTAGGATTTGGATCTGTTGGTCTGATGACATCTGTCCTGGTGAGATTGTAATCCACTTTACTATTATATATAACTTGGTTCAATTACCTATTTGTTTGGTGTATATGTTTTCTTACAGGTAAATCATTTTTAAACACGGAATTATTTAATAGTGTTTATGTTATTTTTCAGCAAACATGCACACATTCATCATATTCTATACCGTCATTCTTATTCATACTTTAAGTTGGTTTAGATTTGGTTCATGAGCTGTATGCTCTAATTAAATATTTTGCTAAATTAAGCTCAATTTTCATATCTTGTACTTGGGGTATTGCCTATCATTTTTCGTGGCATTCATTTTCGAGCAAGCTTGTCTGCATGTACACACCATGACATCTTTACATGGACATTATGTGTTGCCACTTTTATCCATTGGTGGAACTGCATGCATTTAAATGTCTAGCAGATGTGTCCATGATTCTGTGTATTTTTGTAGCTGTGAAGAGCTTATATTTCAAAAGTGAAACTTTGGGAGTTAGATCTGCAAGATTGCGTTTGACATATTCTATTTTATCACTATATTTTCCTATCAGCAATTATTACAGTCTGCACCTTTAACTAGATCTACTTCGTTAAGATCATATGATGTAGCATCTGTACTTTGTATGCATAGCATACTGCTAGGGAATTTAGAGGTAGATGTCTGAACATGCATTTTCACTTTTCATGCAAAGATTGCATGCTGACCTTTCTAAAGGTTATTTTAGAGTGTGAAATATTTTTAGGTCTTCGAGTAAATATTCTTTCAGATGGAGTTGTTAAATTGTAATTCTATTGTCAACTAGGGTGGTAGTGCTATAATTGTAATTTTTTTTACATTACATTAGTTCTTTATTTTTATTGAAGGCAATTTAGATTTTTGACAGTGACTAATTTAGTTGTTGGGTCTGCTGTTAAAGCTCTCAATAATCTCAGTTTAACATCAGAAGCATCGCCAAGGCTATCTTCCATCTTTGTTTCCAGGCATACACATAAATGCTGCTAATTTAATAGTATTCGAACAAAATGCCTAGTCATCTATAGATATCTCGTGGTTCCCTTCTAATGAAATGACCCAAAAATTAGGAGTGCATATTTGAATCACACAACCTGACGATAACTGTGCACCTCTAGAGCTTGAAGAATGTCTTTGATTGGTTCCTTGTGGAACATTTACATTAGCTAACATCAATTGCCTAGCCTACCTTGGCCTCCTAAAATATGATGATTTGTCGTCAAGCCCAATTTTGAGGTGTAAAGGTTGTTAATATTTTCCATATAGACTGGCATGTAAGTTTAGGAACCTATTTGAGTAAGTATGTGCACTCTTTGCTTCCTAATTGTACGCCATGATCCATCATCAGGACAGTGACCTAGGGAAGAGAGAAGAAGTGAATAGAAGATCAAGACCAATGGAAGGAGTGGTGTGGGCTTAATGAGAAATGGAATACATTTTTTTTTGTTTTACTTCTCTGACCATCGCAATTGCGACATCCATTCCAAAAATTGCGACGCGGTTGCTGTCGCATCCACAGCAATCACATCACAATTTCTGGGGTTTACGTCACAATTGCGACGACTTGGGAAAGTATTGCGATGGGGTTGCAGTAGATGCGACAGAACCCCCGTCGCAATTGCGACAGAAAGCACAGGAACTGTGATGGGGTTGATGTCAATATAAGTGGCTGCATAGCGATGGATAGGCATCGTAATTACGACGGGAAAGAATAGACGTCGTAATTTGCGACTAAATAACTATGACGTCTATCTTTGTCGCAGTGGTGACACATCGCTATCGTAATTGTGACACATAGCCATCGCAAATCGATGCTAAATCTATTAGTGATTGCTAAATATGTTGAAAGAGTCAAAGAAAGTGTTAGTGCAAGCAAGGCTTCTAGAGGAGATATCAATGAGGAAATAGTTGTAAGTAAATTTCTTAGAACATTGCTTCCCATTTATACAATTAGAGTTTCTACAATTCAAGAAAGAAGATGTGAAGCAAATCATAAGATAAATTTAGAGGCCATAGTAGGAAGATTGACTACATTTGAGCTAGATAACTATGACAACTATGTTCTAGCTTCCAAGAACATTGAATCAGCATTTGGAGCCAAGCTTTCACTCAAAGAAAAGGGCAAAAAGATAAAGGATTCTTAGTCAAAAAGTGAAGAAGATTCTGAACAAATTTTTCATAGTGATCTTGAGGTGGTTGAAGCTCTACTTGCAAGGAAATATTCTAGAGGCAAAGAAAAATACAAAGGTAAAGTTCTTCTAATCTATTTTTCATGTGAGGAAATTGGTCATATTGTTGCTAGGTGCCCAAACAAGAAAAACAAGGATGAGAAGAAAGGTCACAAGTGTAATGGCAAGAAAGACTTCAAATCATTCAAGGAAAAAGGTAAGAAAATATGTTTCATGGCTAAGGATTCTAAAGATTCTAATAATAGTGAAGATGAAATTGTTTACATTGCTGTGAAAGATGAATCTGATAATGATGAGGAAGATAAGATGGCACTTATCTCTCATGTAAGAAAAAATGATACATGGATCATAGACAGTGGTTGTTCTCATCATATGACTGGTGACAAAACAAAGTTTGAACATTTTGAAGACTATGATGGTGGCAGTGCGAGATTTGGTAATAATGAACCTTGTTGCATAAAAGGAAGAGGAAGAATCTCACTAACCAAAGAGCTTGTATGTGATAATGCCTATTGGGTTGAAGGACTGAAACACAATCTGTTGAGTGTGGCACAACTAATCAATATTGGATTCAAGGTGGAATTCATGCATGGAAAAGCAAGATTGTTGGATGACAAAGAAAGCTGATTAGATCAGGCATACAAACAAAAGGTAACTTGATTTATCTTGAACTTGGTGAATGCTCATGTTTTATTGCTCAAGTGGAAGAAATTTGGTTATGGCACAGAAGGTTATGTCATGTAAATTTTGATAACCTGGTGAAAATAAGAAAAATTAGGAAAGTAAGAGGCATTCCTAGTATAAAGAAACCTAATGTTGGTCTATACAAGAATTGTCAGATTGGTAAGATAGAAAAGACTAGCTTTAAAAGTAAAAACTATCAGTGTGAAGAAATTTTGGAAATTGTGCATACTAATTTGTGTGGACCTATTGGAATTGAGAGCTATACTAGAGAAAAATTCTTCATTCCTTTTGTTGATGACTACTCTAGAATGATGACTGTCATGTATCTAAGAGAGAAATTAGAAGAATTCAGGAAGTTCAAATGGTATTTGGCTAGAGAAGAAAATGAAATAGGGAAAAGACTAAAATGCTTGAGATCAGACAGAGGTGGTGAATTCATCTCCCATGAATTCAACAACTTTTGCATTGAAAGAGGAATCAAAAGATAGGTATCAGCTCCTAGAACTCCTGAGCATAATGGAATAGCCAAAAGAAGGAACATATCTATCATGGATTGTGCATGGACTCTAATGATTGAAAAGAACATTGCTATCAAATACTGGAAGGACACTATCAGCACTATAGTTCATACCTTGAATTGAGTACAATTGAAGAAGAACTCATTCAAAACCTCCTATGAGTTATGATATGGCTATAAACCCAATGTAAGTTACCTAAAAGTATTTGGAAGTAAATGTTACATCTTGAAATAATCTAGAAAAGGAAAATTTGATGTGAAGGGTGATGAAGGTATATTCTTGCAAGAGTAAGGCATATAGATGTTTGAATTTATCTACTCACGAAGTCATAGAAAGTGCACATGTGAAAGTTGATGAGTTTGCAGAGAAGACTGAAGAAGAAAGCAAAAAAGAACCAAAAGATTACAAGAGATTTTTTTTAATTGAACTTGATATAGTGCCAGATACATTTGTCAATTAGGAAACTTCTACTCTGAGTCTTTAGTCACCAAGTTGCAAGAAGTTGAAACCGAGCTATAGGAACTTGAGTCACATTCAGATGCTACCAAGCCAATGGTTATCAAGTTTGAAGGATCCGGGCAGCAATTAGATCAACTAGAGCTAGAAATCGAAATTGAAAATGAAGGCAGTGGAACTCATTCAGAAGGAAAGGAACCTATATTGGTCAAGTATGTCAAGAGACATCATGCACCAGATTAGATTATTGGAGAAAAATTTGAAGGTACTATGACAAGAAGTAAGTTAAAAGGTACTTGTTTACTTGCTGATTTTGAACCTAGAAATGTCAAAGATGCAATGGAAAATGAAAGTTGGATTGAGGCTATGAATGAAGAGATATATAAAATAGAGAAGAACAAAACATGGACTCTTGTACCTAGGCCTAAAGACAAAAATGTGATTGGAACAAAGTGGGTATTCAGAATTTTGTTGAATGAGGATGGCAAGGTATCAAGAAACAAAGCTAGATTGGTATGTAAAGGCTACTCTCAAGAAGAAGGAATTGATTATGGAGATACTTTTGCTCCTATTGCAAGATTGGAAGGTGTTAGGACCTTACTTGCATATTCTGCATACAAAGGATTTAAGGTATATCAGATAGATGTCAAATTAGCATTTCTCAATGGTATTCTTGATGAAGAAGTCTACATTGAGCAACCTAATGGTTTTTTTGATCTAGATAAGAAGGACATGGTCTACAAGTTACACAAAGCATTGTATGGTCTGAAATAAGCCCCTAGAGCATGGTATGAAAGATTGCATAACTATCTTATTCAGATTGGGTTTCAGAGAACGAATGATAACAATAGCTTGTATATCAAGGAAGGACCAGATAACAAGATTTTTTTTGGTAGAAATATTTGTGGATGATACTTTTTTTAGAGGGAATGATGATTGATGCAAAGAATTTTTAGAGCAAATGAACAAGAAATTTGAGATGTCAATGTTTGCTGAGATTAAATTCTTTGTTGGTCTTCAAATTCAGTAGAGCAAGAATGGTATCTACATTACTCAGTCTAAGTACATCAAGGAGATACTCAAGAAGTTTGGTATGGAAGATTGTAAACCAGTTGGGAGTCCCATGTGTACTGGATCAAAGTTTAACAAGGATGATGAATCAAAAGAGTAGATCGGACCTTATATAGATCAATGATTGGAAAGTTGTAGTATGTAGTTCATACAAGGCCTGATATTGCTCTTGTAGTTGGTATAGGAGCAAGATTTTCAGCAAAAACCAGAGAAAATCACATGATGGCAATAAAAAGGATCTTGAGATACCTAAAATGCAATGAAGATTATGGATTGTGGTACAAATTTTGAAGAAATTTGGACTTGAAAGTGTTTACAGATGCTCATTGGGCAAGAAACATTGATGACAGAAAGAGTACAAGTGGTGGAGCATTCTTTCTTGGAAAGAGGTTGGTTTCTTGGACAAGTAAAAAGAAAAATTGTACATCCCAATCTATAGTAGAAGCAGAGTATGTTGTAGCAGTAGTAAATTGTTCTAATATTGTTTGGTTTAAGCAGTTATTGGAAGGCATGAAGGTTGAGATCAAAAAAATAGTTGTTATGTTTTGTGATAATACAAGTGCAATCAACATATCAAAGAATCTAGTAATGCATTCCAAAACCAAGCACATTGCAATAAAGTATCACTTTGTCGGAGAATTGGTGCAATATAAGGAGATCAAATTGGAATATGTCCATATAGAGGAATAGATTGCTAACATATTCACCAAGCCATTACCTAAGGATGCATTCTTGTATCTAAGAGGTAAGCTAGGGGTCATTCCCCTATCTGAAGCTCACTAAAATAAAGTTTTAGTGATGCATCAATAGGAACCAAGTTGAAGATCTATCAGTTGATGCAACATAGTCATGGGAACATTGAATATGAATTAGTACTCAAGGTACATTGTTACTCATTTGGTATGTATAGTCTTTGGTATGTGTTGTCAAAGAGGGAGAGTGTATTGTCATATCTTTCTAAAATTTGAATTTTTTTGTGAAGAGTTTGTTGTTTAGAAAAGAAGCTATGTAATTCCTTCACAGAGGGAGATTACTGCATTAGAGAAGTTTGTGGCATAAAATCTAAGAGGGAGAAATGTTCTATCAAAAAAAGACTTGTTTTCAATTTTCATCTACTATGACATGTTGTGTTGCCATCAATGCCAAAGAGGGAGATTGTTGGATACAATTGTTCAATTGTGTGTTGTCTTTGATGATACACAAATATCATATCAATTATTAGACAAAGTCTACAAGTTCAGTTGGTTAGAAAAGAAAATTATAGTCTACCGAACTCAGTTGGTCAGCAAAGCAAATTTTAGAGTCTATTGAGCATTCCTAAAAGTTACTCTATGGAAACTATGTCTACTAATCTCACTCAGGCATCAAAGGATTTTGTGGTAGAAGTCAGTGGTAATCGAGCTCACAAGGTTAATGAAGGAAAGTCAGTGTTACCGACTTCACTCAGTCTCCAAAGGATTTTGTAGAGTTTGTAGTGTTCACCGAGCTTCAGTTGGTTAATACTGGAAATCATTTCTGGAGTAGTATCTACCGAGAAGGGTCAACCAATGAAGGATTTCATTGTTTTGGGAAATAAAGTTTAATTTTTTCATGTAATGATTTTAGCCGATTGATGTAATGATTATTGGTAAAATTAACTTGTAAATGAGATGACTTGACAATTTGTAAGGTATAAATAAAAGGTCAAGTTGTGAATTCTAAAGTGTAATGAGTGAGCATGCAAGTGTGTTGATTATGTGAAGAGGAAAGTATGAGCAAATTTTGAAGAAGGATCAAATATCCTTGAGGAGTAGCAAAGTTGTATTCGATCAGAAGAGGACCTGGTAAAGTAGAATAGAGATTTGTATCAACAATTCAGTTGCTTCTCATTCAGGTCAATTCATTGTGACTTTCTCACCATTGTAGTAGTGATTTCTAAATCTCTTAATAGAGTTGGTTTAACATCCATTTTATAAATCCTCTAACAAGGTGATAGTTCTTTTGAATTGTTCTAAAGACCTCTAGCAAGGCCACTCCTAATAGGGTGATTAAATCTTCTAACAAGCTCACACCTAACAGTGTGTTTTGTAACCTTTAACAGGGTTGGCTCCTAATAGGGCTCACTTCATAAGAGTGAAAATTAGTAGCTAGTTACTTGGTGGTTTTTCCCATATTGGGTTTCCATGTTAAATCTAGTGTCTCATGTGTTCATGTTATTTTTTTTATGCATGCATGTTAATCACTGTGAATGTTTAAGATCTATTAAAGATAACATACACTTCATCTACTGAATGACAACAATAACTAGTTTTATAAGACATCTAAGGGATCTATGGATTTGTTTTTGTGGTAACTGATTCACCCCCCATGTTAGTTACTCCATCTATATTTCCATCACTACCGAGTTGGAGATATAAGGTGAAAGATAATTTAGTTTTGGTTGATAAGTTTTTTTGTCACCAATGCCAAAGGGGGAGATTGTTGACATTCCAGTCATGTTTGTTATTAGTGACATACACTTACTCAGACTATAAATTCATAAGGAGCATATTGTAGAGTTAACAGTGTTAACCAAGCATTTCAGTGGCTATCGAGTCCTACAGTTCCTAGCGAGTCTTATGGATAGTTGATAGTGTAAACTAAGCAGTTACTCCAAAGTTGAAGATCAACAATGTAAACTGAGTTTACGAGTGTTTTCTAAGTTTACCAGTGTTTATTGAGTTTACTAGTTTTTATTGAGTTGTGCAGTGTTTATTGAGTTCGCAATTCATGTGATGTGAGTCCAATATTAACTAAGCTACCTAGTGACTCAGTGTTTGCTGAGCTTGTAGATAATTCAGTATTGACCTAGCTATGAAGTGAGAATCAAGTGATTCAGTGTTTGTCGAGTTTCACAGTATTTGTCGAGTCACCAATGTAGACTAAGTTCCAGACTACTTGGAAGTAATCAATATGGACCAAGCTTTTACATCTACCAAGTGCATGATGATGCTAAGTG
The DNA here is from genome assembly GCA_028749045.1 of Cupressus sempervirens. Classification (NCBI taxonomy): domain Eukaryota; kingdom Viridiplantae; phylum Streptophyta; class Pinopsida; order Cupressales; family Cupressaceae; genus Cupressus; species Cupressus sempervirens. The sequence continues at coordinate 279,563,351 of CM053786.1, read as the reverse complement.
TGACAGTGGATGTCGAGTATTAGAACCTCATCGAGTTAGTCTTCAGAACCCAAGTGCCTACATTTGATCTGACTTTGTAATCTTTGTCAAAACTTGTATTATGGTCGACTTTGTAATTATCTAATTGGATTGGTATATATGTAATGTATTGTATCACATCCAATGTATGCATGGAATTGAATAAGGAAGTAATGTAAGAGTAGAAGTGCAAATTACAAAGGCTATAATGTTATAAGGAGTAGCAAAGATTCATCTATCATAGCAAATTGATTTGTACAATCAAAAGAATCTCATTTAGCAAACCAAGTTCCAGATCAAAGATCAGCTACTATTTCATTCTAACAGGTGGATCAGTCAAATCCTTTAACAAGGTAGACCTAGTAGTCTTATATAAATCTCTTTACCGAGTGCATACTTAATTGTATGTTTGTAAATTCTTTCACAAGGTTGACCTAGCAGTCCTTATTGCTCCTAACAGGGCAGATCATCAAAAGTGATCATTGTAAGTCTTAATAGGCTAACTTTATACTGTAGTACTAAAGCTTGTGGGTATCATCCCCACCCCAGTTTTACTTTCTATTTGGAAGGTTTCTAGGTCACCAAATATTGTGTTAAAGTGTTATTTATGCTTTCATTTTTTAGTTTCTCATGCATGAAGTTAGACCTAAATTCATATAAAGGATTAATTGCTAATTGGGATACCAAATTTAGAAGTTAATGATTCACCCCTCCCCTCTCAGTAACTTAGCTTGTCATAATATTTCCAACAAGAATAAGCTATGAAATCCCACAAGGAACTGTGCATTAGCACCAAAAAAAAAAACAAGCTAAGACATAAGACTTAATACAACAAATAGGAAAGAATAGAAAAAAATCAACAAAAAGACAAGACTGGGACAGCTACAAGGTCTTCAAAAAATCAATAGCCTGATTTGCAAGGATATTCATGTTCATAGTAGAGGCCTTCAACTCATCAATTTCTTTATCTTCTATAACCTTTTTCTTCTTTGAATTATCTTTTGTTCATTTACTAGTGACTTGATCCTCTTTCATGTCCTTAAACCCTTGAATTTTCCTCTATTCTAGTTTGTCCAAGAGAGTTTTGATGTTATTTGCCACAATCTTCAAGATGGAGCAAATCTGGTCTACAAGTTTTTTAACAATATTCTTCATGTTGTCAACTCTGTTACCCATGACATCCTTCTTATTATGCATATCCTTCATCATTTTTTCCATATCTTCATTCTTCACTTCTAGAGGTGGGATTGTCTTCATTAAATTATTGACTTCTTTTGCATTACCAATAACCTTAGAGAGTTTATTAAGATACTAACCAAGAGTCCTTTCACCTCTGGTAGTCCTTCTTAGCTGAGCAAAATCTCTCTTCATATCCTACATCTATTCCTTCATACTACTAATATCCCTCTTCATCACACCCAGGTTTCCAAGGATTCCCTTCATATACCCATGTTCATCATATTCCTTTCTCTGATTCATGTTTCCCTCATCTGTATCCATAGTGTTTCTTTCAGTATCTACTTCCTTAATTACTATGTCATCAGTCTTCCCCTGAGAAAGTACTTTCTTACTTGTCATCTCCTTCCTTTTAATTAGAGGGTTAACATCTAAGGGAATGTTCAAAACTCTATTAGTCTTCTTCACCTTGGTTCTAGTAACAATACCAGTTTTTTCCTTTAGTTTTATTTCCTATAACCTCCTCAAGCTCCTCCTCAGGTTTCATCTCCATCTCATAATCCACCTCCTTATTCTTCCTTTTCCTAGCAAACGAGCTCTTGGGTGAAAAGTTTTTCCTCTTCTTTGTCCTCCATTTCCTCTTCATAAACCTCATCCTAATTAGTCCCCTTTGTATTACACTCCAAGGTCTTTTTAGTGATACGGTGTTCCTCCACTTTTTTTGCTTTAAGAAGATTCATTAACATCACCATCAAACCCTCATGGCAGTGATGATGCCCCTTAGGATCATTTTGAATAACTAAAATGGTATTATCCAGCGAATGACTCTAGTAGAAAGGGAAACTAATTTGAACCCTATGCCTAAAATGGCTAACCAACATAAAATGGTGCCCAAAAATCTTTCTAAAATGACCATCAAGGGTTAGGTATTCAATCAAAACAAACATAAAAAACCTCCATGATCTAGAAATGGAATGAAGGTTAAAATAAGAGTTGCCAATTTTAACCAACCTGCTTCTCTCCTTGGTCATCTCCACAAACTCATCAACAAAATGATTAGAAAACTTCCTATCCCTATAGAAACTGATCCCATCTAGAACAAGACTAGTGGTTTCAACTATAATATCCTCTGTGACTTCCATTCTCTGGTTTCCCACCAATATGCTAGCATTCTCTTAAGTCTTTATAAGCTGGTTGGTTATGGCCATATTACTACCCTTTAACTTCTCCATGAAGGCTGTAAATTAGCCCTATTCTAAAATATCCCAAATTTTAGTCTTCAACTTCCATTCCTTGCAACTTTCGGGCTCAACCCACTTTCTCTTACCACCCATATTCCTCAAACTATAATAATTCCTCATAGTCCTAACAATTTTAGACAAAATAGAGATCTATATATCGGAATACCAACAAAATTTTCTCTTATGCAGAAATACTCACAATCTGTGTGGTAATGAATGAGTTATGTCATTAAAGATAATCATAAACCACAACTACCCATTCCTGCGCAAAACATAATTGTTCCTAGAAATGTCTTTTCCATCATTATTAAAATTCATTTCCATACTTTTGACCTTATCATATCCTATTAATGGGAGCTTGTCAATAGGGATGTTGTCACCATAATTCCATATCATCTCTATATGGCTTTTGCATTCCATGTTTGCAGCCCAGTTGACCACTTTATTAGTTTCTCTATAGTTATGAGTGATAATTCCTTCAACAAAGAAATTAATAAAAATACTAGCCTTGCAAATTATATTATAGATGGTCGAAGATGGGTGACTGACTTTATTAAGACAATTAATAAAGTTAAGGAAATCCCCTTCTAGCCAAATTTTCTCCAAATTCATGGTCTTGGGAAGTAAAAGACCATAGAGAGTTGCACTAGCTTCCGCAACATGATTGGTTTGATCCCTAATAGGAATAGCCATAACACCCAGACTAACCCCATTTTCATTTCTAATAATAACACCACAAGCTATTATCCTTGGGTTGCCCTTCAAGGCCCCATCAAAATTAATCTTATACCATCCTTGTGGTGGACAGTCCCACCTAGCCAACTTTCTAAGGTTACTATCATTCTAAGAGTATCTGATCCCTTCCAAGTTCTAATTCTAAATCACTTTGGCTTCCCAATCATCTTCAAGCTCTTGAACTTTCCCGATTATCCTAATATTCTCAGTCACCATATGTTTAATCTTATGAAAAAATATGATTGAAAGACATCTCCTTACCCCTGAAAACCTTATCATTTCTTTCCTTCCAAAAGCCCCAACATATATATGGAAGGATGAAATCCCATAAATTAATAAGTAAAGTATTACAAGAAGGAGACTTAAAGGGTAAGAATAAATATTGAATAATAAGGGGAAAAACTCAATCCACATCTAGAAGTCTACAAATCCTTTCCCATAACCTACTTGTGTAAGAACAATGAGAGATCAAATGATTAATCGACTCTTCCTCTTCCTTACGAACATAACATCTGCTAACACAACACATACCTTCATTAAATTATCAATAGTAAAAATTTTATCTCACAACAAGATCCAAAAAAATATGCTAACTTTGGGTGTCAAGCCTTTAAACTAGGCTTTAGCCTAGCAAGGCACATGATAGTCTTCAAAAATATTATCATGTAGAGATGAGACAGAAAACAATCCATTTGGATTAAATTTCTATATTAAGGTATCCTCCTCATGTACTAAAAGGATAGAATTCAACATTTTATGAAGGTCATTAAGGTAACGTTCACCCATTTGCCTCCTTGCCAATAATCAACAACAAAAGTCCCAAAAATAGTCTTGCATTGATCCATATACCCATTCCACTTCTAATTAGAACTCAATGCATGATCTAGAATCCATATTTCATCCCAAAATTGAATGGTCCTGATGCAGGAATATCCAAAGGTATAAGTGCAATCCTGTGTCACCCAAAAAAAATGTACCTAGACATAGTTTATGTTTCATGTGTTTTCATTTCTAGATACCCATTTGGGTCAAATAAAGGTTCCAACTCTCACAGTTCCACTATTAGAGTTCTAGGTTAGAGTTTTTAAGCACCTTGGGATACGTGTAAATGTCAAAAAAATAGCACTATGTAATTGATCCATAATTATGGTGAGCTAGAAGGTGTAAATTGGAGGGATGATTAAAATTGTAATTTAGAACATTCCAGAAAAAGAAACAGGTCAAAAGGCTGTATGGTTTGAAAGTTATCGTAGTTTTTTGATTTCTGGAGACCTCCTAAGAATGCTTCAAAGTAAGGTTTGAGGCACTAAATGACCTCATACAGGCCTGAAAAAGGGGGGACAAGCACAGCTGGTCCATAGGGCTATAGAGTACTCTGAGAGCTTTATGAAAATATAAACGGTTCATCGATCGGAGCTACGGTTCAAAAGTTATGCCTTCTGAAGGTTTGGCTACCATTTTTGGATTCTTCTAATTTTGCACCGACTTCTAAAGCGACTTCTGGAGCCTTCCATTTTGGCGGTGGATGCCAACTAGGACTTTCTAGAATGTATTCCTAATCCTTAACCCTTTGGAGTCTATTTAAGAACATTTCTGGCATTAAATAAGGTAGTTTGGAGTGGAGGTTGAGAAGAGGTACTAGGAGAAGAAAATTATCTCCAGATTTATAGTATTGTAAGCCCACAGGGCATGTTTTGGAGTCTGTTTCATCTGCACTAAGTGTATTGGAATATTCTCATAGTTAATAAAGTTTTCCCTTTCCTGTTGTGTCAATTTTGTACTTGGGTTGTGTCTCCATCAGCTCTTGCCATTTCCAACCTTCCATCTAACCATTTTATTAATAATTTGCTTGTTTTTCTAAGCATGCTTCCAAATCATAGAAACCCCTTGAGTATCCTCACTACTAAGGAAACGATTAAAGCCTATATTCTCCTTATTATATTTATCATTCCATCTATCTTTCCATGCTCCATCTTCATTATGTAATCTCCAAATAAGCTTATCAAGTAAAAAATAATTCATGCCATTAATCTTTCTTAGACCCAACCCTCCTTTTTTGATGGACATACAAAACTTATCTCAAGCAATCAAGGCCATTCTTTCCTTCTTTTTCATACTAGTCCATAAGAATTTTTTTTGAATTTTTTCAATGGCCAGGGCATACTTCCTAGGTATCTTAAAAACACTCAAAGAATACAAGGGCATGTTCTTTAAAGTTGCTTTTAGAAAAATGACCTTACCAGCCATCTGACTTTGAGTAGATTTTGTTAATAAGGGAACTCTAGAAGGACTTGGGCAAGTCAAGACAAAGATGTAAACCAAGATATGACCCTAAAAGGTTACCAACCTCACACCCCATAATTATTTTGATTTTATTTTGTCTATTCTCATTAACATTAATGAAGTAGAGTGAGATTTTGTTCCTATTAACAATCTAACATGTAGCCTACCCATAATCCTCAAGGGCCTTTTAAATATTTCTTGCATTTTTTACTGAGGATTCTTCCATCATTATTGAACCATCCAAAAAATGTTGATGGGAACAAGTTAAATCCTTAGAAGAAAGTCTCAAACACATAAATTCCCCGTTTTGAACCATTTTTTCCACAAATCTACCTAAACACTCAACCATGAGGATGAATAAAATAGGAGATAACAGACCCCCCTATCTAAGTCCAAAAGAAACCCAGAAGAAAGAAGTCGGGGATCCATTAACAAGAATAGAAAAGGTAGCAGGGAAAATCATCATATGCACCACCTCAAAAAAATATTTTGTTGTACCCAAAAGCTTCCAATCCATTTAAAAAAAACTCCCAATCCACCTTATCATAAGCCTTGGATAAATCCAACTTTAATAACAACCCTTCTTTCTTGGATTTCATGAGGGAGTGAATATTTTCATGCACCTAAATAATAGAATCCAATATCTACCTTGTTGGTGTTTGAAAACGCTGGAGGGTTTTCAATTATCCCCATGAGAATATGACATATCTAGGGGCAACTAACTCCCATTCTCAACATATCATTTCAAACATAGGGCCAACTATAAGGCTTGACCCTTCTTCTACTTCAGGCTCTGCTAAACCTAGGCGGGTAGACCTTAGATTCAAATGATACCATACCAGTGCAAAAACATATCCCTAAATCTATCAAGCAAATTTTACCCTTATTTCTCCTAATGACTCATGAAATGACATAGATCTACAGTAGCTAAATGCAAAGCTATGAATCTCATAATTTGAGTGAGGGTTAAAGATTTAGGTCCTTCAACATGAAAGGGAAAGAACATTTGATTAATAATTTTAAATTCAACAAAACCCCTAATATGCAGCAACAAGAACTAAGTAACCCTATAGCTAATCAATGCCTTAACCATTGGGAAAATCCATGAATCAGATGCATACATATGGATATCTTCAATACCTATTTGTATCTTCAAATATCTGATCTATCCATTTAACTTGTAAATAGACATCCATGTTCAATCTGAATCTCATTCTTACATGATATCCTTCTCAATAAACTTGCAACCCTGTTGATTCCCTGAAGCATTTACATAACTCCTTGAGTCATAAGCAACAATAAAACAACATACAACCTTAAGGGACTATAACTATGACCTAAGCTCTTTGTTCAAAGATCATAAAACATTTAAAATTCACTGAGACTGGAGAGGAGAATAAGAATGAAACTCATGAAATTCTTCTTCTCTTCGTATTATTTCTTTGAAATTATACAGTCATATGCATGAAATGAAAAAAACATGAAACAACCTAACAGATCTGAACTATCTGTATTAACCTTCTTAATGCTATTCATATAAGAGAGAATGTGCTGAAAGAATGTGGTTTCACAGTAAAACACTAGAACCCTGCAGGTATTACCCAGAGAAAACTACCAACCACTACAATGGATGAAAGAAAGAAAGATATAGCAAGAAGGAAATCCCGGATTGAATCTGCAATTGCCATCTGTCCACTTGGAATTCAATTCTTTGCAACTGAAAAACCTCTCTCTTCTCTCTACCATTTTGATCTAATTTGGTTTCATCATTATCATATAACTGACTTAAAAATATCTTCTGCTTAATGATGAAATCCTTTGTTTGTCAAAATATCTGATATGCATCAAGAATGCTGATAAAACTCCATTTAACTAACTTAGAAATGACCCCAACTACATTTTCACTATCTCTTACCCATATTCAAGTCATTTCCATGCCTAAAATCAGTTCTGAACTTTGTCATTTGAATATAGTTGCACAATGGGAATCTGGAAGAAAACCTCTTGTAGCATGAACCCGTGGCATTTTGTGCAAAATCTGATTGTAGAATCGAAAAGCTTGTCTTCTCATGATTCCGGCGATATATAATATCGCATATCTAGCCTCTCGGAAACACCCAGAAAGTTGATTTGAAAATCACTCCCCTGGTAGAAGGTTCAGGTCTGCAATTTTAAAATTTAAATTTGTTCTAAAGTTCAAACTTTAGAAAAAAGGCCCCTTTAAACTTAAAACTTTGGACGTGCCTTTTTTGAGAAAATATATTAATTTTTTTAATCTTTTCAAACATTTTATATTTTCCCTTGCCTTCAATCTGGGTCAATAAGCTTTGACCGACCTTTTGCTATGTGGCAACCTCTGATTGGTTGACCTGCCACCTCATTGCAATGTGGCACTCACCCATTTTCCCACATTTCTTAACCTTCGGGCAACTTCGTATTGTGGGCAAGCGTCAGCCATTGGATCTCGCCACGTGGCGAAATCTGACAGCTCCATTTCAGGCTCCTGCAAATGTCCACACTGCCACTTGTCACTTCATGATTCGTCTGACAGATGCCACGTGTCTCCTTGTAATTGCCTGCTAGGTCCACCTCATCTCCCTATCACAATTATGCCATGTCACTTCGGAGCGGGGCCCACTAACACATGTCAATTAGGGGCTTTCCCGCATTATTGTCCACACTACCACTTGTCACTTCATGATTCGTCTGACAGATGCCACGTGTCTCCTCGTAATTGCCTGCTAGGTCCACCTCATCTCCCTATCGCAATTATGCCATGTCACTTCGGAGCGGGGCCCACTAACACATGTCAATTAGGGGCTTTCCCGCATTATAGTTAGCAAGGCACTGACTGTGCATGCGAGAATGCGTCTATGTGACATGTGGCACACTGCGCCACGTCTGCATCCTCCTGGAATCCATGCCCAGCTGGAATCTCCTCTACCACGTCATCAATGATGTCATCACTTCATCAGCGTTGCCTGCTAGGTCCACCTCATCTCCCTATCGCAATTATGCCATGTCACTTCTGAGCGAGGCCCACTAACACATGTCAATTAAGGGCTTTCTCGCATTATAGTCAGCAGGGCACTGACTGTGCATGCGAGAATGCGTCTATGTGACATGTGGCACACTGCGCCACATCTGCATCCTCCTGGAATCCATGCCCAGCTGGAATCTCCTCTACCATGTCATCAATGATGTCATCACTTCATCAGCATATTTGGTACAAGTCACCTTCAGCTATCTGTCCACAAGGCCCACATCATGCATATCTTGCCTCATTAAAGGCCACTGTCTTAAAGACATTTAAATTTAGCACACTCTTGTATTTAAAAAACAAAATTACCCATCTCAGTAAGAATGTGGGATTAATGTTTTTACTATTTTTTCACTTTTCTCGTGGCCGACTCTTGTTGCTTTTGCATCTGCTAGCGCCTTGTTCTACTATAAGGAATTGCATAGTCATATGAAGAGTGCACATTTTCCTAATAGTGTAAATCAGGGTTCTAGCTCTTCTGAGGCACATCATCCACAAATTCCTTTTCCACCTGTAGAATCCCCCTTCACCATTACCCAATCTTAAACATATCTTCACAATATCAATTTGTTCTTCCTTCTCCAACCAATTCTTCAACAACAACATGCTAGGATTCAATTTCACGATTGTATTCTGGTGTTCACTACTCCCTACTGTTCTGCAAAAATGAAACGCTTCCACTGGAACATTTCGAACAGTGCATCTAGATATGTCACGTTTTGCCACTGATTTAGAGCAATGCCTCTGCAAACATAAAGTTTTCCTCCTATTGCCCTCCACATGCGATGGCTTGCTTTGCTCTATGCTTGCTGCGGCCTTTTCAAACGCTAGCCTGCTACTCTACATTTCAAACAAACTTCAATCGTCCTCTACTATTTTCCTCCTCATGGCGATCCCCTCTTTCAATTGCATGGGTCTTCCTTTACTTTAGCTGGCAACTTTCCTTTACTGGCTGATGCTTTCACTCTTCACGTGGGTGGTCTTTTCTTCTATGCAGATGCCATACGTGGGTGATACCTTTGGATCGTTCTCATCCTCTATTAAGGCATCATGCTCGAAGCTGATTGACACCCTTCCTCCTTTACACACGGGTCTCCCCTGCCTCATTTCCAAATGTCGCTGCCTCTACAAATGCCTGACCATACAAACCTTTCTAGCCCTTTGATCGAAAAGGGGGAAAGAATGGACAAACAAGTTCCTTGGAAGCAATGTCGTCCCAACAAGTAAAGGGATTCCATGGAGACCACCAAGAAATGCTCCTTCTTTTAACCTCTCTACACCTGCTCTCTTTAGCCAGCAGGAGAGCATCAGGATTCACTTCAATAACAGCATGGAGTCGGGGATTAAGTTTTTGGATGTGATGGAGATAGAATCGTATAAGGCTCGTGGAGTTAAGCCTGCTTGCCTTGAATTATGACTGAATTTGTAGAATGGTTTTTTCTATGGAGAAAGGAGTATTTTAGAAAGCTTTAGCATTCTGGCAAGTGTTATGAGAAAAGAAAAACACTAGCAAATAGAACTGTAAGAAGAGGTGGGACGTCATTTCTCTATAATTGGGTACAATTTAGAACATAATAATCCAAGTCTTCTATTTTGAAGATTGAAACTCATCTTCATTTTTCTTTATCTTTCACAAACAAGACCTTTAATTTCATCTTTTTGCCTAAGGTGGGTTTGAGTGGGCAAGCCAGAATCCTTTAAAAGTTTGTTCTTCTCTTGCAGATTCATTTTCCACATGGTGGAACTCTTCTTTAGCAGAAGTAAGAGCCTCTTCATATTTGTCAACATTTTGTTGCAATCCTTCAAGCTCTAACTCTAATTAGCTTCTTGAAGGGAACTCCCTCATTTTCTCAGAAGTCATTATTGATCAATTTACTCTTCATCTTATCAATCTAGCGAAAATTAGTCAAGCCCCAAAGTGGGTCCGACTAATTTTTTTTCTTTTTTCGAACAACTGAACTGCAAAACTGACTCATTCAATGACCTGGCATTGATTCAGAACAAATCTAACCACTGATCTGTCATTAAAACTCATTTTATCATTTTATTTCAACTTGTTGACTTTGTGCCAGGAGGTCCTTTGAGTAGCCTTAAAAACTGATCAGAACACCTAATCGGGCTCTAAAAACTGGCACATTGATTCTTTGTTCTGCATACTTTCACCCCATCAAATCTTTTCTCATGAAAAATTCGCGGTCAGAAGATATTCGCTATCAAATTTGCCCTCTCAGAATTACCTGCAAGAAAACATGTTAGGAAGTAATAAACTGGGTTTGGATTTGGCCTTGAATACTAGGCAAATGGACACTTGGGCAAACAAAACTTGGGGCATTGGTTCTCTATCATGAGGATAGTATGAATCTGCGATTTGGGCTCATGATGAATAACAGGACGCAAATGGAGAGTGATCAAAGTAGGTTACTTGGATTTTGCAGATTGAAAACACTGTCAAAAAGGTGATTTTTGCAAAAGGAATTGACCTGGAAAAGTGTGCTAATGGATTCGTCATGACTTAAAAATTGGCACACTTAAAGTATTTTCAGAGGACAACATAGTGGTAGAATCCATTCAATCCTACCTATCAAGGATCAAGAGATATAACATCATGAACAGGGGTTCCAACAAATCTGCAAATGTTGACACTAGTAAAAAGTTACAAATTGCATTTGGAATCACGTTTGAAAACTGATCAAACGGATTCGTTATAAGCTGAAACTTGAAACATAACAAGTCTCTAACTCTAAAATGCAACGCAAAAGGAATTTTCACATTTTGGTCAACTAGGTCAAAGTTATAACATGTCAAACAGGGCTTCCCAAAATTATGTGCAAATTGCAAAAGCATGAAAACAGTAACTGACCAACTTTGAGGGATTCAAAACCTAGTCAAACTGATTCAAAACAACTCAAAATCTGAAACATAGGTTCTTGGATATGGACACTAGACACTCCCAAAGTGGAAAGTCACAAAATATTTCTAGGTGTGAGATATTCAGATGCAAACATAGCCTCCTGTCGTTGTTTGACACCTGGGGTAAAATGCAGATTTGACAATTGCTTAAAACAAGACTTTACTCAATGACTCAGAATGGCAATTTAACTTCATGGAATAGGTAGACACACTAAATGGAAGGTATTAGAAAAATTAAACACCTCATGGGGCTCAAAAGTATAGTCGGGTAAAATCTCATCAAAAAGCATTTATAGGGCTCAATTTCTTCAAAATTTTCAATATGTGACTCAAAATTGACCATGCAATTTTTTGTTCCAACAGTTGCTCTGTCTGGGGATGCATGTCCCTTGCGGGCATGGCAAGGATTCAAATCTCTGGAGGAAGCAAACCACACACCTGACAGCAAAAAAATTCTCTCGAACAACTTTATTGAAAGCAGGGAAACAACTACTACTATATACAAACGATGGCCTCGGGCCACCGAAAAGTTTTCAAAACTTCTTACCTCTATCATACACCTAATTTTCATCACCATTCTCCTGAGGTAAACTGAAATTCTTATTCCCATTCATTTCACCCAACACATCAACATTTGCAATCAACTCATTAGGCAAAACAAAACTATCATCATCTTCATAGTGCATATAAAAATCAAACATATTTTCCTCATCTTTCTGACTATGAAAAAATGATTCAGCGTGATCATAACAACTGATATCAAACTAAAATTGATCACCACTAACTGAATCATGGATTCCTTCAACCAAAAACACAAAGTGCTCATATTCAACTTCATTCAACGAGTTATATAAATCAGATGGTAACTCACCTTGTGCATCCGGATATGAAGAAGATGCAAAGTCTGATTTCTCCTCATTTGTAATATCAGCACTCCATAAATCAGACTGAACATACACTGCATTTTCTTCACATTCCAATAAATGATTAGACATCAAATCACAAGAATCATCATGAATTTGCCTTCTCACAATATGCTGATCCGTATCAATTTCTTCTTCAAATAACTCACTAGAATGAACTAATTCATTACTATTTCTTTCCTTTTCATATGAGCAATCTAAATATATCTCATCCTTATGAAAACAAGAAAACCATGAACCAGCAACAGACCTTATCTCTACATCTTCATTCTCAACATAGAAGTCATCATGTGTATTGATATATAGATTACCATTACATACACCTCCCAAACTTGATAGAGCATATTCTGAAACTTTATCTTCTTCATCATCAAATTTAGGGGAAATGACTTCACTATATGAAATTGCAAAATGTGGCAAAGCACAAGCATCCTTAGATAGATTAGCATACCTTTCAAAATCATGAGCCAACAAATCAAAAATCTCATCAACACTTAACAAGACTTCATTACTTGTTTCTTTTCCTTGGCTGTGATTATCATCCGGATGGCTTGACACATTTACAAAAACAGAGGTATTAGTAATATATTCTTAAAAATCAACATTCTAATCATTCTATACATCTTCTTCTTTAGACAATACCTCAACAACCGGCCTTGTAACACAATCACATTCATCACTAGAAGAAAGACTATTACTGCTGTTACACTTTTCCTCTTCTTGACAATCATCATCATAAGAAGATAAATCCACATTATGCATGTCATCAAATTGCTGATCTCTATCCTCTAATTCATAAAACTGATACTTTTCATCCTTGACATCATTTTCAACAGACTCATTGCATTTTTTAGCATTAAACTCATTAGCCTTCAAATCACTTTCAACCTCCATGATAAAATCTTGGATTTCATAAATCTAATCTAATCTTATATTGGCTGGCCAATCAACTGAATGTGGCATTAAAACTTCTAAGAGTACCACTAGCCATTAAGACTCCTCAGGTCCAAAAAACTCGTCAAGATTCATAACTACTAATTTGAACTTCATGTAAATTTGAAATCCACTAAGACCCTTAATATCACCAATTGTATCTCTTAGCATGATGACAGTCTTATCATGAATCTTTCTTTTCAATCTAGCAATATTTGCACAAACACTTTCAGGAGTTGGCACATCATTTTTAGACCTAGACTCAGAATCCATCTCTTGAAATTTTAAACTTCGATCTCTATTTCTTAGTGCTGAAATGACTAGATGGAGGCAATCATTTTTACCATTTGACTTTCATGAATGACAAAGACATGGAAACTGAAAATACCTTTATGTGTTGTTGTTTAAAATCTCAGATCTATTGACTGGCATAGGTGCAAATATGAAACCCTTCACACCATAGATAGAGTCCTTTGTAGAGCCGCCACCTCTTTCCTTGAGGAATAAAATAATCACTACCATGATTCACTTTTTACACTACAATTTCTTATAATAGTAGATTGCAAACAACACTTTAAAACTTATCAAGAATTTAAAATTCCTTTTCAAGAAACTACCAAATGCTTCAAATCTGCCCATACAATTGAAAGTCCTTCAAAATTTTGCAATGAAATCAACTAGGAACAAACTGGTACAGATATTTGAGAGTCGCCACTCACTTATGTGAGGAATAAAACATAATTTGTCACTTGACAAATCTGAACTAGACCTTCAATGTAGGAGAAACTTGCAGATCGTTAATCACCTTGAAAAGAAACTAGACTTTATAAATCAATTCTTGACTTTGAACTTTTCTCAACACCACTTGCAAACTAAATTGTTTGAAGATAGACCTATAACAGTCATAGCACACAATTTTCATCCAATTTCACAACATACTGTTGTCCATGAATAAAGCTCAACTGGGGTGCATGATATTTTGAGTAAGAAGACTGAAAAACACATCAGACAACTTATTGCTGCAACCTTTATCATGCACTTCTTCTACTGTATTGAATCTCTTCTTTTAAATTCTCAAGGTTTGCCTATCATTCAGATTCAATATAGTCCTCAACAGAGTTGCCATTTTTTTGGTGTTTGAAAATGCTGGAGGGTTTTCAATTACCCACATGAGAATATGATATATCTAGGGGCAACTAACTCCCATTCTCAACATATCATTTCAGACACAGGGCCAACTATAAGGCTTGACCCTTCTTCTACTTCAAGCTCTACAACTCAATTAATTTCAAATCCTCCTCCTCCCTAGACACATTCTCATAACCCTCAGACTAAATGCTATCCTAAATAACTTTTAATTCCTCCAAAATCTTACTTTTTCTATGAAAGATACTCCCAAATGTATTTTTGTTCCATCTTTTGATGTTATCTATAATATTTCTAAGCTTTCTAAAAACTTTAAACATCATTTTTCCCTCTACATGAATCCCCCACCAATCCTTAATAAGGTTTTCTAGCCTATTGTCACAAAAGCTTGCACCCTTGTCCAAATTTTTTACGTAAGGACAACCTTGTGAAACATGGAAACAACCTCCAAGCAAAAGGACTTGAACTATGAGGTTGAGTCTCCAGAAAACTTCCTTTACTATTAGGATGCACCTAACTACACTTGGGGGGGAAGGGAGAAGGAACACACAAAAGAAAACTACCTAATTTATTCTAATGAGGTGATGCACCAAAATAGAGTGTTTGATCTTATCTCTTCCCATAAATGTGCAGTTAACTAGTTATAACCTCAAAGAATACAGATTTAGACATTTCTTAATCTAACAACCACATGTAGATCAGATAACAAAAGAATGCTATAGGAAGAAACTTCACTCGATATCATTTAAATGCCATAAATAGATTCAAATTCCATAAACTCCATAAATAAATGTATACTAGGGCTTGCACACTAACTGACATCACCATAGAACTATCCTCTATCACTGTGTGACTACATAATTCTTGATTGCATCTTAGATGTAAGATAGCAATCAAATATTAGAATGTTGTTCTTCAATACTATGTTTTTGTACTACTCTCAGTAAATTAGGTACAACTTAAATTAGGTACAACTACCCTATGCTATTGACATAAACTTTATGCACTTAACCACATCATCAAGACATAGTCTAGAGCATGTCCTTAATTACACATCACAAGGAAATCAAACCATTGTTCATACTAGTAAGATCTTTGATTACTGTTCTCCCAATCTTTATAGAAATAATGCTATGTTGACATCAATGAAAAACACAATCATGAATGCAACATGTCAATACTCTCCAATTCTTAGGATATTCCCTCAATGTAGTATTATCAACATTATGCTAACAATTTCCCCCTTTGGAATTGATGGCAACATAGATGAAAAACATCTAAGTTCCAAGAATACCAAACTATACTTTGTTACTATTGGACCATCTTGTCAAATCCTCTTCATCAATCTAAAATCCTCTAGATTCTAGAACCAACATGATTTGTCCACACGCTAAAAAATATCAACATAATTGGTGAATATCCTTCTTCTAGATTGACATCAATTGTTCATGTCACACTAAAAAATTCACAATACACCAGGTGCATATTCCCACTTCCTTACATGAATCTTTCTAAATCTCCTTAAAGATATATCTCTTCCTCATACATACTTATGAGTTCTTCTCCCACATTTCTTAGGAGATATTTTTCATGTAAATTCTCCCCTATTGACATCAATATCAAAGGCCTCAATGCTACATACCAATTGTTAAATACCAATTGTTACATATACTTCTTCAACTCTTCAATTAGCTCAAGTGTCCAAAGACACTATTTAAGACCAAAATACCAAATACCTAAAGTCCTCAATGACTTAGTACACAAAAGATACTCCCCCATTCAGTCTAATCTAACAATAGTGCTCTGTACCACTAGATTTATGCACTCTCTACATCATCTACTTAGAATTAGGGAGGGGCATAACCCAAAGCATACCTCTCAGATACTCAAATGTATCTTCGGGCAAAGGGTTTGTAAATATATCTTCAATCTAATCTTTACTACTTACATACTCCAATCTGGTCTCCTATTCTGCTACCTTATTTCTCAATACAGGATACCTAATAGATATATGGTTCATCTTAGAATGCAACATAGGATTCTTAGACATACTCATTGTACATTTGTTATCATATTAAATGATAGAAGGTTACATAAACTCAATCCCAATATCCTTCGACATCTACTTCATCAACATAACTTGATTATAGTTATTTGCTACTGTAGCATACTCTGCCTCAACTATACTCTCTGAAGTACAATCATGTTTCTTTCTCAACCAAAAAACCAATCTTCCTCCAAGAAATAATTATCCACCACTGTTGCTCATAGTGTCATCCTTATTGCCTATCCAATCTATATCAGTATATACACACAAAGAGAAATCACTCGATCTGTCATACCAAATATCATAATCAAATATTCTTTTCAAATATCTAAATATCCTTTTTACTGCTACATAATGATACTCTTTAGGATCAGCTTGAAACCTAGCTACAATCCCAACTACATTTTCTATATCTAATTTGGTGAGTTAGATATTGTAATCCTCCAATCATGGATCTATACTTCTTCTGTTCAACTGTAAGTGTCTCATCCTTACTAGATAACTTGTGACCAATCACTCGATCTGTCATACCAAATTTCATAATCAAATATTCCTTTCAAATATCTAAATACCCTTTTTACTACTACATAATGATACTCTTTACGATCAGCTTGAAATATGGCTACAATCCCAACTACATTTTCTATATCTGGTTTGGTGTGAGTTAGATATTGCAATCCTCCAATCATGGATCTATACTTCTTTTGCTCAACTATAAGTGTCTCATCCTTGCTAGATAACTTGTGACCAATTATCATAGGTGTACCAATAGGTTTACAACTTGTTAATCCAAATCTCTTCAACAAGTCTTTCAATTACTTATATTGTGGAATGAAAATACCATCACTGTTTTTCATAATCCACAATCCTAGGAAATACTTCATCTCTCCTATCATACTCATTTCAACATCAATTTTTATCTCTTTAGCAAACTTATCACTTTCTTCATTATTTCCTCCAAATATTATGTCATGAAAAAATATTACGATGATAAATAAACCATTATCAACTTCTCTCAAATAGAAATCACCATCTGTCATACCTTTAACAAATCCAAGCTTTGTCAAAGACTTATCCAACTGTCTATACTAGGTTCTAGGCACTTTCATTAGACCATATAAAGCTTTCTTCAGTCCACATACCATATCTTTTTATTTTATTAGAGGGAATCCATTAGGTTTCTCAATGAAAACTTCTTCAATTTCTCCATCTAGAAAAGATGAATTGACATCCATGTGATATACCTTGAACTTCTTACTTGTTGCATAAGCTAAGAGCATTCTTACTTCTTCCATTCTAGCTACAGGCCCAAATACGTCTCCTTATAATCTATGCCTTCTTGTTTTGATTAACCTTTGCAAACAAGTTTCCCCTTTTTTATCAAAATTTCTCCTTGTTCATTTATCTTATTCATAAATACCCATTTGGTTCCTATCACATTCTTGTCTCTAGGTCTAGGAACTAACTCCCATGTCTTATTCTTCTACATCTAATCAAATTCTTCCTTAATTTCTTGAATCTAGTGATCATTCTTACATCTTCATCTACACTCTTAGGCTCAACTTGAGAAATCAAATACAATTTCACATTGAATCTATTCTTTTTCATCACACCTTTATATTTACTTTCATTTCTATAGTGGGTATGTGCAGGATCATGGTGTGCCAAAAAGTGGCAATCTGAAAAATATGTACTTGTGAAATGCCTCAAAGAATTTCAAAATCTATTCCCACTTTTTTCCCACCCATCCTGATACTAAATGAAAACAATTAATACCTTTATAATTCCTACTATATCTTTCAATACCAACCTTATATGGTCATCTTTAAAACATCCCAAAAATGTGTTTTTGGCATGTTCTTATATGTTTTTTACTTCAAGCATGTAGCTGACGACCTTTTTTTAGCCAAAATTTGATGTAATGAAAAGGGTTTCTTAAGAATGTTCTTAGCTTTTCATAAATGTAAGTTTTGTCAAATTACGAGTTCAGTAAGTAATTATTACTTATTTTCTAATGGAATTAGCTACAAAGTGCTGATTGACATACTGGTTGAAAAATAGCTATAACTTTCAAACCGTATAAGATTTGTGAAATCCAAAAGATGCATCACATTCTATGCTTTGACTAGTATAAGAAAAAAAAAAGAAAAACTTAATTTTGATTTTTTTGAACTAGTTAAGGTGGTCAGACATAGGAGTTTTTTAATTCTAAAAATAGTATAGTAGAAAATTCATAATTAATTATTTATTTGGAATAAAAATTCCCAAAAATATGCGTCACATCTAGGCATGAGTCTACTTTTTATATCTAAAATTATATTTAAAAATATTATCATTTCATTATGATTAAGGTGGTCAGACATACACCTACTTTTTATTTTTGCCCTGAAATTTTTGTAGTATTGCATTAAAATCCAAACTTTTGACCAATCAAATAATTTTTTCTCTAGATAAAGCCTTGTAGTTTAGAAACTAGATTCAATTTCCTACAGATTATTGTCTTACAACTTTTTGATATAAAGTCTAGAACCACTTTAAAATTATGTGTCAAGTTGACATAACCCTTATTTGTTGGTTTTTCACTGCCACTTAAGGCCATAGTTTGGTACACCATGATCTTGCACATACCCTAGTCTAGGGCATGATTTTTTGTCATGTTTCTGTTGGAGGTAGGAGTTGACATCTCAAATCTTATCTCATCTCTAAGTTCAAACATGTGTTCTCCTCTCTTCTTAATAGATAGCACATCATTATTTTTACATTCAACTATTGTCTTAGTTCTATAGTTGAAACATCTGTATACCTTTCTTTTCAATGAGTAGCCAAGAAACATACCTTCATCACTTCTAGGACTGAACTTACCAATGTCACCATCTCTCTTAATCTAACATTTTCTCCCAAAAAATCTAAAATATTTGACTGATGGTGAATGACTAAACCATAATTCATAAGGCATCTTTATCATATCTTTTATCATATGTACTATGTTCATAGTCTAGACTATTGTATTAACTGCTTCTTTGTAGAATGTCTTAAAAACATCATTCTCAAACAACATCACTCTAGCTTCCTCTTGATGTAGGAGCATCCTAGGTGTAAGCACAATCTTGCATCACCCAAAAATCTTTTCATTTCAATCTTTTCTATTTTAATAAGGACTAGTAGACAAGGTGGTTACTATATATGGGAAATTGCTATTTTTAGTAAGTTTTTTATATGTTCTTGGAATGTTCTCATTTTCTACAAGAAGGTTCATTTTAGAGTTATAATCCTATGATAAAAATCTAATTGCTCCAACTTAAGTATCAAAGAAGTTATTGTGGATTTTCGGTGGAAATATTTGTAGAAAAATCTTCAACCTCACCATTGGACACCTTAGAGTGTCCAGATGAGGTTTGAAAGCTTGATAGAAGGGCACTTGCACCATTCCAAGCCTATAGATTAGGAGGTAGTGTTTTTGAAAAGTGGTTAAAATAGCAAATTAGAGCAATGGTTTGTGACTTATGGCCTTTCAGAGTTGGGCTACCTGAAATATCTAAAATAATTGTCAAAGATGTATTTGGCCAACTCTATATGTATTGTTAGGGTTTGTCAGCCCTAGGTATTAAGTTTTAATGTCTAGAACCTTCTCAGGCAGCATAAAATTGCCTATCTAAGAAAGGCTCGAACATTGTCTAGGACAACTCTGGGTGGTAGTTCGCAGCTTAGTCTTGCAGATAACTATAATAAAGGCACCCATGTGGGTTAGGATATTTTATTTGTGAATTTTGTAATTCTACATTTGTGTCACAAATAAGAAGTCCATATTTTGTTCTCACATTTGTTTTTGTTTCTTTTTTTCTATTATGTGTTTATGGTATTAAGGGGAGCACCCTTCATCACCTTTGATACTAATTTATTTCTTCTTTCAGCATTCCCATTTTGCTAAGGTGTTTTAGGTAATGATAGTTGTCTTTTGATTCCATTTTCTTAACAAAAAAATTTTAAACTCTCTAGAGGTGAATTCACCTCCTCTATCTAATCTCAAACACTTTTTCTTAACACTAGA
Source organism: Cupressus sempervirens (assembly GCA_028749045.1). Classification (NCBI taxonomy): domain Eukaryota; kingdom Viridiplantae; phylum Streptophyta; class Pinopsida; order Cupressales; family Cupressaceae; genus Cupressus; species Cupressus sempervirens. The sequence goes on along the minus strand of CM053786.1, from coordinate 279,542,851 downwards.
TTAATTCTTAGCTCTATTCTTAAATATCTTAAACTTCTCAAAAGCTTTAGATTTCTCTTTAGGAAATGCTACCCACATCATTATAGTGAAATCATCAACAAAAAGTCATAAGATACCTTTCACCATAGAATTGTCTTTTTCTTGAAGAACCACTTAGGTCTGTGTGAATGATCTCCAAGTTCTCCATGGTAGTGAACTTCTTGCTAGCAAATGACACTTCCTCATTCTTAGCCAAAATACATTCTTTACACATAACATTATTAGCCTTTGTTATGTTAGGAAAGTCTCTAATTGCAAATGTGCTACTAAATTTCATAATATTATCAAAGTTTATATGAAAAAATCTCCTATGACATAACCAACCATTCTCAACTTTCACAACCAAACATATCATTTCACTAAGATTAAAATAGATTACCTCTGGATCTAGTTCTAGTTCTAATAATCTTACCATCCTTATCCTTCATAATCCAAGTCTTCTTAGTGAACTATAATTGATATCCCTTGTCCACCAACTATCTAACACTCAACAAATTATGCTTCAATCCATCAACAAAATAAACATTTTGAGTGTTAGTCTTTCCATCTAAAATGGATCTAATCCTTGCAATATGACTGGTTGCATTATTATTAACCCTAACAATACCTTCATCATAGTTTCTAAACTTAACAAACTTATTCATATCACTAGTCATGTGATGTGAACATCTACTGCCAATTATCCAATCAAACTTCTTTTCAACTTGGGAAATCAAATCTCTTTCTTTGCTAATTTATTTACATGGTCATCTTCCTTGATAGCTAGAAATCCCAACTCATTATCACTTTCAATTTTACCTCTTTCATTAGATTCTTCATCTTCATTAGCATACAAACAATTTCAATCTCTCTCTTCTAGGATTAAAATTTCCCCTATACTTTTTCTCTCTTTCAGGACATTTAGATGCGTAATGAACAAATTTGTCACATTTTTAACATTTAAATATTTTCTTACCATCTTTTTCTCTTCTCACAAGTAGGGCTATTCCTTCCTCAATCTTCTTTTCCTCATCAAATCTTATGCTACTAGAAAAATCTCCAGTAGTGCTTGCACTACTTGTTAGATTAGGTTGAATGTTCAGGGCACTAAAAGTTGTTTCAACACTAGCTAGATCTTTAGACTATCTCATATCTACTTTTACAAACTCTAATCTTCTAAGGAACATTTCCTTTTTGAAATATGTAGTGCAGGGTATTACTATTTGAATCATCTGAGATGCTTGAATGGTGGCATTAATCTTTTCAAGATCTTCCATATTACTTCGTCATCTTCCTTGGTTCCACCAAGAGACAAGATTCCTACAATAATTTATGATATTCTGCCGATATAACTTCTTGTACATATTCATCTTCCATCATCTTAGCATCTTGGAATGCACATATCCAATTTTGTAATATCATTATTTTTGCATGTGTATCACCTTCAACAGTATCTTCTAGTGCTTTCCAAATTTCATGAGATGTTTGAAGTGACTTTACCTTATTCTATTCATTTTCTAAAAGAGCTGATAGTAGGGCTTCTCTAGCTCTCATGTTACACAATAATAAATCTCTCTCTGCTTCAGTACATTGTTCAAGGTGTTCATCATCCACAATCATCTTCACACTCTTTGTCAAGGTCCAATAACCTAGACAGATGCACAATAGATGATTCTTCATCTTCTCCTTCCAACTGTCATAGTTGGCCCCACTAAATCTAGGATTATCCTTATTGAAAATATTCACTATCGATCTTCCAAAGTTTTTAAGCTTATCCTTCAAGGACCTGATTCTATGATCACAAATATCAACCTTAAATAAACTTAACCGTATGAGAAATACAAAATGAAACCAGAAAAAAGATACTCATACACAATAAAACTATATATGTTAACTAGGGAAACCCTTGATCATAGAGAAAACCTTAGTGGGATGGTACTTGCAAGATGATGCACTAATATAAATATTCCTTTTTATAGGATGGACCATATTAGGAGTCTATTACAACATTAAGTACATATCAATCCTTGTTAGGAGACTTTGAAACCCTATTAGGAGATTCCAATGCTATTAGAAGTTGTGCCAACCCTGTTAGGTGTTGTGGAAGATAGCTAGACCCACTGCCAAAATAGCTTCAAGGTTAAGACTAATGAACCCACCATCCAAATGATCTCTATATTATTCCTTGCACAATAATAGAAATGAAATGTACTTCCTTCCTCTACTTGTGTCTTGTCAACTAGAATTCTTCTCCTTTAGATCTTGTAACTAGATCACAAAATTTGCATCCAATAATCCCTTGGATCAGTTACTCACATTTAGTAAGCACTCTATTCTTTTTTGCACTTCACACTTCTACTTTATACAACATGGATACTACAAACGAGGAAAAAAACTTTCCTTTATACCACATCTTCATAATAATTCCTTGAGTTGGCCTTGAGGCTTTCCCAATTATTTATAATAAGATAATTAATTAATTATAATTCCAATAGCACTATAAGCTCATAGTATATAAAAAAATTCAAATGTGTGATACCAGTGCTTTTACAATCGCTAATGTCACCATAGGATTGCCCCCTACCACTATGTGGCTGCACATTTCTTCATTACATCTCAGATGTAAGATTGCAATAAAACATCAAAATAGTGTTTTGCAATACTTTGTTTCTATAGTAGTCTTTGGAAATTAGGTACAACTATCATATGTTAACAACTTAGACTTTTCACACTTAACCAAATCATTAGGACATAGTCTGGAACATGTCCTTAAGTATACATCACTAAAAAAACAAACCATTGTCCATACCAGTAAGATGTCTAGCTGATGTCCTCCCATCTTTAAAGAAACAATGCTATGTTGGCATCAATGACAAACATAGTCATAAATGCAATATGTAAATACTCTCCAATTTTTAGGATACTTGCCTAATGTAGTATCATCAATAGTCACACTAACAACTTCTAGGAATTCTTTCCTTTTCAAAGGTTTTTAAAACTTTGTCAAATCGAGAGTCAATGAAATGGTAACTCTATTGGGGGTTGCATGATGTGGGTTATATCCCAAAGTATGATAGTTCATGTTTTAGAGTAGTACGTTGTCCATGTGACAATTTTTTTTATCTCCCAAGGTGCATTGTGACATAAGATTATTATGTATTGAGCCCTAGTATCAGATTTGTGGTCAACATGCCAGTATCTTGGTAGTCTCTTATTTTTAGTAATTAGTGCTATATTTTAATTTTTTAGGTTAAAAATAATTCCATCAATGGGTGGTGGGTCATTCAAAGTTTTAGTAACTAGTGCTATATTTTTACTTTTTTAGGACATGGCTGATAAAAGGATGAACATGAGAGCATATACAAAAGGAAACCAAGAGGTTCCTTTATAGATAAAAATGCCTTAGGTTGGAAGGAAGAACCAATATAAGAAAAGAGGAGATTCTGGCCATACCTGGAAGCCCTGAGATAATACCTCAACCCATTCATAGTAACAACATATGATAGAAAGAAAACCCTCACCATTAAATTTTGAATTTGAGAATACTAGGCTTCTAGGTGAAACTTTCACTACTCCATTACTTGAAGAAAGAGTAAACAAAGATAAAATTGTTTCTTTTATAGGAAATACTACCTTCAAACCCAATATATCTAAGGATGCAAATCAACAATGGGGATATAAGAACACCCTAAATAATATGAAAAACATTAGGCACATTCCATATGTTGAAAAAAATCTTATAGATCTAGATGATCATGTATATTAAGAAATCACCTCTGTAGATCCTCATGGCCTACTATCTAAAATTGAAATACCTAGGGAAAGGGTTGTAGAGGAGGATACCAAACTTATATATTTGGAGAAATAGAAAGAAGTAATCACTATGAATACTCTCATAGATATAGAAATCTTTCTCAGAAGAATGGAAGCACTTAAATAGGAGAATACGAAGTTGGAAGAGAAATATTCAATGTTACAATCAAATATGTTTCAAGATATGGGAGGAATAAGGTTTGAAATAAAAGATCAAGAGAATATTCTATATTAAAAAAGATCTATTATTTTTCAAGTTTAACCTTATAAACTCATTAAAGAGAATTTGATAGATCTCACCACTAAGAATGTTGATAAAGGAAAGTAGAAGGTTGTGGGTATTTAGATCAATGAACTTCATGTTACCCCCAAGAATATTTTTATATATAATATTAACATATAATTGGAAAGAGCTAAAAAGGAGAGGGAAGCTCTAGAAAAAGAATTGGAGGAAGCGAAAAATGAGGTAGACACAATAGGAACAAGGAGAAAAATCCACTTTCTTAAATCCACCATTGGCTTAACAACTTGGAAAAATTAGATTTCACAGGGTATATTTTCTGTTCCAATATGTTGTCTTGTGATAATTAGTCAAGTATTCTCCCAATCAATGCCAGCTTCCTCTTCTACTACAACTTGCCAATTAGCTGCAATCCAACAAGGAAAAATTCTTAGGTAAATCCAAGTTGCTGGACCAAGTTCTTCAAATATCTTAGGATCTCATAAAAGACCCATCTATATGGAAAGGTATAAGAAGATGAATTTTATTTTTATTCATGAGTTTCCTTATCCTATCCCTAATGAGTTGATAGATAAAGTCACAAAATTTTCTAGAGACAATTCCATTAGTGGTGTAGAACATCTCAAAAAATTTACTAATATGTTGAATGATTATGAGGTTAAACATGAAGTTGCTATGAGTTTATTTGTACATTGATTCACAAAAGATGTCATGGAATTTTTTAGGAGACCCCTTGATGATAGCATTGGTTCATGGGATGATCTAGAGAATTGTTTCAATGAACAATGTGGAGACAACACTAATACCAATTTTGTTTTGATTGAATTTAATAATATTAAGAAAAATCAAAATGAATCTACTTTTGATTTTGATGTTAGGTTCCAAAAGGAAATGTATAAGTTATTGCAAGTCATGAAATTACTATTTATTTTCTCAATCATTATCCTGATTACTTTGTAGAACTTCTTTGAAGTGGATTTGGTGTACTTTTACCAATCATGCTTTGCACTTCAATAGACATAGTCTTGGTGTATTTTTTGTAAATCTCCTCATTTTCCTGGTTACTATGTATTTTCTCAATCATTCTCTACACTTCAATAGACATAGCCTAAGAGGGGGAGGAAGGAAAGAATGATGATGAAATGAAAAGGAAAGAAAATTAAGACTTGATATTGTTAGATAAACTAAGGATCTTACTGCTCAAGTGGAAGAAACCAAAGGTAATTAATATAAACCTCTTTTTATGACCCTTTTGATATGATATTTATGTTGTCACAAATTATTGTGAAGGTTCCTTTATCTAGAATGATTAGGATAGAAGAACATAAAAGAAAAACCCTCTGTTAGTTAGGAGGAATTGGGAAGGGTAATTTTATTAAGGGAGAATCATCATTCGGACAAGAGGTATTTTATCAAAAGAAAAGGAAGATAAAGGAGTTGTATCCCAAATACCCCAAATGTTCATAGATAGTTCAACAGTAGCATATATAGAGAATATTGAACCTTCTTCCTTCTAACTATAAATGGAAAAACTTTGAAGAATTTTATGATTGATTTAGGAGCCTCAAATAATGTCACACCCTTTAAAATCATGGAATCAATTGGTCTAAAAGTAGATGCTAAAAAGTGTAGATGTCAGGAAATGGACATAAGGGAGGTCCCTTTTATAGGCACTATCATTGTATTACCATATAGGTTAGTTTCTTATCTTGATATTGATTGGACCATGACTATCTTAATAGTTGATATTCCTCCTCAAAAAAATAGAGTTCTACAATGCGAGGATCCTATAATATGATCTATCTTTTTCTATTTTTAACATAAATAAAAAAGCTATCATGGTCAATAGAGAGCCTAGAGTTATTCATATGATTGAGGATAACGTTGATACTAATGCCACATGCTTCTTGGGCATAGAGGTAAATGCCCTTTAGGAATGAAATTTTGATTCTAGAGACTAAAAAAATAGTCCCATCGATTTCATAAGAAGAAACAAGATGTATTGATTCCTAAAAGGTCTAGAAAATTTATTTTGATGGGGCTAGTTTTAAAGAAGGGTCAAGGGTTTGAGTAGTTTTTATTTCACCAGAAAAGAGATCATTAAAGTACTCTTTTACCTTGAACTTCACTTGCACCAACAATATAGAAGAATTTGAAGAACTTTTACTTCGATAAAATATATCTACTAATCATGGGATTAAAAAATTGCATGTCATTGGTGATTCAAAGATATTAGTATCTCAGATTAGACAGACATATGCATCTAAGAATAAGAGATTGAAATAATAGATAAATGTTGTGTGGGATGAAATTGAAGAATTTTATGATTTTGGGATAACTTGAGTGGATAGGACAAACAAAAAATGGCTTATATGAATGCCAATGAGGCTATAGAGCTTAACAGTATATCTTTTATTGTGGTTTTAAAGATTGAAGTACAAAATAGGCCTTCAATTCCTTATAACACAAAAAATTGGTAGGTATTTGAAGATGAAAAAGATATTCTCAATTAGTTTTGAATGAAGATACATACCATGGTCAAGAAGTATATTGCAACACCATTATTAAAAATATAAATGGTAGGGACATAATTTTTTGATAGAAAATCTCATAGTTGAAAAAAAAAATAGTACCTAAGGGGTTAACAGAATTGGAAAGTATTTTTGAAAATCAAGATAGGGTCCAACAAGACATCAAAGATAAGAAACTAGAAGAGCTAGAAGAAATTAATATTGGAATAGATGAATATCTGAAAAGGATGTAAATAGGTAAGACTTTGTCCCTTACTATAAGAAAGTCTTTAGTTAATTTGTTGAGAAAATTTAGACATATATTTGTATGGTCTTATGATGTTCCAAAGGCTTATAGGGAACATTTTTTCAAACATGTTATCCCATTGAAATTGAATGTTAAACCATTTAGGTAGAAATAGAGGCCTGCTAGTCCCACACTTGCTCCAAAAATGAAAGAAGAGTTAAAGAATCTTAGGGATGGAGTAATCATCAAGCCTATAAGACATTCCACTTGGGTATCCAATTTAGTGGGCTAGTCATAAAGAAAAATGGTGATATCAGACTATGTGTGGAATTTAGAAATCTTAATATTGCCCCACTAAAGGATAATTATGGTTTTCCTAACATGGAGGCTATGTTGTAATAGGTTACTAGCTCTAAGTTGATGTCTATGAAGGATGGATTCTTTGGTTACAACCAAGTACTGGTTAATGAAGCAGAATAATACAAGACTACTTTTACCACACCATGGGGAACCTATGTGTATATTAGAATACCTTTAGGTTTAATTACTATAGGGGCCACCTTCCAAAAAGCCATTGATGTTTACTCTATAGAATACATAGACAAGTTCATGGTGGTTTACCAAGATGTTCTAATATCCCATTCTATGAAAGAAGAGGATCACTGCAAACACTTGGAGAAAATCTTCTTGAAATCCTTGGAATATGGATTTCCCTTGAACCCAAGGAAATATTCTTTTGGGGTTATAGAAGGTAAGGTATTGGGCCACATAATATCTAAATATGGAGTAAAGATTGACCTAGAAAAAGTTGCAACTATTGACAAGGTCCCCAAATAAAGTAATGCCAAAGGTATCTAATCATTCTTTTGCCAAATTAATTTCTTATGGAGATCTATAAAAAAATTTACATAGATTAGCAAGCCAATTTCCAAAATGCTAAAAAAAGCAGCAATAATCATATAGGATGGATAACCTTCAATTTCCTTTTAAGAAATAAAAAATGCTATACATAATGCCCCTCTACTTAATACTCCACATTATACCAAGCGAATGCAAACTTTTTAATTTGCATCTTTCCACACAATTACAATATTTCTGCTCTAGAAGAATTAGGAGGGTTTTGAAAAACCAATTTCTTTTTTAGCAAATTATTGCAATCTATATAGCTAAAATATGATATAAATGAGAACCAAGTCTATGCACTTGTAATAGAAATTGAATCACTTAGATGCTATCTGGTTTGTGCTATTTTTATAGCCTTTTTCCCTAGGGCTACTGTGAAAGGCATATTTTCCCAGCAAGGAGTATCTAGTAGAAGATGTAGATGGATAAACCATATTCAAAATTTCAACATAGATATCCAAATTATAAGATTAGTAAGAGGCCAAAGGTTAGCAAAGATGATGGATCAATCTAAGTTAGATGCCAATCAAATAAATATTGTTGATGAAGACTGCTAGCCCAATACTTGTGATATGAATTATTATAAGTGGTATACCAATGCCATTTATTAACTAAAACACATGGAAGCTCTACCTAATTTGATTAAAAATTAGAAAAAGATCTAAGAAGTTGTAGGTAATTAGATATATCATTATTAATGGGAAACTATGGTTGAGGAAATTTGAAGGAATATTGTTTAAATGTGCAAACCATAAGGAATCAAATCATGTATTAATTGAAATACACTCAAGAGTCTATGGGGGACATTACATGGCAAAGAAAACAACCCACAAGGTGATCAGAGCTAGTTTTGGAGGCCAATCTTATTCAAGGATACTCATTGTTTAGTTAGAAAATGTGACCCTTGTCAAAGGTTTTCTGGCAAGTTAAAGTTTTCTAGGAACACCTTATTGAAACTAGTAGAAGTTCAAGCACCTTTTCATTAGTGGGGAATGAATTTCATAGGAGAGATAGAAAATAAATCTAGCACTGGCTATTCATGGATCCTTGTAGCAACTAACAATTTCACAAAGTGAGAGGAATGCCTCCACACCATAAAAGAGACTAACAAGGTTGTAAAAAATTTCCTCCTAAATAACATAATCACTAAATTTTGATGCCAAGAAAGAATTGGAACTGATAATGCAATGTGTTTCAAACCTAATGAGTTCATATAGTTTTGTGATAAGCATGATATTACTATATCAATGTCATCTCCATATCATCCACAAGAAAATTGGTAGGCATAATTAACAAACATAATATTATTAAAGATCATTTAAAGGACTCTAGAAGAAAATAGAAATGAATTAAACTCTAGGCTACCTCTGGTAGTCTAGGCTAATACTATAACAATAAAGAAGGTAATAGGAATCTTACCTTTTCATTTGGTATATTGGATTTAGGAAAGATGCCTCAGAACAACCTGGTTGGTTTATACAATTTTGTCCAAAAGTATGATGAGGGTGTCATGGATGATATGCAGGAAAAGATGAATGAGTTTTCTGGGTTAAATGAAAATAAGAGAAAAGCCTTTACCAAAAATGCTAAATTATAGTTGCAAATGAAATACTTGTTTGATAAAAAGGTAGTTGAGAGAAAAATTGAGACTGGAGATCTAGTATTTTGTGGAAATCAAGAATGGAGAATAAGAGGAAACATGGCAAGTTTGATCCTATATGGATTTTCCCTTACTTAATAGATTCTAGGTGGGGTGAAGATTCATGCATCTTGAAAGTGCTCATTTTAGATATTATGGAACTACCAATTCATGGACAATTCTTGAAAAGGCATTTCTCCTAAAAGGCATTTCTCTTTTCTATGAGAAGTAGCTTATGTTGGAAGAATGAATGTTGATGATATTCCTATGGGGGAGTATTGTAGAAACATGATTAGATCATTATCATGATGATATGTTACATTCATGACTATGTTTGTCGTTGATGTCAACATAGTAAGTTTTCTATGGTATCTAATAGAAGAATAGTGAAAATATCAAGTTGGTGGGTGAACCCACAATACTGGGTACCACTTTTGGGGGACAAAGGAAATCGTGAAATGATGAAAATTTTGCATATTGAATTTTACGTATGTTTGCATGAATGCGTTAACTATGTTCGCACGAACATAAAACAATTATATGTTCATGCGAACATATTGAGTTTAAATAAGGTATGTTTGCGCAAACACGTTAACTTAAATTTTTGACTGCCAAATTATTTTTCTCATATGTTCGTGCTTACATATGTTCACACGAACATGTCTAATATGTTCACACGAACATAATGTTCGTGTGAAGATGTCAAATTACAAATTTTTGGTGTTGTTTTCTGGAAAAAAATGAAATTGGCTCTTTTGACCCCTCAAATTGAGATTGAATGATCTCCTACTGTAAAATAAAAAATTCCAATTTGTGCTACTTGGAGCAAGCTTTCCAATGACTATAATTTTAATACATATTATATTCATTAAGACTTTCAAATATGAGTTTAACTCATTATAGGTTCAATACTGATTGAACATCAACTGACTTCGACACTTCAGAAAAATTAGTAAATTAGGTCAATTTTTTTTGAAAAATATCTAGGAAATAGGTTATTGAGATAGCTTTCTATTCAAAAAAAATAAAAAATAGATTTATGATAAATTGAGTTCAAGTTATTTGTGTCAAAACGAACATATGTTTGAATTACAATTGGTGTCAATTCAAAACTTCATAAACTATACAATATTCAACCAAATTGAATAAAACCAAATGCATCCTATAGGTATTTATGTTACAAATCCAACGCCGAAAGAATTACCTCATTATCATTTCTAGAAAAAAAGTTATATGTGTCAAACAAACTGTCACTCTTTAAAAAATTGAATTTTAACATGTACCACTTTTCAGAGGAGAAAAAATTTGACATAAATATATATTTTTTAAATTAAAAAATATGGTTACAAAGTAGGAATAGAGTACTACAAATCACTAGTTTATTTCATCTTGAAATTATTCATAGTTTTAAAGATATAGTCACTTGAACATGAGGTTTGTTTCAAAAATATTGATTTCAGTGTCAAAATTGGTCAAAAAGTGGAACCCATTATTGTGGGATCACCTTGGTATAGATAGACACTTGAACATTATCACTAAAAGAGGTTTAAGGGAGATACTACTAAGTTTCTAGTATATGTAGCTAACCTCAAAATCATAAGATATTAAGTTTGGAAGAAGTTATGCAGGTTTTGGTGAAGACTGTTCTGAGATAGAGTTACAGAGGCACGTTCTAGTAAACTTGTTATATCTCTGAGCAGAGTTGATATTTTGAGAAGCCAAAGTTAAAGATGCAAAGAAGACATTATAGAGATGATGCTAAGCTGTCTCATCATAATATTACATGTATGGAAAGTTATTCAAGTTACAAGGCGAAAGATTAATGTTATCACTAAGTGTAATGTGTTCTTAATGTGGTGCTATAATAATTATTTAAGAAGGTGTAATAGCAAACTCAGGGAATTATTGTATTGATTTGGTATAAAGGAAGGACATTTTACTTTATCATGAATGGATAAAAAAATGTGAATGATTGTAAGCAGCATGAAGAGCAGAATGCGAAGATAAGTAGAGCAGAGGGAATGTGAAGGAAACTTCATTTCCAAGGTTTTATTGTATGATCCAATGTTTGACAATTGGATACGAGGTTCTTGAATTAGTCTACAAGGTTTAGCAGTGATTGGTCTAGTTGAAAGGATAGAGGAAAGAAGTTAAAGTATAGTATAGAAAATTATTCTACAAGGAATAGTTGAGACAATCATTGCTAGAAAAGATTTGGAAACTTGTACCGAGGAAGAAAAGAAAATTTCCATGTGCAACATGAAAGCTAGAGAAGCACTATTGTCTGCAATTTATTAAATTGAGTAGAAATAGGTCAAGTCACTTATTACTTCTCATTTGATTTGGAAAGTTTTGTAAAATATTTTTGAAGGCGATGAATATTCTAAGAAATTGAGGTTACAAAGTTGGATTTATGCATTTCAAGATGCTAAAATTATGGAAGATGAATTTATAAGAACATGTGTAGGTAGGACATTAGAAATTGCTATAAGTATTAGATCTCAAGGAGGAATGAAGTAGGATGATGAGGTGATATGGAAGATATTGAAGTGATTAACACCACCATTTAAGCTAGTAGTTCAAATGATACAGTTGTTGATCTCTTGTACCAAAGATTTCACAAAGGAAGCATTACTTGGGAGACTTGTTCAACAGTTGAGAATGAGCTTAGAAAGTCTAGAGAATTGACCAGAATAGAAACAAATTTTAGTGCCATAAATATTTGACCTATTTTATGAAGGATCACAAGTGTTGGAGGAGACTTTGCTAGTAGTAGTAGATCTGATGAGGACAGAAAGATAGGAGTAGCCCTTCTAGAAAGAAGAGAAAAGGATGGTATGAAAATATTTAAATGTTGGACTTGTAATGAATTTGGTCATTATGCATCTAAGTTTCCTAAAAGAGAGAGAAAAATTATAGAGGAATTTTAAAACCTAGAAGAGATAGAGAGTGATTTTATTAAAGAAAATGATTTTGATGAACAAGCAATAAGTGCTAGTGATGATGAAATAGGATTTGCAGCTATTAAAGAAGAAAGTCTAGAGAAAATGGCTTTGATATCATAGGTTGAAAAAGAAATATGATTGGATAATTGATAGTGGTCTTTCACATCGTATGACTAGTGATATGAACAAGTTTTTTGACTCTAAAAGTCATGATGGAGGCATTGTCAGAGTTGGAAACAATACAACATGCCACGTTAAAGGTATTGGATCTATAACTCTTGATGGAGACTAACACTGAGTATGTATATTTTGTTGATGGTTTGAAACATAATCTTTTGAGTGTTGGACAACTAGTGGACAAAGGGTGTAAGTCAAAGTTCATAGAGAAGACATGCATGATTAGAGACAAAGGTGGAAAGTTAATTGGAATAGGAGCCAATTTTAGAGGTAATGTATTTTAATTTAATCCTACTAAAATGACATGTTTGGTTGTAAAGGTAGATGATAGTTGGTTATGGCATAATATATTTCATCATATAAACTTTGACAACATTGTGAAGACTAGTTGTATGTTTGCAGTTAGAGATTTTCCTAAGATTATAAAGCCTACTAACACAATTTGCATGGAATGTGTATTGGCAAAGCATAAGAAAACTTATTTTCCAAGCAAGAAGTTTACTACTACTAAAAAATTGGAGATTATACATATAGATCTTAGTGGTCCTACAAAGACTAAAGGATTCTATGGTGAAAGGTATTTCATGATTTTAGTTGATGACTTTTGTAGAATGATGTGGGTTGCATTTCTTAAAGAAAAATCTAAGGCATTTGATAAGTTCAAGATATTCAAGAATATAGTTGAGAATGAATCAAGTATGAGGATTAAATGTTTAAGATCAGATAGAAGAGGAGAATCTACTCCAAATTAGTTTAACATCTTTTGTGAAGCTAATGGAATTGAAAGACAATTGTTAGCTCCAAGAACCTCTGAACAAAATGGCATTGCAAAGAGAAGAAACATGTCAGTAATAGAAGTAACTAGAACTATGTTAACAGAGAATGATGTATCCAAGATGTTTTGGAGAGAAGCTATGAATACAATAGTCTACACTATGAACATAGTGCAAGTTAGGAAAGATAAAAACAAGACCCCTTATGAACTATGGTTTGGTCACTCACCTATAGTTAAGTATTTCAAATTTTTTTGTCATAAACGTTATATTAAAAGAGATGATGATATTGGTAAGTTTGATGCTAGAAGTGATGAAGGTAGGTTTCTTGGTTATTCATTGAAAAGAAAGGCTTATAGATGATATAATATGAGAACTAAGACTATTATGGAAAGTGCAAATGTAAGAGTTGATGAGAAATTCAGATACAAGAAAGAATAGTTGACTACGATTTAGATGATGAGCATGTTGTTACTAAACCAAGGAACAATGAAGTATTCTTTGAGACAAATAATGATTTGCAGACTGACGGAGAGCTAAGGAAAGAACAGAGCTCAAAACCTTCAATAAAGCTAAGAGTTGAGATAAAAACTCCTACCTCAAGTAAAAATATGACAAATAATCATCCACTCAAGAAAATCACCAGAAGCAAAGATAAAGGTGTGATGACAAGAAGTAGAATCGATGAAGAACTATGTTTGATATCTCAAGTTGAACCAAATAATGAAGATGAAGCATGTAAAGATGACTATTGGAATCAAGCTATGAAAGAAGAATTGGATCAGATAGTGAAGAATAAGACATGCATCCCTAGACTAGTAGAGAAGAATGTGAAAGGAACAAAATGGGTATTTAGGAACAAGATGAATGAACAAGATGAAGTGGGAAGGAATAAAGAAAGATTGGTATGTAAAAGCTACTCACTACAAGAAGGAATAGACTATGATGAAACCTATGCTCCTATGTCAAGAATATAAGTAGTAATATTATTCTTAGCATATGCAACATATAAGAAATTCAAAGTGTATCAGATGGATGTCAAGTCAACATTTCAGAATGGAGAACTTGAAGAAGAGGTATACATAGAACAATTTGGAGGTCTTCCTTTAATAAATGACAAAGAAATAGTATGCATATTGAAGAAAGCATTGTATGGCTTGAAGCAAGCACCTAGAACTTGGTATGCAAGATTGGACAAGCATTTGACAAAGCTTGGATATAGAAAAGTTATGGCAGATAGTAATCTATATTGGAAAAAAAATTATGATGGATTCATGATCTTGGTAATATTTGTTGATGATATCATATTTGGAGGAAATAAAGATGAAAGTGACAAGTTTGAAAAAGAAATTAAGAAGGAATTTGAAATGAGCATGATAGGAGAGATGAAATATTTTCTAGGATTATAGATTGTATAGGACAAAGAAAAAATATTTATTTCTTAGACTAAGTATTTAAAAGATCTACTAAAAAGGTTTGGTTTGGAAACATGTAAACTCATTGGAATAGCTATGGTAATTGGACACAAGTTATCTACAAAGGATGAGACATCTACTCTTGAGTAGAAGAAGTATAAATCTATGATTGGAGGATTGCAATATCTGACTCACACAAGGCTAGATATAGAAAATGCAGTTAGAATTGTTGCAAGATTTCAAGCTGACCCCAGAGAAGCGCATTATGCACCAGTCAAAAGGATATCTAGATATCTGAAAGGAACACCAGAATTTGGATTGTGGTATGAAGAATCTAATAATTTAACTTTATATGCTTATATTGGAGGTGATTGGGCAGGCAGTATGGATGATAGAAAGAGAACTAGTGGTGGTTCCTTCTTTCTTGGTTAAGCATGAGGAAATCTATTGTACCTCACAAAGTACAATAGAAGCATAATATGTTGCAACAAAAAACAATTATAATGAAGTTATTTGGATGAAGAAAATGCTGAAGGATATAAGGATTGGATTTAGTGAACCTATACTCATACATTGTGGCTACAAAAAAAAAAATTGTAATCAAGTTATTTGGATGAATCAGATGCTGAAGGATATAAGAATTGGATTTAGTGAACCTATACTCATACATTGTGACAACACAAGCACAATAAACATGTTAAAGAATTTAGTGTTGCATTCTAAGATTAAGCACATTTCTATCAAGTATCACATACCGAGAGAAAAAGTTGTAGAAAAATAAATTAGATTGGAGTATGTAAGAACCAAAGAGTAGATTGCAGATATTTTAACTAAGCTTCTTCCCAAAGAGACTTTTGAGTATTTGCAAGGTATGCTAGGGGTTATGCCCCTTTGTACATAAGAGTAGATGATGCAAGAATGCATCAATCCAGTGTAACATAGAACTATTGTCTGTCTGAAATGAATACTGATGCTTCTTGTGTGGGGGAGTATCTATGATGGAAAGAGTTATCTAGGACTCTTGTTGGATGTTGTTTTTAAAAATGTCTTTGGATACTTGAGTAGGTTAGAGACAATTGTTACAAAGAATGATGGTTGCTGAAACTTTTGACATTAATGTCAATTGGGGAGAAATACAACATGAAAAATAGTTTTTGAGAAGAATAACAATTTGAGAGAAGTAAGAGTTTAGGAGAATACAACATGGAAGAATGATTAATGAAGAGGATTTGAAAAGAAAGATTAATAGTCTTTTGTAATTGGTATTTTTTGAACTAGATGTTTTTCATCTATGTTGTCATCAATGCTAAAGGGGAGATTGTTGGAAGCATGAATGATGATGATATTTCTATGGGGGAGTATCATAGAAACATGATCAAATTATTATCTTGATGATATGTTATATTCATGACTTTCTTTTTCATTGATGTCAATATAGCATTTTTTTGTGGTATCTGACAGAAAAACAATGGAAAGATCAAGTTGGTACGGATAGATAGTTGAGTATTTTCACTAAAAGAGGTTTAAGGGAGATATTACAAAGTATCTAGTATATGTAGCTAAGCTTAGAAGCATAAGATATTAAGTCTGGGAGAAGTTATCCAAGTTTCAGTGAAGAGTGTTTTGAGGTAGAGTTTATGGAGGCATGTTCAGGTAAACTTGTTAAATCAGTTAGTATAGTTGTTATTTTGAGAAGCTGAAGTTAAATATGTGAAGAAGACATTCTAGAGATGACATAGCTAAGCTTTCTCATCATAATATTACATGAATGAAAAGTTATTCAAATTACAAGGTAAAATATTACTATTATCAATAAGTGTAACATTTTCTTAATGTGGTCCTATAATAATTAATTAAGAAGGTGTAATAGTCAACTCAAGGAATTGTTCTATGGATTCAGTATAAAGGAAGGGAATTTTCCTTTATCATGAATGGATAAAAAAATGTGAATAATTATAAGAAGCACGAAGAGCAGAATGTGAAGATAAGAAGAGTAGAGTAAAGGTGAAGGAAACCTTGTTTTAGAGGTTTTATTGTGTGATCCAAAGTTGGATACTTGGAACTAAGGTTCATGACCTAGTCTACAAGTTTTGATAGTGATTGGTCCTATTAACAAGATAGAGAAAAGAAGTTAAAGTATAGTATAGACAATTATTTTGTAAGGAATAGTTGAGAGATCAGTTTGACAGTGGGTTTAGTGGTCATTCCCTAGAAGATGTGTGGACAGTGGGTCCTTTTGTCATCTACAACTCCTAACAAGGTCGACACAACTCTTCATAAGGTTGGAATGTTTTAATAAGGATTCAAATTCTCCTAACAGGGACTCATATGTTCTAAATGTTGTAATAGACTTCTAAGAGGGTCCATCCACTAACAAGGAATATTTATATTAGTACATCATCTTGTGGGCATCATTCCCACTAGGGTTTTCCTTCTAATCAAGGGTTTCCCAACTTAATATATCTAGTGTAATTGTGTAAGTACATCTTGTTATGGTTTCTATTTACTTTGGTGGAATGGTTAAGATTATTTAAGGTAGATAAATGTTTTAATTATTGGATAGATCATCAATCCATCATCTATTACTTTCCAATATAGATTACTATCTACCATACCTTTGCTAAGTCCAAGCTTTGTTAAATGCTTGTCAAGCCATACAATGCTTTCTTCAATCTGCATAATATTTCTGTGTCATCTATTAAAGGACAACATTCAAGCTATTATATGTATACCACTTCTTCAAGTTCTCCATTTAGAAATGTTGACTTGAGATCCATCCAATACACTTTGAATTTCTTATATGATGAATATGCTAAGAATAACCTTACTGCTTCTATTCTGTCTATAGGAGCATAGGTTTCATTATAGTCTATTGTTTCTTGTTGTGAGTAATCTTTACATACCAATCTTACTTTGTTCCTTACCACTTCACCTTGCTCATTCATCTTGTTCCTAAATACCCATTTTTTTCCTATCACGTTCTTGTCTATTGGTTTAGGGACTAATTCCCATGTCTCATTCTTCACTATCTGATCCAATTCTTCTTTCATAGCTTGCGTACAATAGTCATCTTTACATGCTTCATCTATATTCTTTGGTTCAACTTGAGATATCAAACATAGTTCTTAATTCATTTTGTTTCTTGTTATCACACCTTTATCTTTTCTTCTGATGATTTACTCAGGTGGAGGATTCTTTGTAATTTTCTTACCTGAAGTAGGAGTTGTTATATCAACTCTTAGCTCTTTTTAAGGTTCCAAGCTTTGTTCTTGGCTTAGCTCTCCTTCATTTTGTAGATCATTGTTAGTCTTAAAGAATACTTCATCATTCCTTGGGTTAGTAACAACATTCTCATCACATGAATTGTAGTCAACTATTCTTTATTTTATCATGAATTTCTCATCAACTCTTGCAATTGCACTTTCCATAATATTCTTACTTCTCATTTTATAACATCTATAAGCCTTTATTTTTAATAAATAACCATGAAATGTGCCTTCATCACTTCTAGCATCAAACTTACCAACATCATCACCTCTTTTGATATAACATTTACTACGAAAAATTCTAAAACACTTTACTGTAGGAGAGTACCAAACCATAGTTCATAAGGGGTCTTGTTTGTGTCTTTCTTGACTTGCACTTTGTTCATAGTGTAGACTATCGTATTCACAACTTCTCTCTAGAACATCTTGGCTACATCATTGTCAACTAACATAGCTTTTGCTTCTTCTGTTATTGACCTGATTCTTCTCTCTGTAATGCCATTTTGTTCATGGGTTCACAAAGTTGAAAATTTTATTTTGATTCCATTAGCTTCACAAAAGATGTTAAACTCATCTGAAGTAAACTCTCCTCCTCTATCTAATCTTAAACATTTAATCTTCATACCTGATTCATTCTTAACTCTATCCTTGAATATCTTGAACTTATCAAATGACTCTGATTTTTCTTTAAGAAATGCAACCCACATCATTTTAGAACAGTCATCAACTACAATCATGAAATACATTTCACTATAGAATCATTTTTTTGTCTTAGGACCACTAAGATCTGTATGTATAATCTCCAATTTTGTTTTAGTAGTAAACTTCTTTCTTGGAAAAGAAGTTTTAGTAGGCTTTACAATCTTAGGCAAATCTTTAACTACCAACATACTACTAGTTTTCACAATGTTGTCAAAGTTTATATGACAAAATCCCTTATGCCATAACCAATTGTCATCTGCCTTAGCAACCAAACATGTCATTTTTGTAGGATTCTTTTAAAATACATTACCTCTAGATAAAGTTCTTGTTCCAATTACCATTCAATATTTGTACCTGATCATGCATGTCTTCTTTGTGAACTATGACTAATAACCTTTTTCCACTAGTTGTAAAACACTCAAAAATTGTTTTTCAAACCATCAAAAAAATATACATCCTCAGTGTTAGTCTTACCATCAAGAGTTATAGATCCAATACCTTTAACATGGCATGTTGCATTGTTTCCAACTCTGACAATGCCTCCATCATGACTTTTTATGTCAAAAAACTTGTCCATATCACCAGTCATATGATGTGAATGACCACTATAAATTATCCAATGAGATTTCTTTTCAACTTGTAATACCAAATCCATTTTCTTTGGACTTTCTTCTTTAATAGCTACAAATCCTATTACATCATCACTAGCACTGAATGCTTGTTCATCAGATTGGTTTCCTTCATTTGCATACAAACACTCTCTATCTCTTCTAGGTTTGAAATTTCCTCTATACCTTTTCTCTCTTTTAAGACACTTAGATGCATAATTATTAAATGCATTACATGTCCTACATTTAAATATTTTCCTACAATCATTTTCTCTTCTTACCAAATGGGATACTCATTCTATCATTCTATCCTCATTAGATATTCTATTGCTAGCAAAATATCCTCTAGTACTTCAACTTCTAAGAATAACAACTGTGCTAAGAGATATAACATGTTTAATAGAACATGGTTATGTAAACTCTATCTCATAATAGCCTTCATCGAAACTTGCATAACTTCTTCTAGACTTAATATCATATGCTTCTAAGGTTAGTTGCATATACTAGAAACTTAGTATTATCTCCATTTAACCTTGCTTAGTGAAAATGCTCAACTATTAATATTTACCAACTTGATCTTTACATTGTCCTTCTATCACATACCACAAAAAATTGCTATGTTGACGTCAATGAAAAACTATTGGAAATATATAGATGATAGGCTAAGTTACTCAAAAGGGAGGAGTGAATAAGTAACCAATAAAACTTAATCCTTAATTACCAATTAATTCTTCATGTGTATTTTGAACTAATTGCAAGCATGAAAAATTGAAATCATTAAAGCATTTAGAAAACTTTTGATACACAATTTGGTGACTCAAAAACCTTCCAAATGGAGAGTAAAACTGGGGTGGGGATGATACCCTCAAGCTTTAGTATTGTAGTATAAAGTTGGTCTATTAAGGATTACAATGATCACTTCTAATGATCTACCATATTAGGAGAAATAAGGACTGCTAGGTTCACCTTGCAAAAGGATTTACAAACATACAATGAAGTATGCACTCGGTAAAGAGATTTACAAAGGATTGTTAAGTTTTCCTTGTGAAAGGATTTAATTGATCCACCTATTAGAAATAAATAGTAGCTGATCTCTGATCTATAACAAGGTTTGTTGAATGAGATTCCTTTAAGTGTAATAATCACCTTGTTGTGATAAATAAATATTTGCTGCTCCTTATACCATTGTAGCCTTTAACTTCACACTTCTACTTTGCATCTTCCTATTACATCTTTTTTCTATATATATATATATATATATATATATATATATATTGGACATGATACAATATATTACATATATACCAATTGAATTACAAATTAACAATGTAAAGTACAATACAAGTTTACATAAAATACACAAAGTTAGCCAAACTATAGAAACTTGGGTTCTGAAGACTAGCTCAGTGAGGTTCTGACACTCGACATCCACTATCAATGCTCAAAATCATAATGCACTTGGTAGACGTAGAAGCTCAGTCCATACTCATCACTTCCAAGTAGTCTTGAACTTAGTTTGCACTAGCGACTTAGTGAATACTATGAAACTTGGCATATAAATTGAATCACTAGATTCACACTACATAGCTCAATCAATGCTATCACTACAAGCTCAGTATAAACTGAATCACTTGGTTAACACTGAGTGGCTTGGTTAACACTTGATTCACATCATTGTAACTATGAACTTGGTAAGCACTACTCAACTCTATTTTCACTGAGGAACTTGGTAAACCTTACAAAGCTTGATTTACACTACTAATCAACATCATGGTAGAAACTACTTGACGCAAGTTGAAAATTGTCCCTTGAATTCGGTAGCAACTATAGAACTTGGTAGAGACTGAAATGCTTGGTTAACTCTATTAACTATACAATAATCTTGTTAGATACCTATAATATGAATAAGTGTGTGTCACTAATAACAAACATGATTGTAATGTCAACAAAAGCATAGTCACGAATGTAACATATCATCGTGATAATGATCTAATCATATTTATACAATAATCCCCCATAGAAGTATCATCAACATTCATGCTTCCAAAACATTTTGTGAGGCCTTGCCCTGACCCATCATAGCATAATGATACTTTATTATTTTGATACTCATGACTCGATATGTCGAGACACTATTAGATACACTAAACATATTATATTATTTCATGTTGTGTGAAGTTTTACTTTCAGATATTTGATTTTTTCATTTAACACTTTATGAACATGTATATTGAAAAAGTAAGTGAATGCTGAATTAGCACTTTGAGTATGTAATTTTAATGATTAAGTATATGAGTAGAACAAGATTAACAATTGATTATTTGAAAATGGATGTTTTCATTTATGTGATTTCCCAGATACATTATATACATATCTGCCTATGATTTTCTTGAGCTACTGATGTGTACAATGAGTATGCAAGATATTTTAGACGAGAAATCTAATGGAGAAACAAAATTGAAACCTATGTACCATTTGTTGAAACCCTATTTTTTGTATTTTATCTGTGTCATGAGATGTATGAATGTATCATTTTGTAATCCGTAAATGTTAATGTTTTGTAACAGTGCTTTTATAGTGTCACTTCACTCTCGTGAATTGTATATGCATTTCAACATGATTGTTAGGGTTAATCGGATAACCCAAAGATCTAAGTCAGACTAGGTTAGTGATCCTATTGCTCAACATTTTATAATTGAGATGAATTTCCCCTAATCTAGATTAGTGTTAAATCTATTTTTTGAAGGTTGTTAGATAGTCCTAATTTTCTTAGCATTGTTAGGCCCCTAATTTATCCTATAGGCCTTAAAAATTGAAATCTTAATACCCAAGGGGTATGGGTATAGGTTGGGGGCATTTTCCACCCCCCTAGCCCCTTTTGTTGACTTTTATGGTCACTCAAAAATCCATTTTTTACTTTGTTGCTAAAATTGATTGATCCCATCATGCGTTGGATGACTTGAACTCCACCTTGAGGTTAGCCTTAGGTCTAGTTGTGTTAGAAGCCTCTAGAACTTTTGGGCAAGTGGGGGGGGGGGGGGTGTTATTGCTTTTAGAGGTGGTTGTGTTTAGGATCTTATTTGGAGGAAATTTTGAGAGGGTTTGGGGTGTTCACCCAACCTCTAGTTTTAGAGGGATTTTTAGAATTGAAGGAGAAGGAGAGGAAAGCAAGCTCAACTCAAACTTGTTCATTTCCCATAACTTGATTTTTCTTGAAGGTAGGAATACTTCACCTCTTTTTTGTTTCATGTTGTGCTTCATGTTTCGGTTTCATTTCTCATGTATGTTTGTATGTGTGTTGAGTATGTTGGGAGGGATTCAAAAAAGTTTTCTTAAATGTCTTTCCTTTGTGTTTTGTTTTGATTTTTTTAGTTTTCTTTTTATGGGTGTTTTGGCACTACTCACCCTCAAATAGGGCAGAAGTGGCCATTTCTGGGGAAAGGTCTTCAGTTGGACTCCAACAATGTAGAGTCTCTTCTTAGGATGAGAAGAGGGAGAGAGGGTAGGGTGTTATGGTCCCCTACCTATCAACACAAACCACATATGAGTTTTGGCATTTAAGAGTGGAAGAATGAAAGTTCTTGAGTTATAGCCCTGATAGGGCATCTATTTTGGTGTTGTGTCTGACATCTCCTGTTGGAAAAATCCACCTTCTCCCTAGTTTGGTTCAGTTTTGAATCTGTTGTGAAAACCTGGTATGGGAGTGAATGTCTGATTTTTTCTTCATGTTGTGATTGGTTGTCTCCTAGTCAATTTTTGTTCTCTCCACGATCCCCGTGATATATTGCAGAATTCGAAATGGATCCCTTGTTAAGGGCCAAGAAGGAAATTCAACTTGTTATTGAAGTTCAATTATGTTGAGGAGATTTCTCCTCGGCATTGAGATCCTATGTAAAATGTACTTAAATTTATTGTTGAAATGGCAACGATGTCAGGTTTTCTTCTCGATTCTTTCATGGCGGAGCTTTTGAATTAGGTGGTTAATAAAATAATGATTGTGTAATATTCTTACTCATGATATTTTTGTATTTTCAGTTATATGATCATGTGTATTGAAAAATAGATAAAATGGTAACATGCAATTTTATGCAATTTTGAGTTCAATTATATTATATATATATATGGTTGAATCATCAATTCGATTTCGAGCTTAATATGAGATAAAAATTGATCTTGCATTATTGTGGAAATAAACTAATGAACTCCAAGTTATAAACCCATTTAGAAAAAATAACCCCTTGTAAAAAAAATAAATTGCTTGTAAAATCCATTCTTAGCATTAATTAGGATTTGAAAAAAAAAAATGGCCCCCAAAGAGTAAAAGTCTCTAGTTTTTGTATGGTAGAATGTTTTAATCTTTTGGGATGCAATAGAGAATATTCCTTTTTTTTAATTCTCTTTGAAATCCTTTGTGTAATTCTATTAGTAAAAATAAAATAAAATAAAGAGATAAACATATATGATAGTTTTCCTAAATATCTTAGAGCTCCACTATAAAACTTTATGACTTAAATCCTATTCCCTCCATTGCAAACCCACATAACTAATTTTTTTCATTTAATCCCTTGCCAAAGGTGGGCGCAGACCTTGTTGACTCATTGGGCACTTAATGCTTTATGTGATTTGCAATATATTCTTGGGAGCAAGTCATTGTTTGTGTTTTAAGTCTGATAAAAAAACTTACAATACCCTTATGACCTGCAAATTTTGTCCTTAAACAAGTCAAATGTATTTATGGTAGCACAATCTCATATACTCCCACCAATTTGTCACAGCCCAAAGTTTATCACGTGAGTAAAGAGGAAGGTGCAAGTATTATTGTGGACTTTTGAGCCAATACCAATGTTGATGTTTTTTAATTTAAGAAAAAAGACTTATCTACACCTTGGTCTAGTGCCTAGTTTGGGCATTAATGCTAAGTCTACAATAAAGTTTGTTTTGTGAAAACTACTTCCACCATGCCTCCTTGGATGACCCACCCAAGAGGGCCTATCACGCACAGGAGGTGGGAGCTTTTCTGCCAAGGGGTATGCCTGTCAGTGCTTGGGCAGTGTGTATGGCCCTTGGGAAGTGCATGGCCATGTGGGAAGTAGATAGGTTAGGAGGCTAGTTTAACTAGTTTTTAAGTTTTAGTTAAATTTAGTTTAAGTTTAGTTTTCTTTCATTATATTAATAATATTACTTTAGTTTTGTTTAATTAACTTGCTTATATAATCAATTTAATTTATGTGTTTTTTCTTTATTATTATTTTGTAATTTAGTTTTGTTATAATGTTATTGATAGTTAGTTTAAGTGTATATAAGTTAGTAAAGTTTAGCCTTAGTTTTAATTATGTTTCAGTTAGTTTGTAATTGTAAGTAATTATTATATTGTGTTGTTTAGTTGGTTGATTTTAAATATTTTTAAGTTAGCATAGTATGTATTTAGATTTTGTTTAATGTTATTTCACTTAGAGAGTTCTTTTTATTTCAAAAAATCTCAAAGGATTAGAGATATAATGATTTATATTATTATTAGAATAAAATTTAAGTAAAATTTAATTATGGATGTAATGTATAGTAATTTGTAAGTTTCTTTCTATTTCAAACATTTTTTGAAATATTTAGATCAATATTTATTTAAATTTTTATCCGCATGGTTTTAAATATTTTAAGAGTAGATAAAATTGATAACATGTCAGATCCTTTAATTAATTGAATTCGAATTGTTTAAATGAATTAGTCATTTTAGCAACAAATGTTCAAATTTAATGATCTAGTCCTACACTTTGATTTTAAACTTAAATGGAAATGTTAGGACACTGATAGGAGAACCTATTCTGTCTTACATTATACATGTACCCTAACTTTTGATAACAAACATATCGAACTTAGTGAATTTAATTTCAATTATTAATCTAAAACAAAAAATCATGTGTTTATGCCCCATGTATTTTGGGCATGACATTTTGGTATCATAGCCCGTGTTTCAACAATAGGAACCTAAAACCATTATGCTGCTGAAACTTAAACTAAACATTAAATTGTGTAAGATGTCTCCCATTACACGAAGCAACCGATGAGGCAGAGGTGATAGGGCGAGAAGTGGTAGAGTAGGACAGGAGGATGGACCACCACCACCTCCACCTCCACCACCACCACCAAACCTAAATCAAGATATTTTGGATGCCCTTTAGACATTGATTGGTGTAGTTCAATAGAGGGTACTACCTATAGTATAGCTAGGGTATCAGATTCCATAAAGGGAAGTAGATGGACCCGAAGGAGGCAGGGCTAGAGATAGACAGAGGAGTAGGAGTCCCTCACCAAGATAGGTAGAGGGACAGGGAGAGCATGATGGTGAGTTGATACACCAGAGAGGACCACCACTCGATAGACCTGCTAGACATATAGGAGATGATATTAGGGAGTTGATACGACTTGGGCCACCATTCTTTATCGGTTCCATTGAGAGAATAGTAGTAGAGACCTGGTTATAGAGTCTACAATAGTGCTTTGGATTACATCCTTATGGGAGTAATCTGAAGGCACGTCTAGCAGTCCATCAGCTTAGAGGTGATACCTCCAATTGCTGGCATCAGGAGGAGACTATAGGAGGAGTGAGGATGGACACCCTCACATGGGAGTCATTCTTGGAGAGATTCTGAGAGAGGTACCTATCAGAGCACTTTAAACAGAGGCAAATAGAGGAATTTCATTCTCTATATCAGAGGGGTCTTACAGTAGCTCAATATGAGAGCAAGTTTCTCAAGCTCCTTCCTCATGTTGAATACATGAAGGACAAGAAATTGTGAGTGCATCACTTCATCATGGGCCTAAATTTTTCACTCTAGGGTCCAGTCCATTTGGCCTTCCCTACCACCTTCAGAAAGGTAGTTGGGATAGCACTAGTTGTTGAGGATACTTGGGGTAGACAAGAGTCATAGGATCGATCTTAGAATCAAAACTCTACCCAGTAGAAACCCCCTTGGAAAGGGAATCAAAACTATTCAATAGGGTCCTCTAAGAGCCAATAGTCTCAGCAGTAGAAACCATAGCAACAACAGTAACAAAAACCCTCACAGGGTTAATAGGGCTCCAAGCCCAAGCAGTGGTAGTCACAGGGTCCCAAGTAGGATCAAAAGGTATAAGCCCCATAGTCACAGTCAATAAAGACTTCATAGTCTTCTAGGGGTGGATACAGTGGATGTAGCAGGTCAGGATGCCCACAAAAATCTGGATCACAGGGTGCACAATCTTATACCCAAGGACCATGCTACACTTGTGGTTGCATGGGTCACATAGCTAGAGAGTGCCCACAAGGACAATCATCTAGTGGCTAGAGAGGAGCTTTTTCAGAGATGACAATTAGAGACATGGGTAGATCCCATAGAGTTTTTACAGTAGTTGACAACTACTAGGCTGAGCATTAGGCCATAATTATTGAGGCTATAGGTATTATACAGGGATGTATGGTTGCAGTTTTATTTGATTCTAGAGCTATTGACTCTTTTATATCTCCATATTTAGTCGAGCATTGCAGGCTATTGGCAGTTAGACAAGATGTCAGTTGGGAAGTAGAGTTAGCCTTAGGAGCCAGAGTGTCAGTTAGTTCCATGGTGCATAATTGGTAGATGTAGGTTGGAGACATGTCCATGATGTTTGATTTATGCATTACCCCTCTAGATTCTTATGATGTAGTCCTTGGCATGCATTGTCTTTATGCCCATAGCGCCAAGATGGACTATCGATAGAAGAGGGTGGAATGTGTGGATGAAGATGGTATCTCTAGAGAGATCTTCATAGTGAAGAGACTAGTATCCCTTCATATGATTTCTGCTATGCAACTTAGGCAGTGCATACAAAAGGGGTGTTAGTTGTTCACTATCACCATTTGTGATAGGGAGGAAGATTGAGAGGGAGAGCCATCCCTCAACCATTTCCAATCCTGCAAGAGTTTGCAGATGTGTTTCCTTCAGAGCTCCCTGGTATGCCTCCACCTAGAGCAGTGGATTTTCATATTGATCTTGTGCCAAGAATCGAGATAGTATCGAGAGCACCATACAAGATGACTACTCATGAGCTTAGTGAACTAAAGGCTCAGTTGGAGGAACTCTTAGAGAAGGGGCATATTCAACCTAGTGTGTCACCTTGGGGTGCACCAGTGATTTTCATAAAGAAGAAGGATGGATCACTTTGGTTGTGTATTGATTATTGGCAATTGAATGAGGTGACCATCAAGAACCGATATCCTCTTCCCATAATTGATGACCTCTTCGATCAGTTGTAGGGGGCCCGAGTATTTTTAAAGATTGATCTAAAGTTGGGGTATCATCAATTGAGGATTGTGGATAGTGATATCCCAAAGACTGCATTTCATACTAGATATGGTCACTATGAGTTTACCGTGGTACCATTTGGCCTCACGAATGCTCTAGCTGTATTCATGAGCCTCATGAATGGAGTATTCTGTACCTTTCTAGATAAGTTTGTGGTTGTTTTCCTTGATGACATTATGATATATTCTCATGATGAGGAGGAGCATGAGGAGCACTTGAGACAAGTATTGCAAAAGTTGAGAGAGAATTAGTTGTTTGGCAGCTTGTCAAAGTGTGCATTGTATAGACTTGAGATACATTATTTGGGTCATGTCATTTTAGGCGATGCTATCTCTGCAGACCCATCAAAGATTAGGGCTATTATGGATTGGCCAGCACCCACCAGTGTCACTAAAGTGAGGAGTTTTATGGGACTAGCAAGGTATTACTGATGCTTCATTACATGATTCTCTAGATTGACACACCCAATCACATCTATTTAGAAGAAGGGGAAGAAATATGAGTGGACAAAGAAGTGTGATAGAGCATTTCAAGAGCTCAAGAGATCCCTCACAAGTGCACCGATTCTTGCAGTGCCAGATCCTTCTGCAGATTTTGTGGTGTGCACTAATGCATCTTTAGATAGTATAGGGGTAGTTCTTATTCAGGATGGATGACCTATTTCCTTCGAGTCTAGAAAGTTGAAGACTCATGAACTCAACTACCCTAATCATGACCTAGAGCTTGCAGTAGTGGTTCATGCTTCAGTGAGGTGGAAACACTTCCTTCTAGGTCATAGATTTGAGCTTCATTCTGACCATCAGATCTTGTAGTACATATTTACTCAGCTGAACCTTAATGCTAGGCAAAGAAGGTGGATGGAGTTCCTTTGTGAGTATGATTTTGATGTTCATTACATCAAGGGAAAGGAGAATGTGGTTGTAGATGCCTTAAGTAGAAGGCCCCATGAGCTTTCATCTGTGACTACTTGCACTGACTTGAGAGAGCAGATCCTACAACACTTGCTAATAGATGAGCTTTATGTAGATGTTAGTCAAATAGTGCATTCTCAGAGACCCTTGGAAGGGAAGTATTCAGAGTATTCCTTCAAGTCTGATGGAGTTTTGCATCATAGAGGACGTATGTATGTACCTTCCATTGATGGTTTGCATGAGCTCATTGTACTTGAGGCTCATAGAGTACCTTATGTAGCACACCCCGGTGTTAAGAAGTTACATGCAGATCTGAGGTAGTTGCTGATATAGTTGTGAGGTGCCTCGAGTGTCAGAGGGTGAGGGCAGAGCACCGTCATCCTGATGGGCTTCTTCAGCCTCATGAGATTGTAGAGTGGAAGTGGGATGCTATATCTATGGATTTTATCGTTGGTCTCCCCATGTCATCTCACCACCATGATGCCATTTTGGTGACAATTGACACGTTGACCAAGGTTGCCCATTTCTCACCCATGCATACTACATACACAGCACGAGACATAGCTCAATTGTTCTTGTGGGACATTGTCAGACTTCACGGCGTTCCCTGTAAGATAATCTCTGATAGAGACTCATTGTTCACTTCATCCTTTTGGAGAGAGTTGCAGGAAGCTTTGGGCACTAGGCTCAATTTTAGAACAATGTAACATCCTCAGACCGATGGTCAGACTAAGCGAGTGAATCAGGTTTTGGAGGACATACTATGTATGTACGTGATGGACCATTAGGTCAAATGGGAGGAATACCTACATCTTGTTAGGTTTTCCTATAACAATGGGCACCATTCCTCCATAGGTATGCTGCCTTATGAGGCCTTGTATGGAAGACCTTGAAGAATGCCCTTGAGTTGGGATAGGATCAAGGATAGAGTATCTATTGGTCCTTAGTTAGTCAAGGAGATGGAGTAGCAGGTGACCCTAATTAGACAGTGCTTGAGAGAGGCACATGATAGGCAGAAGTAGTATGTAGATGCGAAGAGGATAGATTGAGAGTATCAGGTTGGAGAAAGACTTTTCTTGAGGGTGTGATAGCACAAGAGTTCAATTCAATTTTGAAAGAGATCTAAGTTGGCACCCCAATTTGTTGGACCGTTCGAGATCCTAGAGAGGATAGGACTAGTTGCATACCATTTAGCTCTGCCACCGAGCCTATCATGCATCCATGATGTGTTTCATATCTTACTACTTAGAGGATACATTTATGATGAGTCTCATATTATAGATTGGGATGCTTTGCAGGTGGATTCAGATAGGCAGCTAGTGCTAGAGCCTATCCATATTGTTGCCTAATGAACACTAGCTCTTGGAGGCTGAGAGCTAGATCAAGTTATGGTCTAGTAGGCTTGTTACGATGAGGTCATGGTTTCATGGGGGATGTAGCATAGATGCGATCTCAATACCCTTATCTTTTTCATAAACTCCAGGAGGAAGTTCATGTCTAGTGGGAAAGGATGTGAGACCTTGCCCCGACCCATTGTAGCATAGTGATACTTTATTATTTTGATACTCATGACTCGATATGTCAAGACACTATCAGATACACTAAACATATTATATTATTTCATGTTGTGTGAAGTTTTACTTTCAGATATTTGATTTCATCATTTAACACTTTATGAACATGTATACTGACAAATTAAGTGAATGCAGAATTAGCACTTTGGGTATGCAATTTTAATGATTAAGTATATGAGTAGAACGAGATTAAAAATTGATTATTTTAAAATGGATGTTTTAATTTATGTGATTTCCTTGATACATTATATACATATGTGCCTATGATTTTCTTGAGCTACTGATGTGTACAATGAGTGTGCAGGATATTTTAGCCAATAAATCTAATGGAGAAAAGAAACTAAATCCTATGTACCATTTGTGGAAACCCTATTGTTCATATTTTATTTGTATCATGAGATTTATGAATGTATCATTCTATCATCAGTAAATGTTAATGTTTTGTAACAGTGTTTTTATAGTGTCACTTGACACTCATGAATTGTATATGCATTTAAACATGATTGTTAGGGTTAACCGAGTAACTCAAAGATCTAAGATGGACTAGGTTAGTGACCCTATTGCTAATTAGTTTATAAACAAGATGAATTACCCCTAATCTAGATTAGTGTTTAATCTACTTTTTGAAGGTTGTTAGATAGTCCTAATTTTCTTAGCATTGTTAGGCCCCTATTTTATCCTATAGGCCTTAAAATATGAATTCTTAATACCCAAGGGGTATGGGTATCGGTTGGGGCCATTTTCCACCCACCTAGCCCCTTTTGTTGACTTTTATGGTCACTTAAAAATCCAATTTTTACTTTGTTACGAAAATTGATTGATCCTATCATGAGTTGGATGACCTTAACTCCACCTTGAGGTTAGCCTTAGGTCTAGTTGTATTAGAAGCCTCTAGAACTTTTGGGAAAATGGGAGGAGTTATTTCTTTTACAGGTGGTTGAGTTAGGATCTTATTTCGAGGCAATTTTGAGAGGGTTTGGGGTGTTCACCCAACCTCTAGTTTTAGAGGGATTTTTAGAATTGAAGGAGAAGGAGAGGAAAGCAAGCTGATCTCAGACTTGTTCATTTGCCATAGCTTGATTTTTTTTGAAGGTAGGAATACTTCACCTCTTTTTGGTTTCATGTTGTGCTTCATGTTTCAATTTCATTGCTTATGTATGTTTGTATGTGTGTTGTGTATGTTGGGAGGGATTGAAAACATGTTTTCTTAAATGTCTTTCCTTTGTGTTTTATTTTGAATTTCAAAGTTTTCTTTTTATGGGTGTTTTGGCACTACTCACCCTCGGATAGGGCAGAAGTGGCCATTTCTGGGGAAAGGTCTTTAGTTGGACTTCAACAGTGTAGAGTCTCTTCTCAAGATGAGAAGAGGGAGAGATGGTAGGGTGTTATGGGCCCCTACCTGTTAGCACAAACCATGTATGAGTTTTGGCATGTAAGAGTGGAAGAATGGAAGTTCTTGAGTTATAGCCCCAATAGGGCATCTATTTTGGTGTTGTGTTTGATGTCTCCTATTGGAAAAATCCACCTTCTCCCTACTTTGGTTCAGTGTTGTATCTATTGTGAAAACTCGGTATGGGAGTGAATGTTCGATGTTGTCTTCATGTTGTGATTGGTTGTCTCCTAGTTAGTTTTTATTTTCTCCATGATCCCCATGATGTATTGTAGAATTAAAAATGCATCCCTTATGAAGGGCCAAGAAGGAAATTCAACTTGTTATTGAAGTTCAGTTATGTTGAGGAGATTTCTCCTCGGGATTGAGGTCTTGTGTAAAATGTACTTAAACTAATTGTTGAAATGGAAACGATGTCGAGTTTTTTTCTTGGTTCTTTCCTAACAGAGCCTTTGAATCAGGTGGTCAATAAAATAATGATTGCGTAATATTCTTGCTCATGAGATTTTCATGTTTTTGGTTATATGATCATGTGCATTGAAAAGTAGATAAAATGGTAACATGCAATTTTATGCAATTTTGAGTTCAATTATATTAAACACACACACACACACACACACACACACACACAAATATATATTGATATGGTTGAATCATCATTTTGATTTCGAGCTTAATAGGAGATAAAAATTGATCTTGCATTATTGTCGAAACAAACTAATGAACTTCGAGTTATAAACCCATTTAAAAAAAAATCCCCTTGTAAAAAAAATAAATTGCTTGTAAAATCCATACTTAGCATAAATTAGGACTTGAAAAAAAATAATTTCCCCCAAAGAGTAAAAGTCTTTGGTTTTTGTATGGAAGAATGTTTTAATCTTTTGGATGCAGTAGAGAATATTCCTTTTTTTGATTCTCTTTGAAATCCTTTGTGTAATTCTATTAATAAAAATAAATAAAAATAAAGAGATAAAAATATATGATAATATTTCTAAATATCCTAGAGCCCAACTATAAAACTTTATGACTTAAATCCTATTCCCTCCACTACAAACCCACCCAGGTAATTTTTTTCATTTAATCCCTTGCCAAAGGTGGGCGTAGACCTTGTTGACTCATTGGGCACTTAATGCTTGATGTGATTTGCAATATATTGTGGGAAACAAGTAATTGTTTGTGTTTTAAGTCTGACAAAAAAACTTACAATACCCTTATGACCTACGAATTCTATCCTTAAACAAGTCAAATGTGTTTATGGTAGCACAATCTCATATACTCCCACCAATTTTTCGCAGCCCAAGATTTATCACGTGAGTAAAGAGGAAGGTGCAAGTATTATTGTGGACTTTTGAGCCAATAACAATTTTGATTTTTTTTTATTTAAAAAAAAAGACTTATCTACACCTTGGTCTAGTGCCTAGTTTGGGCGTTAATGCTAAGTTTGCAACAAAGTTTGTTTTGTAAAAACTACTTCCACCGCCTAGTTTGGGCATTAATGCTAAGTTTACAACAAAGTTTGTTTTGTAAAAACTACTTCCACCTTGCCTCCTTGGATCACCCACCCAAGAGGGCCTGTCACATGCAGGAGGTGGGAGCTTTTTTGCCAAGGGGTACACCTATTAGCACTTGGGGAGCATGTATGGCCCTTGGGAAGTGCATGGCCATGTCAGGAGTAGATAGGTTAGGAGGCTAGTTTAGCTATTTTTTAAGTTTTAGTTAAATTTAGTTCAAGTTTAGTTTGCTTTCATTATATTAATAATGTTACTTTAGTTTTTTTAAATTAAGTAGCTTGTATAATCAATTTAATTTATGTTTTTTTTCTTTATTATTATTTTGTAATTTAGTTTTGTTATAATGTTATTAAAGTTTAGCCTTTGTTTTAATTATGTTTCAGTTAGTTCATAATTGTAAGTAATTATTTTATTGTGTTGTTTAGTTAGTTGATTGTAAATATTTTTAATTTAGTATAGTAAGTATTTAGATTTTGTTTAATGTTATTTCATTTAGAGAGTTCTTTTTATTTCAAAAAATCTCGAAGGATTGGAGATACAATGATTTATATTATTATTAGAATAAATTTTAAGTAAAATTTAATTATGGATGTAATGTATAGTAATTTGTAATTTTCTTTCTATTTCAAACATTTTTCGAAATATTTAGATCAATATTTATTTAAATGGTTATCCACATGGTTTTAAATATTTTAAGAGTAGATAAAAGTGATAACATGTTAGATCCTTTAGATAATTGAATTCAAATTTTTAAAATGAATTAGTCATTTTAGCAACAAATGTTCAGGTTTAACGATCTAGTCCTACACTTTGATTTTAAACTTAAATGGAAATGTTAAGAAACTGATAGGAGAACCTATTCTATCTTACATTATACATGTACCCTAACTTGTGATAACGAACATATTGAACTTAGTGAATTTAATTTCAATTATTAATCTAAATAAATAAATTAAAAAAAAATCATGTGTCTATGCCCCATCTATTTTGGGCATGACACTTTTAAGTTGTACCCTTTCATTAGGATTAATGACCTTAAGTTGTGTCCATGCACATTTTATTTATTTATTTTCTTAACCCATGCTCCTCATGTTTCTCCTAAGAATAAGAACCTTGCCTACACCCCTTTCAAGTTTATAAGACCTAATATTAGATGACTCACATTTAGTTACTAATCTAACAACTTCCATGGAAAACATGCAAGATACAAATAAGTGAAGTCTTGAAAAACCACTATATAGGATAAAGGTGATAAGATCTGTGGTCTATGTTTAGTCATTGCAAGAACTTGGCTCATAAAGTAGTAGGATTATGATGCATGTCTAAAAGGGCCTCATGTCTTCTATAATGTAATAAAAGAAATTGATGATACATGTTTTTTTATCTATTCTAATAGAACATCTAGGGAATAAGCAGGATGATGGCACGTAGACCTAGGCAAGGTATGAATTTCAGTGGGACATGGTGTTGTCAATAGGGACCTAAGATATGATTGGGCCACATAGCTTCTCAAAAAACTTTTGAGGACACATTTCAATTTTAAGACAAATACAAAGGGTGATTGAAAATATCATATTCCATTGCAAAGGATCTTGATTTTATAGAAAATAAGCAAGATGTAACCATGTATCTCATCTCTAATGAAGAGCCTTCACATTGTTTAAGTAATAAATTAATCATGAACCTGTTGGTAAATATATTATCCTTTTAAATAAACTCTCAAAATGCCCAAATCTGAAAGAGCAATTAGATGCCAACAGTTGGATAATCTATCATGAGATTAATAGATTTCCTCTGAATTGGAAGGCACAACTCCCTTATGAAATGATATGTAATGAATTTTTTTTATTGCCTAAACTAAATGGGTGCATTCTTAACCCGAGAATGAAAGAGGAAAACCAAGTCAATCCTAGGCAAGATTAACTTAGGCAAAATTTAGATCCTAAACCTAGCCAACTTCGAGAACTCACACATCTTATGACTCCTCGGCATTGGTGATGCAATATGAATTCAATGAATGAAAATGTAAATGCAATGTAAATGAAATTAGAACAGAAGGTCATCTATTTTGGTTCCTATAATAGAAATGGCTGCAAACACCTCTTATCCACAACACATTTGTTAGCCAATTCTAAGGTGTAAGATAATGCCCAAAATCGATTAATGCAACTCTCTGATTACGAATAATCAGAAAAACCCCTTTTAAACTCTCTGATTTAACAAAAGATCTCTCTTTATTATGAATATAGAAAATAATGATGCTCTGATCATTATTACTTACAACTTAGTATCAAATCTATTACAAAAATGGAATAGAAAAGCCCCCAAATGCAAGAAACAAAAATTACAAAAATTAAATGTACTCCTCTCCCTACTCTAGCTCTCTGAATGTATGCAGAAAAAGCAGAACCCTCTGATACATCAACAATTCTTTATTTAACACCTTTCCATCTCCGTGATGCTTCAATTACCAATGTAACTGATTCTTTGGAATCAAATTCTTTAATAATTTCTTAATGATACTTTATTTTTGCTCTCTTTGAATCCCATTCTTTTAACTTTTAATACTTTAAACATTCTAATAGCATCGTTCTTTATGGGTTCAAGCAAATTATTCCCCAAAATTTTCAACAATCTTCTAAATATTGGTATTGTTGGGATTCCTCGACTCTTCATTTCCAAAATATGACTAGCCTGGAATGCTCTTCCATCTGTTCTTAGTAACACTTATGTTCAAACATCTTCACTTTCTTATTTGCATTGATTAACCAGATACGATGGCATACCAAGAGACACTTGTGATTGACTTATATTTGACTTATCTACATTCAATGGTGAGCTAACATCTTGACATCTAGCAACTATGACATGAATCGTCTGTACCATGAGTGGTGCATATAGCTTGTGTTCCCTTTACTGCCATTAACATCTTAGGAACCCAAAATTCCCAATGTGAGTTGAGAACTGTGTAATCTGTAGTGAATTTAATGGATGATTAAATCATAGTGTTATTTATCTCTTCTAAGTTGTGCTCATGCCGACTGAGGCCATTGAGTTTGTATAAGGAAGTACGAGGAACTTGCCCATCGATTGATGTTCAACTCATTTCATCAAATAGTCAGCGTGCACTCCTTTGGATGCTTTTAAATCTACCCTAACTTAAATCAAATTGAAAGAAGTCTATGCTACTAGCATCATTGGTGAATGATCAGGCAATACAACTTCAGACTTGTTACTCCACTAGTGTGTAGAATTTGCACCAGCCTATTAAGATTTGACCCAAAAGTCTTTTGCGAGAGGAAAACTGAAGAAATTGACTTCCTCCTTCAAATCCATTTTTCTTTAAGTGCCGATGACCATATGGTATGTTCATCATATGTGGTAGTGGATCCAAAATGGTGGCATTTTATGAAATCATCATCTATCGCCTTTTGAGCTTTCATGCTTAGAATGAAGTCTTTGAACTTGGTGAGAAGATGCACCAACACCATGGGTCGATGACTATGGCTTCAAATTTTCATTGCTTGTATACATCAGATAACTGAACTTACATTGCATGTTTGACATATGTCTAAATGGTCCACATGTTATGCTTTGGCATCAAGAGTCTTATTTCATAAACACGATGATCAATTTCAAGCCATATCTGTCTATTTATTGGGCGCGAGTTCTTCACATTTGCTCTAGTGTTACAACCACATCACTTCCAATTTGTATTCCTCCAAAATATTGAAACATGGAAACGACCCACTTGTTTATGAAGCATGATGTATCTGGGTCCTTCATTGTTGGTATCAATGTTGCATTGATAAAGTAACATCTAAGTTCCATTATTATGACCATTCTCTTCTGCGCCAAAAATATATATATATATTTTTAAACTAGAATCTCCATACCAAGATTTCCATGGGCAACCATGAAAGCATCTAACTCCTTCACAATCTCATCAAAATTGACTACACCTTCCTGATTCTCGACCTTCAAAATCAGCATGATCTTCTTTGCATGATTAATGAGATATAGATACATGAACTTTTTCAACTCCAAATTCTTTGCTTTAATGTGACAGTCGCATTTTGAACATGCTGAGAATCCATTCAGACAAAACCATCAATCTCTGCACATTTAAAAAAACTAGTTGTATAGCTTGATATTGCAAGGGAGGCTTGGCCATTTTGATAAAAGCCTGAATGGTTTGAAGGTTATTATCATTGTCCTGAATCAATCCTACAACATCACTATCATCTAAAGCTTCTGTCAACAATAAAAACACCTTCATTGAATTCTCTACAATTGGTAATTCGCAGAAAGTTAGAATTCCCATGATGGCTTCAACAAGCTTGCATGGTTCCATTGGTGTCTTATCATCACAGAGAAGAAAAGATCTTCCATGCTCCATAGTTAAATCTGCTAGAATAGCTGTAGCTTTGACTTTCATATTCAAATTAGGCTTCTCTAAGAAGAGAAGTAGCAAAGGAACCCCTCCAATTTCAAAGAATCAATTACATTTGTTGAATCAAGGCCTCTCTTCTATTGTCATCAAGCTACAATTGTGCAAGTATTTTGACCATTGCCCATTTGGATTCCTCTATACCTGGAGATCTTCCAAATTTGTAGAGCCCTTAGTAACCAAATGTCTTTCCTGATTGCACATACTGCTCCATGAATCTCTAAAATAAGAAAGATTTGTATATCCTTTATCTGAGAAGATCATCAATAAAACATGATATCCTTGCTGGGCTAGGAGCTATCACCTACCCAACATGACAACACTTAAACCAATGCACTTGGAAAATAAATGAGAGGTCAAGAGAAAGGGAAACCTGACAAGGATGGCCTACCTATAATGACTTAGACCTAGACTCAAGACTGACTAAACTGACCAATATTGCCAAAAAAAAAATGGGTGACTTAAAGTCAGGCACTAGTTGGCTCTGGCTGGGGAATATGTACTGCAAGGTGCATAGAGAATCCAACATCTCTAGTTAAACAAGTGCCTTAAGCATTGGGTTACAGAGTCTAGACCAAAATCAATGAGAAAGTGCATATAGGGAGGGCAGAGGGGAGCAGGGCAGACTAAAACAAAGTGAGAGAAAACAACCATCTAACTAAGCAAGAAAAAATTACACTAGACACACCAAAATTGGAAAGAAAACTTATTTACAAAAGGTGAGGAAACCTCACTAGTAGGACCAACAATAAAGAAAGATTCATAAGTGGCCATTCATGGGAAGAGAAAAGTATGAACCTCTTCTGAATAGAGGAAGATGCTTCATCAATTTGAAACAACATAGGTAATCTTCGGCTACTCCTTCACTATTGAACTTAAGCCCCAAAGCCTTTTACAACATGATGACCCACAAGATCTTTCCAAACAGCCATGCCTCATTATAGACCTCTGATTCATCTATGCTTCCATGTACATCCTTCCTTGCATACTCAAACTTCTGTGATGGAAGAAAATATTCAACATATTCTGGATGCATTACTGGAATATAATTCATTTCATCTTTTTCAGCATTATCATCCTTAGTAGAGATATCAACTTTCAACTCATAATTAACAAAATCAGAACATTGCAAATCTTTTAGGAGAGAAATATCATCATACTGTTTGCAAGCACTGTAAAAAAAAAATTCTGATTCTAAACCAGAGCTGAAAAATGCATCCCTATTTTCCACATGTTCTAACTTCTTTTGTGAAGGATAAAGACAATCATCAAGTGGTGGATATACCGTAGACTCTACCAGAACTGAAACATCTTCTTCATCCTTAGCATTTATCAAATATGAGAAATGTCCTTCTAAACTCAAAACTTTAATATTTGAATTGATTAAAGAAGAAGAATCATATGTGGCTGGCACCATGGATTGCTCAATTTTCATTTCACGACTAGAAAATATTCATCTAATTCTTTGTCTCCTATAGGATGCTGCAGTACTTCATTAATATTTGAAACCTCTTTTTCAAAAACTATTGTTGCATCAATTTATTCATCAACATTTTTAGTAAGGTGGTTGTCAGAACATATCTCAACCTTTTCATTCACACATATTTGATCAAGATCATTCACCAATAAATTATCTTCAAAGCAAAATGTTTCAGAAAGCTAATCTTTACCAGCCATAATGAAGGAAGACTCAATACTTACTCTTCAATGACATCAAAAATTTCATTTTTAAATAATCCATTAGCCTTGGGATGATTTTTAGACCAACATTTTGAAATATCACCCACATTCTTTTCATCCATTTCACAAATTTCATCAACATCAGGAAAAGAAAATATAGATACATCTTCTTTTTCAATTTTTCTTACCTTTCCTTCATGATCTTCAAGAATCTCCATAGGCTGGAAACATTCTTTTTGCCGGTGCCTCTTCCAAGGTAATTCATTATCACTTTCATCCACCTCATAAGAAGTTACATTCTCAGATTTAATATGATGACCACTACAACATAATGTAGCTAACACATTTGTTTCAAGATAATTTTTAGGAAGACAACAATTTGAAGCATGATCCCCATTTATTTCTCTTTTAATTTTCCTTATCAACTCTTCGACCATATTTTCAGCTTTAGCAAAACATGACCTCACTTTTTTTTCAATATAAGACTCATCAAGAGAATTAATCATTACCTTTTCTTCAAAACAAATAAATTCTACCATGGGGTCCTTGTTGACCAATCTTTTATCACTATGAGGAATACCCTCATTTGCTGACAGTTGTACTTTTGGAAACCAGGACATCTCTTGTTTTTCAAGAATCAAACCACTGGTTGTCATGGACTCTTCATTTTGCTCACTGATTATATTTTCTTCAGAAAAATTCTCTGCAGCCTTAAGTGATTCAACTAAGAGAGATGATTCCTCATTATGCCTATGAGTAGTATTATCTTCAATCATTGATTCCTCACTCATTTTAACAATCAATGCAGTTTCTTTGGCTTCAATAATTTCATCATCTGAAATCAAAACTGATTCTTTTGCTTTCAATTCAGGAAGTGATTCTAGATTCATACCTGTTGATTCTTGAGAGAAACTAAAATCCCCCATAATTGCATCTGAACTATTGATGGTGTGTTTTTGGTGTTCAGACACATGTAGACCACTTTCAAAATCTTTTTGATTATTCTCATCACTAGGAGAAGAAATCTCCTTTTCACCCTCAACTGATGAATCTATTGGTGAAACTAATGATTCCAAAGGAAAAACTGTTGAGAAACCCCAAGGGATCAAAACTACCTTTTCTTCTTCCTGTGATGATTCAGGCTGAAAATGTTTTGCATTCACTAGTTTTTTATCAGGCACATCTGGTTTGACTTCTTGTTCACTCAAAACTGAAAAATTTAAAGAAATGCAATCTCGAAGGGCTTCTGACATTTTGCCCTCACCTACATGTAGTTCTCTCTTTAACTTCTATAACAACTTTTTTTTCTCTTCCACCTCTTTCAATAGGTGATATCTTGCACATATACCTCTCCATAATAGCATGGTTGCATGATCTTCTTTGATACTTATGTTCATCCTTACTCCATTACTGATGATTTCTCTCCAAGCTTCAAACATGTCATGCAATACAAAATCAGTAGTGTGATGAAGCTCTATAAGGGAAGGATCTAGTCTCCCTCTTTTCACCAATTTAATAGGCATGGCCCTTTTTAATCAACAGAGTTGCCAATCTCTACAAGTTAGAGATAATAAAATTTGAAAATGTAGACACTAGACCTCTTACTCAAAATTGTGAGAACCAGAATGGAGTCACCAATCTCTAGATAGCAGAGATATCTATAACCACTGAGGAAGCAAACATCAACAAGGATTTTATCCTCTATTTTTCTTCAGTAAAAACTTCCTGCCATCAACTTTGAATTAATTCTTTCTTCAGCTAGTTGGGACTGGAAGCCTGATTCCTTTTAAATTCTATGAACTCTGATATGCAACAAGGTTCTTTAAAACATAAATCACCAATCTCTAGCAGAGATAATAATAATAAGACTAAGAAAAAAATCTCCGGCACTGATCTTCTTTTCCATCTCCCCAACAGAGTCACCAAAAATCTATTGCTAAACAGATTGTCCTTTTAAATAAACTCTCAAAATGCCAAAATCTGAAAGAATAATCTATCATGAGATTGATATATTTACTCTAAATTGGAAGGTACAACTCACTTATGAAATGATATGCAATGAATTTGTTTTATTGCCTAAACTAACTGGGTGCGTTCTTAACCCGAGAATGAAAGAGGAATACCAAGTCAATCCTAGGCAAGATTAACTCAGGCAAAATTTAGATCCTAAACCTAGCTAACTTTGAGAACTCACACATCTTATGACTCCTCGGCATTGGTGATGCAATATGAATTCAATGAATACAAATGCAAATGCAATGTAAATGAAATTAGAACAGAAGGTTATCTATTTTGGTTCCTATAATAGAAATGGCTATAAACACCTCTTATCCACAACACATTTGTTATCCAATTCTAATGTGTAAGATAATGTCCAAAATCGATTAATGCAACTCTCTAATTGAGAAATAATCAGAAAAACCCCTTTTAAACTCTCTAATTTAACAAAAGATCTCTCTTTATTATGAATATAACAAATAATGATGCTTTGATCATTATTACTTACAACTCAGTATCAAATCTATTACAAAAATGGAATAGAAAACCCCCCAAATGCAAGAAACGAAAAAATTATAGAAATCAAATGTACTCCTCTCCCTACTCTAGCTCTTTGACTGTATGCAAAAAAAGCAGAACCCTTTGATACATGAACAATTCTTTATTTAACACCTTTCCATCTCCGTGACGCTTCAATTACCAATATAACTGATTCTTTGGAATCAAATTCTTTAATCATTTCTTAATGATACTTTATTTTTGCTCTCTTTGAATCCCATTCTTTTAACTTTTAATACTTTAAACATTCTAATAGCATCGTTCTTTATGGGTTCAAGAAAATTATTCCCCAAAATTTTCAACAATCTTCTAAATATTGGTATTGTTGGGATTCCTTGACTCTTCATTTCCAAAATATGACTAGCCTGGAATGCTCTTCCATCTGTTCTTAGTAACACTTATGTTCAAACATCTTCACTTTCTTATTTGCATTGATTAATTGGATACGATGGCATACCAGGAGACACTTGTGATTGACTTATATTTGACTCATTTGCATTCAATGGTGAGCTAACATCTTGACATCTAGCAACTATGACATGAATCATCTATACCATGAGTGGTGCATATAGCTTGTGTTCCCTTTACTACCATTAACATCTTAGGAACCCAAAATTCCCAATGTGAGTTGAGAACTGTGTAATCTATAGTGAATTTAATGGATGATTAAATCATAGTGTTATTCATCTCTTCTAGGTTGTGCTCATGCCGACTGAGGCCATTGAGTTTGTATGAGGAAGTATGGGGAACTTGCCCATCGAT
The DNA here is from genome assembly GCA_028749045.1 of Cupressus sempervirens. Taxonomy (NCBI): domain Eukaryota; kingdom Viridiplantae; phylum Streptophyta; class Pinopsida; order Cupressales; family Cupressaceae; genus Cupressus; species Cupressus sempervirens. Next base: position 279,500,442 of record CM053786.1, on the reverse strand, counting down.
CGGTGTTTAGCTCATTTCATCAAATAGTCGGCGTGCACTCCTTTGGATGCTTTTACATCTGCCCTAACTTTCATCGAATTGAAAGAAGTCTATGCTACTAGCATCATTGGTGAATGATTAGGCAATACAACTTCGGACTTGTTACTCCACTAGTGTGTAGAATTTGCACCAGCCTATTAAGATTTGACCCAAAAGTCTTTTGCGAGAGGAAAACTGAAGAAATTAACTTCCTCCTTCAAATCCATTTTTCTTTAAGTGCCGATGACCATATGGTATGTTCATCATATGTGGCGGTGGATCCAAAATGGTGGCATTTTATGAAATCGTCATCTATCACCTTTTGAGCTTTCATGCTTAGAATGAAGTCTTTGAACTTGGTGAGAAGATGCACCAACACCATGGGTCGATGACTATGGCTTCAGATTTTCATTGCTTGTATACATTAGATAACTAAACTTACATTGCATGTTTGACATATGTCTAAATGGTCCACATGTTATTCTTTGGCATCAACAGTCTTATTTCATACACTTGATGATCAATTTCAAGCCATATATGTCTATTTATCGGGTGCAGGTTCTTCACATCTACTCTGGTGTTACAACCACATCACTTCCAATTCGCATTCCTCCAAAATATTGAAACATGGAAATGACAAGCTTGTTTATGAAGCATGATGTATCTGGGTCCTTCATTGTTGGTATCCATGTTGCATTGATAAAGTAACATCTAAGTTCCATTATTATGACCATTCTCTTCTGCGTCAAAAATATATATATATTTTAAACTGGAATCTCCATACCAAGATCTCCATGGGCAACCATGAAAGCATCTAACTCCTTCACAATCTCATCAAAATTGACTACACCTTCCTGATTGTCGACCTTCAACATCAGCATGATATTCTTTGCATGATTAATGAGATATAGATACATGAACTTTTTCAACTCCAAATTCTTTTCTTTAATGTGACAGCCACATTTTGAACATGCTAAGAATCCATTCAGACAAAACGATCAATCTATGCACATTTAAAAAAAACTAGTTATATAGCTTGATATTGCAAGGGAGGCTTGGCCATTTTGATAAAAGCCCAAATGGTTTGAAGGTTATTATCATTGTCCTGAATCAATCCTGTAACATCACTGTCATCTAAAGCTTCCGCCAACAATAACAACACCTTCATTGAATTCCCCGCAATTGGTAATTCAAAGGAAGTTAGAATTCCCATGATGGCTTCAACAAGCTTGCATGGTTCCATTGGTGTCTTGTCATCACAAAGAAGAAAAGATCTTCCATGCTCCCTAGTTAAATCTGCTAGAATAGCTGTAGCTTTGACTTTCATATTCAAATTAGGCTTCTCTAAGAAGAGAAGTAGCAAAGGAACCCCTCTAGCTTCAAAGCATCAATTACATTTTGTTGAATCAAGGCCTCTCTTCTATTGTCATCAAGCTGCAATTGTGCAAGCATTTTGACCATTGCCAATTTGGATTCCTTTATACCTGGAGATCTTCCGAATTTTCAGATCCCTTAGTAACCAAATGTCTTTCTGAATTGCACATACTGCTCCATGAATCTCTGAAATAAGAAATATTTATATATCCTTTATCTGAGAAGATCATCAACAAAACATGATATCCTAGCTGGGCTAGGAGCTATCACCTACCCGACATGACAACACTTAAACCAACCCACCCGAAAAATAAATGAGAGGTCAAGAGAAAGGGAAACCCGAAAAGGATGGCCTACCTATAATGACTTAGACCTAGACTCAAGACTGACTAAACTAACCAATATTGCCAAAAAAAAAATGGGCGACTTAAAGTCAGGCAATAGAACCAAAATCAACGGTCATAATTTAATCTCATGATGCATCTAAACTATTAGTTGTGTTTCCTTCAAAGTAAGATCGATGATTTGGTTTGCACCACTTGACTTACATAAGAAGTTTAAAAAGATATGAGATGTTGACATGTGGCACTCCTTGAATAGGAAGTATTGGCAGTGCGACCTAATGAGTATGCAAGATCTGAGCGATAATTGGGCCACATTTCCAAACTATTAGAGGGACCTGTACATAAGATGAAATAAGGTATCACATGTGTATAAGAAATCAATGACCTGCATTATCACACAAGCATATAGAATTTTGTTTGAGATAAAGTTAGATAGTGCCATGTGTATAGAATTTTCATTAAGAGTATGAATTTCAGTGGGACCTGGTGTTGTCAATAGGGACCTAAGATATGATTGGGCCACATAGCTTCTCAAAAAACTTTTGATGACACATTTCAATTTTAAGAAAAATATGAAGGGTGATTGAAAATATCATATTCCATAACAAAGGATCTTGATTTTATAGAAAATAAGCAAGATGTAACCATGTATCTCATCTCCAATGAAGGGTGTTCACATTGCTTAAGTAATAAATTAAGAAAGAACCAAAATCAATGGTCATAATTAAATCTCATGATGAATCTAAATCATTAGTTTTGTTTCCTTTAAAGTAAGATCAATAGTCCAATTTGCATCACTTGACTTACATAAGAAGTTTACAAAGATACAAGATGTTGACACATGACACTACTTGAATAGGAAGTATTGGCAGTAGGACCTGATGAGTCTGCAAGACCTGAGCAATAATTGGGCCACATTTGCAAACTATTAGAATGACCCATACATAAGATGGAATAAGGTATCACATGTGTATAAGAAATCAATGGCATGATTATCACACAAGCATATATAATTTTTTTTGAGATAAACCATGATAGTGCCATGTATCTCACTTACCATGGAAGGTTTTAAGTGATGATTTATTCATGAAGAAATTTTGATGACCCATATCTAATCTGTGATAAATCATAGTCACCCATATATTCACTAGATGATCAAAATATTAGTGACTTGCATTCTATCTCATAGAAAAGTTGATTGTATGGTGATTGAGTGAGATGAGGACATGTGTTCTTCTCTTCTCAGCTCTGAATACTTTTTGAAAGCTACTAACATGGTTGATGTCCTTGTTCCTATTGGCTAGGAACTAGACCTAGAGAGAAAGGTGGAATGTTAGGGAATTACTATTTAGTTTCTAGATTTGATTCTGTAAGAAAATTTATATCATCAACATTTAATATCACACTATGTTGGGGAATGTTGAAGAAGGATTAAGACCATCTATCTTCTAGCAAATCACATCTATGATTGAATTTCAACTTTAGAATAATACTATGGAGAAAATTTTCTAATTCAAAATTGTAGGCCTTGTATCACACAAATTAATGAAATAAATGTTGCACAAAAGAATGCCATTCCTCATAAATGGATAAATCCTTTAGATTCTAATATCAATCATGAATAATTCAATCTCCAAAGTGATTGAGTTTTTTGAAGAAACCAATTGATATATTTTTTGAAGAAGAAAATTGTAGAGAAATAAAAAGTAAGTAATCTGACCTTTCTTGCTTCTTTCCTCTATAGAAGAACTAGAGAATTATAGATACTTAGTGGTGAAGTATTTGGGGCCCTAGTTGAAGAAAATTATAGAAGGAAGAAAAAATCCTAAGAGTTGTGATTAGATGAAAGAAAAAGAACATGTCTCCTAGAAATATTTTGGTTAAATTTAATTACGAAGATAGGAGGTTGCAAGATGATTTTCTAGAGAAATTTCCCAATTATAAGAAGGGTAAAGATGAAAAAGAACTCTTAAAAAAACCTAGAAGATGAATATCACCCTTTCTTAAAAGATAGATTTGGAAGAATTTCTGACACTCACATAACAACTATGAGTTTGCAAATTTTTGGATTATGGTATGCACAAGAAAATATAGAGAGTCCACTTAGGAATTTCTAGAAACATGATTTAGGGAAATTGGTAGTCCCTACTATGCTTTTATATTTTGATTTACTTCTTGAGCTAATGGAGAAGTATGAACCCATCACACATGAGATTAGATATATAGATGGAAATGTTTTCCTTAACATTGATGTATATTCAAATAGGAAAGCTTTCAATTTGCATTCAATAAATGAAGTAAATAGTAGAGTTGATTTCAAAATGATTGAGGAATATTTTGACCATGAAGAGATAGATATATAGAAGAAACTAATCATGCTTTTTTTTAAAGAGGTGCATGGTGTAAAGTTGTCACATCTGGCTATTTCATATAGTCTAGAAATTGTGAGCATTCCAATGATGCCTTTGTGAATACACACAACTATGTACAAGGTTTTAGGGTTGCCAAATAATAAGAAATTTTGTAAGGCTACAATGTGGATATGTTTTGGACTCCAAAAGGATGGAGATGTAGGGATCTTTTATTTCCCTAGTTATTTAGAGAAAACATCAATGAGGGATTGGCAATTTTGAAGAGAGTGAAGTCCCAAAACTTCAGATGGTTTTCATTATTAATGCATTTAATTATTTTTCATAAGAAATATTATTTTGCATAATATATGGACTTAAAATTTGAAAGATATGGTAAATCACAACTAGTTCAATTATGGACTACCACTTTGCCTTTTGATTGGGAGGGGTGTAATGTTATCCTTTCTGAAAAATGAGTTTGGAGAAGTGTAGGAAGAGAAATTTAAAAAATGTGAAGAATTTTTCTTAAGCCTTAAGGGTAGTTTTTAGATCAATTGACTATAATCTAAAGCCAAAGATGTGTCATCAATGTCTAGATATCTACTTTTATAAGAACACAATAGTTATTAGAATATATGGTTTCCTTGGATGACCAAATAGGTTGCCTAGATATGTTCCTTTGACGATTGTATTTTGGAGGTCATGAGGTAGATTTCAATGTTGTAAGATACTGATTTCCCACTAGCTAAAGAAGTAAAGATAAATTTCCTACCTAAGCTCACCTTATTTCACCACTTTGCAATAATGAAGGAAGGTAGGAATGAATTGGTTTATCTATTAGGGCCATACAATTTGGATGTAAGTTCAACGAGGTTAGATGATATTAACATTTTTTGTGCTAGGCTAATGTCAAAGATAAACATGAAACCTATGGTTGCCCATGAGTTTGGTCTTCTTAAAGATATAATTAGAAATGATGAACACTTTGAGTCTCAAAGGAGGAAAATGATTCGTTGGCATGTTTATCAAGATATGTTAAATGAGATCCACAAAGATGATCCTTGTTATGAACCTCTCCCAAATTGCAAAATTTGAAAGAAAATATTGATGATAATCTTGACTAATTTCAAAGGAAATATATAGAACAATGAATAAGAAATTAGGGAAGAGAAAAAAGACAAAGCTCATAGTTGTGGATAGTGAGGAAAGTTGTAATGCATTATTATAGTCAAGTCATATAGTCTAAAAGGAGAAGAGGGGATAAAAGAGGGCCAAAGAGGAAATACCAACCCCTACTATAAAGACAAGTGAAGATCCTAAATCTTAGGCTGGTTTGAGGATATATTAGAGAAGAGGATTAGGAGAAAGGAAAGTTTATCCCAACATGGTTAAAGTTCCAAGCATGGAAGCTATCACAACAGATGATCCCAAAAGTAGACCTCCATCCCCTAAATCTCCTAGTCCACCTCCTATAACTTCCAATACAATAGAAGCACATGTTGAAGATGTAACCAAATAAAATTAAGGAAAGACTTTGGGAGAGAATCTTCCCATATAACAATAGCATACCCAAGAGGTAGAACAAGCAAGGGGGTTAAAATTACCTTATGATGATGATGAAGAGGAAGAATATCTTTATACCTCTTAGCAATCTTCTGAGGGGGACAAATCCTTAACCTCCTATAATAGCCCATATTTCTCAAATCACCACATGAGATATCCATAGAGAACTAAAGAAATATTCTTATGATGAAATATGGAATATGATGAAAAATTTAGTGGCATTCAAGCACTTAATTGTTGGTAATATGGCTAGATAGATGTATGAGTTTTGCCATTTATTGAAACATAAGTTTTGATATTTCATGATATTATTAAAGCTAGAAAATTGTCTAAGTGTTAGACATTCTGTAGTAGTATAGAGATAGTTTTGGTATGTATGGATGGTATACTTTGAGTTATCTTATGCGAAGTTGAGGATTGATAGTTGAAATTGTCATGGTGATGTATGTCAGTGCATAGACCTATATGGAAGAATACCAATTTAGGCATTTAAAAAATTAGAATAGAGTATGTCAAAGAATTAAATTGTATGACTTAAGGAATTATTTTGGAGAAAAAATAATTACAATTTCATGCTGGGCCAACATCCTAGATGTTTAATCCAATTCATTTTTATAGTTGTCAACTATGTGAAATTATTAAGGCCGACATAGTAGAGATTTATTAATTTGTGAGACATAAGTAGTGATCACATCTTGTACTAATAAAGTGCAGTATGAATGTAATGCAAACTATTTCAACAAAAGCTTGAATAATATGCAATCCTTATGTGATGCAAAATCTGATGTATGATTAGAAAAAGTGTGAGATACAAATACCTATTCTTGTGAAGAACTTAATTGTATATTGCATGTTAGGATAGTGGGCTCTTTCTTGCATACATTATATTTGATTTACCAATTCCTAATAGGGTTGAGGCTTTTAATAGGGTCTAGTCCTCTAACAAGGACTCAAAGCGCTATGTGTACTTCATAGACTCCTAACAGGGTCAATATCCTTAACAAGATTCTTTTCTTTAGTGGATCATCTTGTGCATATCACCCCCATTGGGATTTTCCATTTTCCAGTGTTTCCCTAGTTAACAAATATTGGTGTTATGATTTCTCTTTGTGTGTGATCATATTTACTATTCAATATTGTTGTTTTACTTTCATATACAAGTTATAAAGTAATTAATAATATTTAGTTTTAAGAAAAAAATTGTAGAATATTTATTCACCACCCCCCAACCCCCCCCCCCCCCTCTCTCTCAATATTATCTATTTCTAACAATTGGTATCATAGTATAATTACTCAGAATAGACTTAATAGCTTGAGTAAGATCCCTATAAATATGGAATAGTTAAAAAGAAATCTTGAAGAATCTCTTGAGAAGATTGGCCTTATTATAGGAAAAATAGATCATCTAAAAGATAGGTACAAAGATGCAAAAGTTTACATGGTAAAACTCAAAGACAAGATTGATGATCTAAACTTTGGTAAGGAATCAAATTTGTAGACTAGTGGCAATAATGAAGTAGGATTTCTCAACAAAGAAAATGAGATTTTGAAATATGGGCTTAAAATTTTTGAACTTAAGTTGAGTCTTAAGAATGATGACAGTAAGAGCAAACCATATTTGAAAACTGAGAATGCAGAGCTTAGATCCCTGTTGACTCAAGTAACATATGAATTATATTCTATTAAGATAGAATTTTTTGAGTTATAAAAGTACAATAGTATTTTTAAAGGAGAGTTATCATAAGAAAAACAATAGTTAGAGAAGCTTTACTCTAGTGCTGAGAAAATTAATGAGCAGATATTACATCAGAGACCCTCTTATGATAAGATAGTTCTTAGATATCTTATTGAGAAATCATATAAGAAAATTGAAGTTAGAAAGGAACCAAATCAAGTTATTGAAACCCCTAAGCCTAAAAGAACTAATTTGAGTATGATCAAATCATATAAAAGAGTTCAACTAGTTTATTTATCTAAGAAATATGATGAACAAAAGATACCATAGCAAGTTGATGAACATAAACAAGTTCAATCATCCAAGGAAGTTAGACATGAATTCCAAGATATACAATGAAGAGAGATTGCATAGGTAACTCATTTAAACCTATTACTAATTTATATTTTTATAATTTTAATAATTATGGGTCCATAAAATAGTAGATTTTAAGAAACCTAAATTTGAGGGTAATAATGGGAATAGTAGAATGTTTAGGACTAGTAATCCTATAGGGAATGAAAGAGGAAGATCCCAAAGTAGATATAATGGTGATGAAAGATCTAACGATAAAAATAAATCATTTTTATATTATAAGTGTAACAATTAATGACATATTGCAAGGAATTGTAGAGCATCTTAAAGTCAGAATGGAACTAATTAGAGAAGGAATCCACCTATATATCAGTTATGCAATAAATTTGGATGCACAAAAAGATTTTGCAGAATGGACAGAATGAACTTAAATATGAATCGTAATCATAGAGGGAACAATAACATAAATGAGAGAAGGAATGGTAATGGTAGTGACAACATTCAAAATCAAGATACCAAGAAAATTGTTGATGAATTCAAAGAGGTATTTGTGAAAGAAAGTAATCCAAAAATTTTGTATATAGTCTTGGAAGAGAAGTATTCTAATGCACTTGATGGGAAATTGAAGTCAAATTTTTTTTGTGACTCATCCTATCTATATTAAGTATTTCTAGAAGAGACAAAGAATTAGTTAAACAAAAATGATGTTAGAGGGTGAACAAGAAATTTTGTAGTTAATAGAAGGTAGAGGACATTGAGAGGAAGCTATGGTCAAGTTCTCAAGTATTGATATAATTTTGAAAAGCTATGAAAAACAAACTAGGTTTATTGGTAATCAGTGGGAGCTTTTCAAAATGTGTTAGATGCACATTTATGCGGAGTTATATTTTAAATGATTTAAGGATAATGAGAAAGATTGTGAGTACACATACCCAAATGAGTTGAATTTGATTAAGTATATGATCTACATGGAATTTGACAATCATGAATGGAAAAAATTATCCTAAGTAGAGTCCACAAAGATATGTTTTGGGTAGGTGATGTACTAATCACAATTGAAAATAACCTAATTGATAAGGTCAAAATTTTGAGCAATGAAGGACATTATCCAGTGAATGACAAGAATGTGAGGAAGGTTTTTGAAACCAACATTAAAACTAAAATTGATGGCAAGAACATGAGTGTTGATCTGATATAGGATATTGGAATCAGAATACTAAGAAAGATTGTAGATTACAAGTTAAACCATAGTACTATAGTTAACTAAGTGCCATCAAGATTTTTGCATGCAACATATGTTGTGGTAGTTGAAATAAAGGTAGTGAATATGTGTGAGATTATTAGAGTGTTGGAGTTCCTTATTGTAAAGAACATATCAAGTGAATTTAAACTCGATACCAGGAAATAAAGAAAGGGACAAGCCTAGGGATGTAGCTAAATCCTATATTCAGCAAGGCTAAATCTCAATTCTAGGGCAAACATTAAAGAGTCAACAGGACTCACTTCTCTTTAGGCTCTGCTAAGCTAAGTCAGGAAAACCTAAGGGACTTATCTTATTAACTTGTTACTTTTCTCTGCAAGAATACCCTCTATAGCAGAAATGGGCAATATCTTCTATGATTTGCTAACAAAATGCCCAACTGCAATAGCCAATTACAATTTAAAGAAAGCATGGCAAATAAGCCATGACCTACACTTCTAGCTCGTCAATGCATGAAAGTAAATTGATTTTTTGATGTGATTGTTATGTAAAAAATTGAATCAACAATGTATTCTTGAACTTTAGAATGGACTTGTACTTTCTCTAGTGGGATATTAAGTCAGAGATTAGTAGTTTTAGACCTTTTTAATCAACTTGTGATTGAAAATGTCAACATTAAAATTTTAGTTTCATTCTGATTCTCATCCTTTCCACAAACCCTAAACCTTATCAATTATAGAAAGCAATTACCCAATTCTTTGAATCAGAAGCAATCAATAAGAGACATACAACCTTTTGGATTACATTTAGTTGAAAAGAAACTTATCTATTTAGTCCCAAAGCCATAGATATATGAAAAAAGAGACAAAACTTCAAAAATAATGATATTTAAGGATAAATCCTTCAATTTAAATCTTAGCACTGCAAATAAAACTCATATGACAAAAAGAATAAACCATTGGTCCCAAATATTCCTTTTGTATTCAAGTATGCATACATGTGAACTAATTCAGATTATTACAGAACAAATTGGACAAATTGCAAAATAATACATGACACATATAAAAATTCTACAAACGATTGCTCTCTACTTCTTATCTTGGGAATCCATATATAGGATTGCAACAAGATATAGATGAGAGGAGGACACATGTCAAAATTTTAATGGATACACCAAAATTTTGGAAGATGTACACAATAAATACATAGGACATTCTTTCAAAAATATCGATAAAAAAGATAAGTAGCTGAGGAAGCAGGAAAACATTAATGTTGAATCCTTGATCTTTTCTTCTCCATGTACTTTATCTACTTTGTTTGCAAAATATCTCAGCTACATCCTACTGGTAGAGCCTTTATTTCACCTACTACTTCCCAAACATAAATCTCCCTTTTAGTGGGCCATTCAGTATTCTTTACTTCCTATAAATCTTGAGTGGCCTTGCTCCACCTAGCATCCATAATTGCTTTTGATTCAACAATAAATTTATTTAAATTTATTTTTTCCTTGAAAAGAGAATCAACTAAAGCATGGAATGGGGAATCAAACATATCTTCAAAAATTGCTATGATAGTCTCTTTGGTCAAAATAATAGTAAAAGAAGATGACCACTCCTACCTGTCTTGTACTATATTGGTAGCATCTAGTATTGATGGTATACAAGTCTCCACTCCCTCAGATAAAATTTTCAATTTTCCTTGTATGACTTGTAGTTTACCATTAAAGAAGCCACTTAATTCTCTTACCACTTCTAGGCTCTCCTTTACAATGAAAATCTTGTCTGGCAAGTCTAGCTTTTTAGCCATCAATACAATCAGTCTATCCAAAAATTGAATATAAGGCCCCCATAGGCCGAAAGTAGGTGTCAACCATGAAAGTGCTTCATTTCAAAACTGCTCAACATTTTTTAAAGCAATATATAAATTGTAGCTTGTTGTGATATGTTCTTCAAAACATCAACCCTATGGCTCATTATATTCTTAAGGATCTTTGTCCTCATATCTCCTCTTTGCTGGGTTTATTGAGTATCAATACTCATCCTTCTTGGCTGTGATGACTCATCCTCCTCTATGTCTTCTATTTGAATCAGGGCCTTAGTAGTGTCCTTGATTGGCATTGATGTTCCTTGTCCCTCTTCTCTCTGAGTTGGAGCCATCCTCTATTTTGCTTGTGCCAGTTATTCTTTGAGAGATGTGATTTCATCTTCAAGTCCCTAGATTTTTGCTTCAAGCTCAACAATTTTCTCTTTATATACATGGCTGCACCTAAGCTCATTCTCATAGAGCTTCCTAACATCAATGTAATCATGTATGGAATGGGCCAATCTTGTTTCAATTTCCTCCACCTTGGTTTCATTCATGAATGAGAAATGTTATAGTGCCTTGGATATTTCTGTGCCAAAGGTGCCCTATAAAGTCAATAGAATCATATTACCATGTTGTGTGCTCTGTATATCCATCATTTTGGCTTGTTGGAAGTAGGGGCCATGCTCCAGACTGGTAGAGATTTGGTATCAATTTTGAAACTAGTCCCTCTCTTTAATACATCTACACTGATTTCCTCATAGGAAATGACACTTTCCTACCTCTTGATCTGATCAAGTATAAATGCTTGCTCCAAGTCCCATCGAGGCACCAATAACATACCACTCCTCTACACAAGATCTTTGGCATCCTCTAAAATCATTACTTCACTTTCAGGATCCTATGCATGTAGCTTCTCAATTAATTCCATCCTTTGCTCATCAGATTCATCAGGTTTCATCTTCAGAACAAGCTCACTTTGTTTAATTTTATATAAAAAACTTTTGAATTCGTTAGACTTACTGAATTCATCATCCTCTAAGAATTGTTGAGCTTGAATGATCCTCTCATCTAATCTGGCTGCAACTAATTCCAGGTCTATGAGGGTGTTCTCTATTGCATTAGCCCTAGTTTGTAAATAATTTTGTCTCATGTTAGCAAACTACTGACTATTTTCTAGTAAAATCTATAGGGTCCTTTGTCTGACCTATGGAGGGATTTGAATGATCTTTTGCCTCTTATTTCCTTTGGCCATCCATGATGCTTGAGGTGCATCATCCTTGCCTACTTGAAGAGTCACATTAGGTTTAGGGCTATTAGGGAAAACTCTATCCTCTTCCCCTATTGGACCTTGAGGCAATTTGGTCATAATCTCAACATGGTCCATGACCATCTTCCTAATTATTTGGGGGTAAGGGATATCGATGTAGAATCCTATAAATGTAGGATCAATTCCCTTTAATTCTCCCTCTACCCTCAACACATCATCAAGCTTTGCAAGCTTATCAACAGCCTCCCCTTTTGCTGCTATATTTGAGATGATGTCTTCATGGAGCAGCTCCTTGGAATTTGGCAAGACATAATTTCTCATCTCTTTGAGTGTTTCCCTCATCCAACCCTTAGAGTCATACATTCTATAGGGGCCTATGCATAAATTATAATGGTGTAGATAGGAGTGGATTGAATCCATGGCTTCTTTACCAATGGTGAAATCACTAATCTTAAAGCATCTACACAAAAAGGTTCCCCTATGTACCTTTTGGCCCTAAGTATTCTCTATTTACCATGAACAATTGCTGAATGAACTCAATTATTCCAAGCCTAGGATGAATGAATTTTTGCAATATATGGGATGGATGGGGACAACCATAGATTCTCATTAAAGAAAATGTGGAAAATAAGAAAATATTCTCCTAGTTATGATCTAGTCTTTTCCCCTCAGGTGGTAGCGCTGGTCTTAAAAGACCTTTCAAAATATCAGGTGCTCTAAAGTACCTAGGCTCCAACATTTTCAATATTATAGCACTAAAATTATTGAAAAATGACATAGAATCAGAAAAATGGTAAGTACTATCACAACCTGTGTCCACAACTGTACAACTAGATCTCCATTCAAGTCAAAAGTTTGATCAATGAAGTCAAAACTAATATATCCCACATTGTTATAGAGGATCAAATGCATCGGTAGTGAGTAGTAGGGGAAAGTGAATTCTCTCATATCTCCATTATGAGCCCTAGCAATGTTCTCCTTCATTATATCCAAAATATGACTAACATAGTCATATTCACAGGCATGGGAGGAATCCTATACATTCCTTGCAATTATGTATTCTACTCCCCAGACCACATCAGACCCATCTTTTCCTACCACCTTATGGACACCATATACAATTTTGACAAAATAAATTTTGAATTTTTCTAGTGACATCTTCTTATGAATCTTCTTTAGATAGTCACCCACTTTCTTCAAATCCCTGGGGATATGTTGCAGCAATGAGGCTCCTATGAAGCCATTGGGGTTTTCCTCAAATCTCCTCAGTAAATCCTTTAAATCTATAAGTTAACCCATAGCACCAGTTAATCCAAAGGCCTCAATGAATGACTCTTGATCCAAAGTATAGAGAACTATTCCATCCTTCCTATGAAAAGAGTTAGTGGCTAGGTTATAACATTGAAATGGGGACTTCATCAAATCCACATCCACAAAAACTTCTGGGAAAATCAATTTAGCAAGGTTCTTCTTCCATGGATTACATATAGGAATTTTATTTTCCCTATTACAATAGAAGAAATAGAAAAGCTTAGAACCAGTAACATCAAGACATATGGCATCTATACATCTAGCATATGGGTCAAAAAAGGCATGATTATTTGCAGAGTTTGCATTAGTAAAACTCGAGAAAAGTTTTATCCAATCCTTTGCAAATCTGGTAGGTTTTCTCTATCTAGTTTTGCCTCCCTTAGAAGTTGAAGTCTCTAAAATTGCCATATCTAAAGCCTGAATCTCCTCTACTTCTTAGTCAGACATCTTGAAAATTTGCAAATAAAACACCAAGAAAAGATATTGTTTTTTTCTTAATAAGTTCTAGAAAAAACAATTCAGAATGCATATAAAACATAGGGAATGCCTCGAACTCTCCTCCTTTGCAAATGATGAACTGTGAATATGAGAAGAGGAAATCTCTATAAGTTGATATGCACAGACTACCATTTATCTTGCATTGATTTCAGCATGTTTGAAATATGATATCAATCTATTCTATCAACTTTATGGAGCGTCACCATTAATATCCAACTATGCACTTTTCGTATTGCATTCAAATCTTATTGGTCGAGAAGCTCATTGTCCATTTTGTGTCATTATGTTTCTTTCAAAATTAGATCCTATGATATTATGACAAAGATAGGTGAGAAGACCTTTCGTAACATCACACAATTGCCAAAATGGCTTTTTGATCTTACGAACACCCTTTTATAAACCCCTGTCAAACAATTAGATACAATGGCAAAAACCCTTTACTATCTTATGATATCCCATTTGTCACAGCATTGGTATCAACCTTCTCTCCTTCCTTGATCATATGACAAGCAGCTTCGTAGCATCGCAGGTCACTTTCATTTACCCTATGATCATAGATCATAGTTAAGTTCACCCTTTTGTAACATCGTGAATGATCCTTTTTGCTTCTACAATGCTATGCCAAACCCTTGAAAACTTTATATCGTAACATTGGTAGTTTATCATTTTTCTTGTGCGATCTTATGATCATTCCCTAATTGTAAGATTAGAGATCCTTTTGCCCAACCTTGAGATCTCACGATGAACAATTCATCATTAGGTTGGAGACCATTGCTTGCCACTCCATTTAAACCTTTTCTGGTCCCACTAACTCTGACAACATACACATCTGACATTCATATATTAGCTCTATCTAAATAGGAAGTAGGCACCTATCTAACAGCTCATCTTGCTGTTCACCTTTAATAACTTCATGATCCTACGATGACAAAGTATCATGTCATTGCAAGGCCTTCATTTTTCCTCTACAATCACACAAAAAACCAATTTTTGTAGCATCTCAGCCTTTAAATAAAACTTTCCTGACCATATGACAACATCATGGGATCGTAGACCTCCATCTTTCACTTCATGATCTGACGACGAACACCTTAGCATAAGATTGTGACCGCTCCTTTTCTCTACTCACAATACCACAATAAACCTTTCATCGTAACATTACAACCCTCCAAATTCTGCTTGGCAATCCTACAATAGCATAGTAATTGTAACATTGTAGAAGACAAATTGTCAACACTTAAAATGTTATATGATCATACAACACAAAGGATATGGTATGATCAAGGAAACTCAAAAATTTGCTCACGATAACACGACACAACCTTAATTGTGAGATTGGAAAAGTTGCACACCCTTGCTTATGATATTCTGCCAACCCTCCATCATAACATTTTAAGAAACAATACATTTGAAAATATAAGAACCCGCTCATTCAAATGGCTCAGGATTATGGATCAAAATGATGGAGACCATGCAAATTTGCTAGGGTTAAACTGTGAAAGGAAAGAATATAAAAATAACCTTATCAAAATTTTAAAAATTTTCACCACAAAATTTAAATTTTTATCATCAGTGGAAAAAAGAGCTATCATAGAGTACATTTGTTGGATAATATTGCTAAGGTGAAGAAGTAAAAGGGTGAAGTCTTTAGATTTGAATCTTTATTAACACACCTATTTTTATATGTAACCATGTAGTATGTTGGTATGACAATTTGGGACAACAATGAATGTTTAATGAAGATGATAACATAGTGGTATAGGGCCAAATTATAAATTATAAGTGTACATGGTGGAATTGCATATTCATGAGACCTTAGAGAAGAGTACAAATTAGAATAACAATGAACTAAACTAGACCCAAGATATCACTATTAATCAAAGACTCCATGAACATCCCATATTTCTGTAACTACAAACAATATGATTTCTCTTAGACTACTATCTTAGTGATAGTTCTAGAACAAGAATATGCCATGAATGCAAATCTGCAAATGTTTATGCAAGATCTATGATGAAATGTGGATTAAATGAAGATAGTAACACTAAAATGCTAGAATATGAGCATTTGATATGGCTAACAATGCTAAATGATACTAGATATGTGCAAAAATAATATATAAATGATACTAAAATGCTACTAAGATGACATGAATTTACTATGATTACAATGCTAAATCAATGAGAATTCTAAATGTGGCTATAATGCAGATGCATCAAACTTGGGTCCTTTTGCTCTTGAATCTCCTTCCTAATTATAGGATTTTAGAAGGGGGTCTGAGCAAGGATCAGGATTTTACTTTCCACTAGATGACCATGGTGAAACTAAAAATATCTCTTAAGGAACCAAGAGGGAAAGTCCAATAGACTTGGTTTGTGAAGATAAATGAGGGTTTTTCAATTCTTTTAATTGCAAAAAGGAGGATTTTCACTTTTGAGAGGATAAATTGATTTTGTTGATTTATTAAATGTTTAATTTATTTTCAAATTTTGTCTTTTCCTTTTTTCTTTTTCTTTTTTCATTTCATTTTATGATTTATGAATTGTTTTTCCTCTTTTTAAAGTGATATATTTCCTCTTTAATTTGATATTTGATTTGATTGATTAATGACATGATGTTACTATTGATTTGAAATCTTGCTAGTTTCCTTGATTATCTAATTTTTGCCTTTAATTTTCATTGTTTGATCATAATTTTTTTTGTTTTAGGTCTTGCCAAATTTATGGTGTCTAGAGTAAGAGATAGTGATATTGAGAGAATGATGCGAAGATTCCAAGCTAAATAAAGCTAAGATATATAATCCCTCCTTCAATGGTGGAGAAATATAAGGATGAGATATGTTTCATGGTAGAAATTGATACTACATGTATTGAGGTCATTGATCCTAGGGTAAATTTTATTGAAACCATGGGATATGAAATGAGTGAAAAAATAATTGTACTTTATGCATAGATCATATTGCAATCAAATAAGGACACCGAATGTCGTAGATGGGGTACCTATGAGGAAATGATGAGAGAAGTTCATTCTGAACTTCACAACAAAGAAATTAAGAGGAATGTGGAGAAGAAAATCCAATCTACTCTTAAGGAGTCTAGTATGACAAGAGATGAATTCAATGAGATCAAAGGTATAGCTTAAGAAATTAAATCCAATGGGAAGATTGAAATACTAGTAGCTAAACCTATTGCAATGGAAGCACCAACTATGGATATGATAGTATCAGGGTCTACTTCACAAATTCTGATCGCACCATATGCATTAGTTGTACAGGTCCAACTAATTAGAGTACAATAAGATTGACCAAAGTGGAAACAAGAAGATGATACATCAGTTGCACAAAGGAAGTTAGAGAGACTAGTGAAGGGTAAGAAAGAACCTTCTCCACCTATAAAAAAAAGGGTCAAGCACACCACCAGTGGACTAATAAAAAGGAGAAAGGAACTTCAAGTTAGTGACTCAGAGGAATCTGATGAAGAAACTAGAGAAAATACAGTTGAGCAAGTAATTGGAGAAGGAAGGACACCAATAGGAAAGAAAGCTTGGAAACCAAAGTTAGAGAATCTAAACATGCAAATAATCAACAATGATAATTTTGTACAGTTGAATAAATAATATAGCTTGTATAATAATATGGGTAGAAGACAATTAGAGAATGCTATTGTAAGGAATATTATCTTGAGAAATAAGAGATTTGAGAGCATTCAAACCAAGATTCCAAAAGATCTATAGAATATGTTATTAAATATAAAGAACAGAGTTGTAGAGGAAGATACATAGTGAAGATAAAACATGACTTATCAATTGTGTGAAATTAGCACAAACGAAGATATGGATAGAATGTTGAAAGGTATTGAACCTTTGTCGAGGAAAAAAAGAAGAGCAATTATTCTAATGGAAGGAAACTATGAATAATTTAAGAAGAAAATATAAGAAGCCACAGTAAAATATATGACTTCCATGTCTAAGAAGAGTGCGCAACTAGAAATAACTAGTCCAACGTATGTGGAGGCTAGTACTCCCACTGATGATGATAAAGAAGCTCAAGAGAGACAACAAGAACTATCACCTCCTCATATACTTATTAGTACTGAATCCATGCAAGTGGATAGTACTCACATAAATATAGATAATAAAGAAAATACTTTTGTAGAATATGGGACCAACATTGTTGGCAATATTACTAGTTACTCAAGCTCTAATGAAGAGGATGGAAAAGATACAAAAAAATGTGTAGAAAAGAAAAGGATAGAAGAATAGGAAAGGAAGAAACAAGAGAATAGGAAAGAGGATGAAAGAATAAAAGAACAAGATGCTAAAATAATTGAAAATGAAAAGAGGATTGAAGAGGAAAGGAAGAAAAAGAAAGAGGAAGAGTTAAAGAATGAAGAGAGAAAGAGAGAAGAAAATAAAAACGAAGAAGAAAGTGGAAAAGAAAAAACAAAAAGAAAGGAAGTAGAGAAAGAAAAAGAAAAATTAGAAAAGGAAAGAAAGATGAGGAAAGAAAGAAAGTAGAAGAAACTTCTTAGTTGAAGAAGAAATGGAAGATTGTGATGCAAGAGTCATCATTCTTGGCCAATCTAAAGCATGTGGAGATAGAACATGGGAAGGTAGTGTTTCAAGATGAAGTTGACATACCTTATGTAGCTCTAGAAGTTTTACCTATTGTAGTATCAATTGTGGTAGAATCTGATAAGATTAATAACCCAGAAAACTAGTGCAAAGAGTAAATATCTAAACTATGAATGCAAATGATACAAAATCAAAATAGCATCATAGAGTTAGTCTCCAAGAGAGTAATGCAAATGCTGGAAGCAAAATAGCATTAAGAGGACACAAAAACAAGAGATGCAAATACAAGCTAGGTAGCATGCTTATATAGGCTAGGAAGAGGGAGGAGGTGGCAACACCAACCAATGAGGAGCAACCATCTATCGGACTAAAGATAGCAAAGTATCTTCCCAAGATAGCTAATGGATGCTCACATGTAGGAAGGTGACACCTCACAACCATTCACCTAATAAGACATGCTTTATTAACCTAAGCGAGATTATTAAAAGTGTAGGAAAAACCTAGCAAAATAGGAAAAATAAAAAACTACACTAACACCCCCCCATAAGTGAAGCTTAGGTGGATGCTAACCTAGCAAAGCTATGAAAGAAGGAAAATGGGTCCCGGCAACATGGCCTGATCAGGTACCCAATACAAGAAAAAGAACTAGATGAAGGAAACTAAGCATCCAATCTAGGAAATGTCCCAAAGAGAGGAACAAAAAAGAGCATGAAGCTGCAAACACTGTTAGAAGAAACTACTGGAACCCCCACTGAAATAGTGCATGACCAGGTAGAGAAGACAATCTGAAGAGCTGATCAATTGAAGAGGTGACCTCCAAAGGTAGGAATGAATGAGTGTCTATATAGTAGATGAACCATCTCACCGAAATGCATAGGTGCCTAGCCACTGCATTTGCCTAGTACATAGGAACAAAAATTGAATACGTAGATCACTCAATCGAACCAAAGAAGCAATAGAGCCAATAGGTGAACCTACCCATAATGCTGAACAAGGAGAGGGGTGACGGGAACACTAAAATGTAATGCCAAAAACATCTGCAAGAAGAAGAATCAGGAACACCAACAATGCAATAGAAGTACAAGCACAGGATAAAGGGCGGTGTCACCGACACACTACATGGGCTAATGTCGTGGAAGAAAAATTCACTTGACAAAGGTGGATGAGCACAAAATGGCAAAACATCATGACCCCCCATGGCACTTTATAACTGAGTGCGAGTACAAAAAAACACAAGGTGTACAAGATCCCAGATATGCAAAAGCAGACACTTTATCTCAGTGCGTTTACAAGAAAAGGAATGCAACAGAATAAAAGCATACAATGCTCAGAAGTCAGAAAGAAGAGTGAGCCAAAAGAACAGAAGAAGAGATTCTAGGACTTGTAGAATCCAAATAATTTGCTAGAGTGCAAAAGTGCAAAACTTGAAGGAGAAAGAGCTTGGAGTAGAATTTGGATAAAAGACCTCTGCAACTGAATAACTCATAAAACCAGCTTTCCAACGATATCTGGCGAGCCCAGAAAAGAGTCCGAATGAGCGAGATATTGCTCCCAGAAGGAAAAATAGAACATCTGGATTTGACTGCCAAAGTAGGCAACCAGACTGGAGCAAAAATCAAAAAAATCTATACCATCATCTCCACCTTAGAACCAGCTTTCTGACGCATTTTTTGGATCAAAAAAATACGTCTGTATGCTCAAGTTACGGAAGAAAAATCGATAGGGCCTCCTCATGAAGAGCATATGCTAAAAATGAAACTTGGGCACAATAATCAAGAAAACAAATAGCACCACTGTGATCTACTCAAAAAATCATGCACTTTCAAAAAAAGAATCACCTCAATATGAGGTCATATGAGAAAGTTATGATCGTCCGAAGTTTCCAAAATGAGAACTGTGCACAGTTACAGTTGAGAATCTGCAATTTCTGAAGAATTCATGCATGAAAATCAAAAAACAACTCCACTAATGGATAGAGTAGAAAAAAATAGCCAATTTTATAACAAGAATCATCAAAATCAGAGTTCATATGAGAAAGAATGAGACATTTGAAAACTGCGTTCAAATCTGCGACTGCCAACGGAGAGGGGTATGACTATAGCTTTGCATGCTCGATTTTGCAAAATATACAGCTTGCATGCAAAATCTAAAAGGTACCCAAATGGTTTTTCGGGGCTGTGAACAAAACCCAGAAAGCATTTTTCTTGCTGATGTACAAAAGATGTTGCTGTAGTGTAAATCAAATGCTTTTAACAATAAAAAATGGTTCCAAAAATCAAAAAATGACCCCAGCAACTAGAATATGACATGCAAATGATGGATCAGCTTCCTAAGTCCATCAATGGCATGCTGAAACCTGCAAAACTGATTGAAAACTCCAAATATGCAAGTTGGTTGTCAGATTTGAGATTTTAACCCAAGAGAAAAACCGTTTTTGTCAAAACTTTTATGATTCTCAGGATCATCCAAAGATGCAAGAGAAGAGCATACTTCGTTTTTCAAAAAACTACAATAAAGTTTATTTGCCCCTCCCGAATCTCTCAAATAAGGAAACTAAAATCTACTCTTGCACATAGAAAAGCTCTGATACCATGTTAGAATCTGATAAGATTAATAACCCAGAAAACTAGTGCAAAGAGTAAATATCTAAACTATGAATGCAAATGATACAAAATCAAAATAGCATCATAGAGTTAGTCTCCAAGAGAGTAATGCAAATGCTGGAAGCAAAATAGCATTAAGAGGACGCAAAAATAAGAGATGCAAATACAAGCCAAGTAGCATGCTTATATAGGCTAGGAAGAGGGAGGAGGTGGCAACACCAACCAATGAGGAGCAACCATCTATCGGACTAAAGATAGCAAAGTATCTTCCCAAGATAGCTAATAGATGCTCACATGTAGGAAGGTGACACCTCACAACCATTCACCTAATAAGACATGCTTTATTAACCTAAGCGAGATTATTAAAAGTGTAGAAAAAACCTAGCAAAATAGGAAAAATAAAAAACTACACTAACAAATAGCTACCCTAGCATTAGCAGTCAAACTATTGCTAGTATTATCTAATGACGATGATGATGATCAAAAAGCATTGATGAGATCTTTGAGAAAACTTCTTTAGAGTAAAAAGTCTATTATAAGAATTTGGAAAGGATATTAGAAGAAGTGTTCAAAACTGTTGGAAATAATCAAGACTAGCTAGGTTACTGAGAGGGGAGGGGTGAATTATGTTAGAGTAAATAATTAATTAATTGTTAATTATTTATTCTATTGCTTAAGCTTACTTAGGTTAATGCATTTATTTAATACTTAGTATTTAATGCATGTTGAGGTTAGTTGTTGACAACATGGGAGTGTTTTCCCTTTAGCATACTTATCTTTTTCACCTTTTGTGGATGTGTGTTGAGTTGTCATCCTTATCTTCTACCTCTTTCTAGCTTGTTCTACAAGCTTCCATGAGGCCTTTCTAAGTGTTGGCTCCTGATTTAATAGTGTTTAAACAACCAAGTATGGAAGGCAAGAATGCATCTATGGGTAGCTATCTCCAATAATGAACACACTTCACCAAGAACTTCGGCCAACTATAAGGCTATACTCCTTCTGCACTTCAGGCTCTGCAAAACCTAGGCAGGTGAACCTCTTAAGATCTAACTATGTGACCAGTGCAATAAGCATAATCAAGATCTAGAATAGAAGATAAAACCCCTAATTCTTCTATGCTTAACCAAGAGATCACAAGCATGAAATAGCTAAGAACATGACTCATGAAACTGGAAAGCTAAGTGCGGGTTATACTTTGAATACCTTTCAACATAAAATGAAAATGATTTAATAGATTGATGATAGCAAGACTTAGGTATGAGAAACAAAATTTAATAATCCTATCTATGATCAGTGCCTTATCCATTGGGTAATTAAATGAATTGCAACCTTACATCTCATTGAAATCTATGACATAATCCCTACATCAAGATCCCTGATCTATCTTTCACCTTGTGAATCGACATCTGCATCAAAAATGAATCTCATACTCAAACAATCCTTTCATGAAATCCATAAACCCTGTGATAAACACCAAGCAATTACATGGCTCTTTGTTCCATCAACAAGATATTTCAATCACATACACCACTAAACAAGATGCAACCTAATCTATGATCCTTGATCACAAACTAGAAAAGATTACAAATCGATAAACATGAGACAAGACTCAAATTGAATTTGGAAACCTTTGCTGTATTTTATTCATTCTCCTTGAAAATGAATACATGAAAGATGTACAAAAACTAACTCATAAATCATCTAATAGACCAGAACTATCTGCATAAAATATGAAATGCTGGGTGTGTGGCTTTCACAGCCTGAGCAAAGCTCCAAGAAATTGAAATTGAAAACCAACCAACAACCCTTCTTTGAGAGAAGAAGAAAGAATAAATATGAGGAGGGAAATTCCCAGATTGAATGTACGACTGACATGTGTCCCCCTAGAATTCCTTCCCAAGAAGCAAAAAAGCTTCTCTCTAACTTCTCTCTATAACTGAATCTCAAATCACTCAAGTTGATTTTCTTCACTTTCAGATTGCAACAGACCTTTAAAACTGTTCTCTAACCAATTCTGATCATCAATGAAGAACTCAGCCTGTTCTGTGGCCAATGCCCCAAGTTTTACAAATTGGCCTACAGTGCGAATCGGTGAATACCTATTTACAATCTAACTTCATATTTGAAGAGTTCATCTTTTCTTAGTTCCGATGGTATATTGGAGTGCCTATTTTGGATTAAAATAGCCCCAGTTATGTCCCTCTGAAAATCAGGCTTCCATTCACAGGTTTGCACATTATTTTGCAAAAATTAAAACCTTTTATATAGTTTAAACTATATTAAAGTTTCAAACGTTATTTAAATGGGAGAAATAATAAAATATTTAAATTTGAAATTTCTCAATTTCCCACAATTTTCTATCTGGGTCAAACTTGGTTGACTGACCTTGACACGTGGCATATTCTGATTCGCTCCTTCCATGCACAGCTGTTAAACACCTCCAACTGCGTGCCACATGTCATCACCATATTCATTCATCTCATGGCCATGTCACTAGTTGCCATGTCATCATTGCCACATCATAGTCACTATGTCGTTGTAACATGTCAGCATTTGCCACATCATTAGCGACATAACGACATTGCGACATGTGGCATCGTTACCACGTCAGCACCTCAGGAAATGTGCCACATCAAGAAGCTCCACCATGTGTCACTCACTAGTTCACTGCTCCATATCTAGGTGGGACCCACATGCTCATTTAACCTTTGAGCCGGATTTGAAATTTTTCGGCAAGTCGCCAAGTCGCTAGCTGGATTTTCTGAGATTTTTCGGCTAGCGAGCGCTGGATTTTTGACTTTTCGGGGACCTATAATCTGCTAACATCATCATTTTGACTATGTGTCCAGTCAAAATTTTGGCCATCTTTCCTCCAGCCAGCTGGGACCCACAAAATCCACCACACATCACACAGCTTGCAAAAGCCTTTGTGTTTTTGACACTATATGTTTGAGTGCAAAAGTATATAAAAACTAAAAATGCTCCCCACCTGCTCAATGTGGGATAATGTTCCTCAATGGTTTTTCCTCTTTGTGTTTGCTATGATTGCTAAATGCGTGGGTTTTCTTTTATACTGGGCTAGTGGGTTCCTTGTATTCACTATTGTTTTCATCTTTATGAATTGGTTGCTCATTTTTACATGGAGCTCTAACCTTGCGATTGATAGCTCCACAATGGAGTTACTTTTTTATGTAAATATCCCTGCCTGTTGGTCATTTTTTACCATGAATCTGTAGACTCTTCATAATGATGGTCATTTCTTATGCACATGGTCATTTAAAATGAAGCTCCCCCTTCTAAAAATGTGATACTATTGCTGGAGGAAGCCATGGGCTTCAAAAATGTGGATACATGCTTCCTTGAGCTTTGTTTCACCAACAAATCTGTACATTTTGCTAAAAACGTGGATGCTTCTTCCTCTGTGGATGCTTGTTGCTGTACTCTTTATTTTCTCTAGACATGGAGCACATCTTCCATGTTGAAAACTACCTCTCAACTACAACTTTCAAATTGAGACTACAATGTGGGAGAGAGCAGCCTTTATGCAATCTTTTCCTTAATTCAATGTGCAAACTCACAACAAAAAGCTTCATTGTGCTTGTGGATTTACTCATATCATTTACCAAAATTTGGATTGCCCAATGGTGCATATTTCAAATCATCTGCAAGTTTCCTCTCCTTTTGAGAACTATGATCATGCATTCAAATAATTTGAATCATGATAACATTTATTTGATATTAAAAATAACCCATGCTTGAAGAATTTAGTCGAACCCCAAAGCAAGTCTGGCTAAAAATTTTGCCTTTCAAACAACTGGCATCCTCCTATTTATCCCATGATTGCAATGTAATGACTGGAATTAGAACAATCACTAGAACATCACTTTAAAATTCCATTTTAATCATTTTCGCACTAGTGTGAGATTTGTGTCTGGAGGCTCGCCAAGTGGCCGTAAAAACTAACTCAATCACGTAACCAAGACATAAAAATCGGCATGAGTGTTCAACCCTGCACACTCTATCATACTAAAAATTCTTAGCCCATGATGATCTTCCAGTAAAAATATTTTAATTGCCGAACATCCATACTTCAATTACCCTGCAGGTGAACAATGTTAAAAAACATAAACTGGGCTCGGGTTCGGCATTATAAACTGAGTTATTGATCACTTGGGGTTCTGAAAACTAGGATATAAGTTCTTTGCCATGAAGAGAATATAATTCTATGGTTTGGGCTCATGATGAATCACAAGATGCATTTGACGAATTTCCAAAAATAGGCACTTGGAAATTTTAATTGGGAAATGTGTCAAAAAGTGTTTTTTGGCAAATGTACAGACATATGAAAGTATGCAAATGGATTTTTCATGACTTGGGAACTGGCATACTTAAAGGATTTTTAGGAGACAATACAATGATATAAACCATTTAGGCTCACCAATCACAGGATCAAAGTTATAATGTGTCGAATAGGGGTACGGATCAATCAGGATACCTTAGCCATAACAAAACAATATAAACTGGGTTTTTGATCATGTTAGCAAACTGATCAAATGGATATTTCATGATCTCAAAATTGGAACATATGAAGTGTCTGACCCCTAGAACACAATGAAAAGGAATTTTTTCATTTGGGTCAACTGGGTCAAAGATATGATTGGTCGAACAGGGCTTCCCAAAATTGTGAACTACACAAATGTACAAAATAATAAATGACCAACTTTGAGGGCTTCGAAACCAAGTCAAACAGATTCAAAAGGACTTGAAAACTAAAACATAGGTTCTTTGTTATGGAAACTAAACACTCCCAAAGTGGCTAGGCATGACACATTCCTAGGTAAAAGATATTCAAATGCAAACTGGGCCTCTGGTTGCTATTTGACACTTTGGCAGAATTGCAAATTTTGACACTAGCTCAATATGGGACTTCACAAAATGATTCGGGATGGAAAAATAATATTGTGGATCACATGCATATGTCAAATGAAAGTTGTTAAGCCACTCAAACACCATCTAGGCGTCAAACTGACAACCAACTACATATGCATAAAAGGGCACTTTAGGGCATGATTCTTCAAGATTCACAATATGTGACTCAAAATTGACCATGCAATTTTTAGTCCTAAAAATAAGTGGTCTCTCACTCATTGTAAATTCATTCCATTTTCACATAACAATTCTAATTTCCTATTGTGAAATATTCTTGTGCAGTATTTGCTTCAAGCTCTTTGCTCCCTAGGTTTCTCTTCAACAAGCTATTTGCATTGTAGGTGATCTTGGTGCATTATCAGAGTCAGATTCTCAACTTCTACATGGTATCAGAGCCTCCTTGTTGCTTCTTGTTCGAAGGATTTTTGAAGCCGTGATTTGAAGTCACAAACCCTAGTTTGTTTGAGCAATTTTTCTTCAAATTGAGGGTAGAGCAATTTTTCAGAGCACTTTCAGCCCAAATGAACGTTTCCATTGGATTTGGAACGTCATTTATAGCTAAGATTCATATAAAACTTTTCATTTTTTGCTTCATGCATTTTTTTGGAATTTCTTTTGGCCTCCCAGGTAGCCGTATGGACGAATAGAGCGAAAAAAATAAAAATAAAAATAAAAATTCACGGGCACCATCACCACTGCACCACCGCGGCCACGCTCGCGCGCCACCCAGGAGCTACCCCCACCGGCAGCACAGCTGTGGGGCAGCCTCTACATGGCCCCCGCTCTGTGGCCCTCGCCGCTCCGCCGAGCCGCTGCCCTTCCGGCAGCGCCTTCCTTCTGCAGCACCACTCCATCTGTGAATTCTGCCTCCGCCTCTAGACTCCGTCGCTAGCTCAGTAGACAGTCAGCACCACATGGATACCTCCACCTGCTGACACGTGGTCTTCCTACCCACATTAGCATTCTCTACTCGCGTGGCATTTGGGTGCCCAGTCAGCATAGTGACGTCACTTTTTTGACAGTGACATCACATTCTGACATGCTGACATCATATTCTACCTACTGATGTCATCTTTCTTGTGATAGGTTTTTTTTCGGTGATGGCCTTGTGATGGGCATACGACCCTCAAATTTAAGACAGTGTCTGTAATTTTCTAGCAAGGTGCAATTTTAGAGTAGCAGTTAGTTTTTTGGCTATAACTTGAGTATATAGAGGTCTTTCTCTGATCTGAAAGAAGTGTCAAAAATCTGACTCAAAGACGGAGACATTGCTGCTGATTTTGTTAGATTCTAAGTTTGGTTGAGCTTCCATTTTTGGCATCAAAGTTGAGGCTTGTGTTTCCTCCTATTCTGCATCAACGAATCAAGGTTCTTTTCCAGTTTTTTGCTTTACTTAGTTGTTTTTGTGGTATTTGAGGGATATTCTTGTACGTTTGTTGGGGGGTGTCTTTCTTCTCTATAATTTACTTTAGGTAAGACCCTTCTACTTCCATCTTCTTCTTTCTCTCAATGGCGGATCCATCTATAACCCATCTCACACCACACAACTACCACACCTGGAAGGCACAAATGACTAGGCTTCTCATGTCAAGAGGTCTATGGTCTTGTCTGGATGAGAATCTGCCTACTCTTACATGACCTTTTGAGGTTCTACAACACAGGAACAAGATGGATGAAGCCATGGGGCTGATTGCACTCAACATTTCAGACAATCTGCTATTTCACCTAGATGGTTTGACTACTCCACGGGCTTATTGGCAAAAAATTTAGACTTTGTTTGGACAGGTGAATGAGTTCCGAGAACTTCAGTTGGATGCAGAATTGACTTCTTTGTCACCAAGCAACTTTCCCACCATCGAGGACTTTCTGATGAAGTTCAAATCCCTACGTGCAGTTTTACAGGGATGTGGGAAGAACAAAACTGATAATGAGTGCATATTTTTGATACTCTCAAAGTTGAAGGTGCAGTATCAGGTCTTTTCTTCTACTTTCTATTCCACCATGGATGCCCTTGGAGACAGACATAGGATGCCTACATTTGAGACATTTTGTGACAGGTTGACTAGGGAATAGGCAAAGATCCAGCAGGTGGATGGCTCTGGCTCTTCTAGCCAAGCATTGGTTGCTCAAAATTCTAAGGGGAAATCAAAGAAGAAAGGAAAATCGAAGAAAGACACATCCAAATTTGATCCTCTAGCTAATCCTCCAGCAAACCCTCCTGAGAGTAAAGATTCTTCAAAGTCGGGTGAGTCTACCTCCAAGACCAAGAAGAAATTGAGTGAGAACTGCAGCTTTTGTGGGAAAGATGGACATTCTGTTTCCAGGTGTTGGAAATGATTAGAGGCTTTAGAGCAAGCCATGAAGGAGCATCACATTTCAGCTCCTTAGTCTTCATCTCCACTTGCAAGGAAAGGTCATGCTCTTTCTGCACAAGCTACGACTTCAACACCTTTATGGATTCTTGATTCTAGGGCTTCTCACCACTTAACAAACAATCCTAAGTTGCTTACTTCACTTGCTCCTTGCGCCACCACACAGATTGCAGTTGGGAACTCTTCACAACTTTTAGTTTTGGGTTTTGGCACTGTTGCTTTGGGTGGGGGCTCTCTTCAGAATGTACTTTGTGTTCCTACTATTTCAATGAACCTTCTGTCTATCTATCAGATTTGCCACTCTCGCTCTGGGAAGACCGTCGAGTTCTCACCACATGATGTGGTTATTTGGTACTTGCATGATTCAGAGATGATTGTGGCCACTGGGAGTGTTTACTCTACATCACATCTCTACATATTTGATGGATTTGAGTCTTCTGATGACACAGGTTCATGTTTAGTTGCACATGCAGATTCAGTAAGCAGACTTTGGCATGAATGTTTTGGGCATGTCAACTACAGATATCTTCAGCAGATGAGGACACAGGCACTTGTTCTTGGGCTTCCCTAGATTTCCTATCTAGATGGTGTTTGTCAGGGATGTGCACTTGGCAAGCAACATAGGGATTCATTTCCACATGGACAAGCCACTTGTGCTTTAGCACCTTTGGAGTTGATTCATAGTGATCTCATGTCATTTCCTATTCCTTCTTTTTCGGGTGCTAGATATGTGCTTACATTCATTGATGACTTCTTCAGATGCACATGGGTGTATTTTCTTAAGTACAAGTCTGATGCTTTTGACTCATTTCGAGTTTTCAAGGCATTTGTAGAGAAGCAGTCTGGACTTTCTATTCGGTGCATACACACAGAGAATGGGGGGGAGTATGTGAACCAAGCTTTTAGAGATTTTTGTTCTAAGCATGGTCTTCAGGATCAGCTTTCAGTGCCCTACACTCCTCAGTAGAATGGTGTGGCCAAGAGGAAGAATAGAACCCTTTAGGAGATGGCAAATTACATGATTCAGTCTAGGTCCATGGATTCATGTTTTTGGGTAGAGGCAGTCAATTGTGCCAACTACATTTAGAATCAGATGCCTCACAAGGCACATCGACATATCACTCCTGAGGAGGCTTGTTCCCATGTCAAGCCTGATGTGTCATCATTCAAAGTTTTTGGGAGTACAACATATGCATTTGTACCTGATGCTCAGAGGAAAGCAATGGAATGAAAGAGTGAACAATTGATTTTTGTTGGCTACAACGAGGATGTAAAGGCTTACAGGTTATTTGATCCTGATTCCAAAGAGGTCCTATTTTGACAGGATGTTTAGTTTGATGAGAGCCCTCTTGTAGTTCATTCCTCACCTCCAGCGCCTCCTCCAGCTCCCACTACTCTCTCTTCATCTCCACTTTGTTTCACGGATGATGAGGATGATGATCATGGTGATCTTGATATAACTCTACCACAAGATCCTCCTCGGATGCCTAAATGGTCTCGAGCTACTGTTGAGGCTACAGGATCTCTAGTTGGTGACCCATCCACTTCTTGTCACACTCGTTCTCACACTACATATTCTAGTCTACTCAATCATGCTGTTAGTATTGATCCTCAGACTTTTTCGGAGGCAACAGGACATTCAGAATGGGACAGTGCAATGGAGGAGGAATATTCTTCTTTGATGAAGAACCACACATGGGATCTTTGTCCTCTTCCCCAGGGGAGAAAATTAGTGCGTTGTAAGTGGATTTACCACACTAAGTACACTGCTAATGGTTCCATTGATAAGTATAAGGATCATCTTGTTGCGAAGGGTTTTTTGCAAGCCAAGGGTGTTGATTACTCTAAGACATTTGCCCCTGTCGCCAAGATGAATTCTATTCACCTTGTCTTATCCCTTGTAGCTTCATAGGGATGGTCAATTTATTAGATGGATGTGAAGAGTGCCTTCCTGCATGGTGATATCACAGAGGAGATTTATATGGAGCAGCCTCCAAGTTTTGTGCAGGATCCCACCTTGGTTTGCAAGCTTCAACGTTCATTGTATGGTCTCAAACAAGCCCCTAGGGCTTGGTATGAGAAGATGGACTCATTTCTACTATCTACAGGCTTCACTCACTACCATTTCGATCCCACAATGTACATTCAGCGTCTTGGTGATGAGATTCTGATTCTTGTTTTTGTATGTTGATGATCTTATCCTTACAGGTAGTTCATCCTCCATGCTCCAGGATGTTAAGTGTAAACTGATGGACCAGTTTGAGATGACTGATCTTGGTTTTCTGCACTACTTTCTTGGTCTTCAGATTCATCAGTCTCCTACTAGCATTTTTGTGTATTAGCAAAAATATGCTCTTGAAACGCTTCATCACTTTCACATGCTTGATTGTAAGGTTGCTCCTACACCATTTCAGTTGGGTGTTACTTTGTCTACCTCCTACTCTTCACCTACAGTGGATGCTACTTTGTGTCAGCAGTTGGTTGGTAGCCTATTGTACCTGACACACACCCGCCCTGATCTTTCTTTTGTGGTTGGCCTAGTCTCTCAGTTTTCTTAGGACCCTCATGAGAGTCATTGGCAAGCTGCCAAGCATATTCTGCACTACATTTAGGGCACACTCATGTATGGCATTCACTACACTTTGGGGACTCCACACATTGTTGGCTACACTGACTTAAATTGGGCCGGTGATGTTGATGATTAGAAGTCTACTTCTGGCTTTGTGTTTTGCCTTGGCTCTGGTCCCATAACATGGTCGTGCAAGAAGCAACATGCTCGAGCACTTTCATCTACAGAGGCTGAGTACAGGGCTGCAGTTCTTGCTAGTCAAGAGGCTTTATGGCTTCGTGAGTTGATGACTGAGTTTGCATTTCCTCCTGATCATCCTACTATTTTGTGGTGCGATAATCAGAGTGCCATCCACATTTCACGCAACCCAGTGGAACATCAGCATACCAAGCGCATTGAGTTGCATATGCATTTCATCTGTCAGTTGATCCAAGATGGTGTTATTGCATTGGAGTACATTTCTATTTCCGGTCAGGTTGCAGACATCCTCACTAAACCTTTTGCATTGCCACACTTTCTTCAGCTACGGTCAATGCTTGGGGTTATAGAAGTTGTCCTTAGGGGGATTGGTTGAGGCCTTCCTTCCTTCACTTCATGTTTTTTTTCAGCATGTTATTTTTTACCTCTTTTTGGGGGAGAGTTTTTCCCATGGGGTTTTCTCTCTTTCTCCATTTTACAGAGGTTGCATTTTGTTGCATTGTACATGGGTACCTAAAATGGCCTCGTTGCTAGGACCCATTTTGTATTTTTTTCTTTTTTTTGTGAGCTTAAGGCATTCCCCTAAGTTGCACTTAAGGGGGGGTGTTAGAGTAAATAATTAATTAATTGTTAATTATTTATTCCATTGCTTAAGCTTACTTGGGTTAATGCATTTATTTAATACTTAGTATTTAATGCATGTTGAGGTTAGTTGTTGACAACTCGGGAGTTTGTTCCCTTTAGCATACTTATCTTTTCCACCTTTTGTGGATGTGTTCTGAGTTGTTATCCTTATCTTCTACCTCTTTCCAACTTGTTCTACAAGCTTCCATGAGGCCTTTATAAGCGGTCTCTCACTCATTGTAAATTCATTCCATTTTCACATAGCAATTCTAATTTCCTATTATGAAATATTCTGGTGAGGTATTTGCTTCAAGCTCTTTGCTCCCTAGGTTTCTCTTTAGCAAAATATTTGCATTGCAAGTGATCTTGGCGCATTATCAGAGTTAGATTCTCAACTTCTACAAATTAGTAGCCTCAAGAACTTTAAATTAATTGAGCACTTAATCCATTCATCATTCATTCATCTAATCTAGTGAATGCATGAGGAAAGATAAACATTCAAAACACATGAACATAGTATTTTGGTGACCCAGAAACCTTTCAAATAAAAAGTAAAACTGGGGTGGAGATGATAACCACAAAACTTCACTACTATAGTATAAAGTTATCCTGTTAGGGCTTATATTGACCACTTCAGATGATCTGCCCTATTAAGAGCAATTTGGACTACTATATCCACCTTGTTAGAGGTTTTATAGACATATAATGAAGTATGCACTCTATTAAGAGGTTTAAAAAAAGACTGTTAAGTCTACCCTATTAAACAATTTAGAAAACTAATTTCACTTGTCAAGATGAAATAGTAGAGCTGACTTACAACTTGATTACTGATTAGATCCTTGAAGTACAGATCACCTCTTGTGATTGATATAACCTTACTACTCCTTGTAGACCTTTTTGAATACTCTGCTCTGCTACTGATTCACATCCACTCTTCTCAAAGCATTACATATCCATTCCTTGATATTCTTTCACATATTGCAAATGATACAATACATTACATATATACCATTCCAATACTTACAAATACAAGGTCGGCTAAAACACAAGTAAACAAAATTTAACTGAGTCAACAAAATAGTAGAAACTCAGGTTCTATAAGCTGACTTGGTGAGCTTCTGATACTCGACATCCACTGCATTACTTAACATTGTCATGCACTTGGTAGAAGTAGAAGCTCAGTCCATACTAATCACACAATGTATCTTCAAACTCAGTAACCACTGGAGACTCAGTAGATATAGTGTCACTTGGTAGATATTGAATCCTTCGTTTACCGAGCTTCACTCGGTAAACACTATACATCCATTACTCAGTAGACACTGGCTTCTCATCACACAAACTAATGACTTAGTAGACACTGTGAAGCTCGATGACCACTATCCACTTAGTGAACACTGTAGGCTCGGTAAACACTAGTACACTGTACACTCACTTGGTAGCTTTAGGAATGCTCAGTGTGAATTGCTTAACTGATGCACTTACTTGGCAACCATTGAATGCTCGGTATAAATTGTGGACTAAGTGATAAGCTTTGTAACCATATAGAATTGAATAAGTGTTGTCACTAATGATGAATACAACATAATGCCAACATGAAACAATAAAAAGGACAGTCAATACAACTATCACAAATCTAGACTTGTAGACACTAGAAAAGAAGTTGGTAAAATATTTTTATGAAGAGCTCACAAACTTGTTAGAAATTTGTCTAGTTCATGCCCAAATGAAGCATGATGCATTAGTTTTTTATACAATATGAGAAATGTTAGAAATAATCTAAAGATATTAACTATGCACATTAATGGATTGAGGAAGAGCACATATAAAGTTAAGAAGTTGTATGGATAGTGCACAATGTCATACAATTACTTGTTAGATTTTGATAGCCAGATGAAAGGTCACACTATAAGATTGCAACAACTAGAGGCTATAATTAAAGATTTTGAAATAGATATGGAGAAGATCCATAATACTATTAGAAGCATCAAGTTTGACAAGGATAGGGTATTAAAGAGATTCACCTAAAGTTGTCATTTTGTTGAGGCAATTGGAAGAGTATCTTGCAACTAAGGCATCCTATGAAAATTTTCCTATACTAACCTAAGCATAGTAGAAGTTGCATCTTAGGCACTTTGTGCAGTCATTAGTATATCTAATATAGTGAAATAAAACTAGAAGAAGGACTTTGACAAACTGAAACACAACTTTCTAGATTGTATATCTAGAATGTCTAGTTGATCAATAGAAGACAATATAGGTTTGTAGGTATAAATTTTTGCCACCTTTTTCATTGATGTCAAAGGGGAGAAGTATGCAAGGAAGATTGTATATGTACAATTTTTTTTTTGTAAAGGGATAAGTATGTAAAATTGTTATATATATATATATATATATACACATATGTATATATATATATGTATGTATATTTATGTATATACATATGTATGTGTATATATATATTTATGTATATACATATGTATGTATGTATATATATATTTATGTATATACATATGTATGTGTGTATATATATATTTATGTATATACATATGTATGTGTGTATATATATATTTATGTATATACATATGTATGTATGTATATATATATATATATATATATACATATATATATATATATACATATATATATATATATATATATACATATATATATATATATATATATATACATATATATATATATACATATATATATATATATACATATATATATATATATATATACATATATATATATATATATATATATATACACACACACACACACACACACACACATGAGGGAGCTTAGCTATGCATCATTATAAAGGAGTGATATAGAATATAATGATCCATCAAGACATGAATAAAATTATTATGTTTTAAAGGTATTTCTTTTGTATTTACTTTTGTTTTGTATGGCTTCACTTTGGGACTTAGCCAATTTTCCCAAATGTTGCCATCAATGCCAAGAGGGAAGATTGTTGGAAATATGGCTCGATATATGCATAAGTATTATCATTTATGGTAACATTTGTGTTTGATATTTCATGATATTATCAGAGTTAGAAAATTGTCTAAGTGTTACATAGTTTGCAATAGTACAAATATACTTATGTTGCTTATGGAGGCCAAACTTTGAGTTAGCTTGTGCAGAGTTGAGGAACAATAGTTGATAGTGTCATGATGATGTATGTTAGTGCACAGACTTGTATGAATGATATGATGTGAGCTACAGTCAAAAAACCAATTTAGGTATTTAATAGATCATAACATAGCATACAAGAGAACTGGATTGTATGACTTAAGGAATTATTTTGGTGAAAAAATAATTACTAAGTCATGATGGGCTGACATCCAAGATATTTAGCCCAAGTCACTTTTATATCGGTCGACTGTGTGAAAGCATTAAGGTTGACAGAGCAAAGATTTATTAATTTATGATATATAAGAAAGATCATATCTTGTTTAGATAAAGTGTTGCATGAATGTGATGTGAACTATCATGAAGAAATGTTGAACGATATATGAGCCTTATATGATGCAAAATCTGATGTATGAATAGAGCAAGTGCAGGTTACAATAATAAGACAATATTGTATGTGTAGACACCTAAAAACCTTTAGAAAATAAAGTTTTTTTATTTTCTGAAAAAGTCCTGATGACATCATCATTTATTAATTAATTAATTAATTAATTTTTATGCCATTAAATCCCTTTATCTTAATTAAAAATATTTAATTAAGGAATCCCTCCCAAAAATGTTTAAATCTTATTTAAACATTATTTCCTTATTTATTAATTATTTAATTAATAAATTGACCAAAAATCCTAAAATAAATTAAAAATTTATTTTTTGCCCAAAACTTGGCCAATTTCCTTATGACCAATAACCTCTTCCAAAATCTTCTAATCCTTCTTTAATTTCGATTAAAGGCTAATCTCATCATTTCCTACCCCTAACCCCAACTCAAAATATTTAATTAAGATTAAATATTAATCCTCATGTTTATTAAAAAAGTTTTAATAAATATCTCCTCAACCCAAACCCTTGAAATAAATAAAACTTTATTTATTTCCTAAAAATCTAATTTATCCTCATCCTAAGAAGTTCTAGACTCTTCTAGAAAGTCTTCATCCTCATCCTAGGAAATTCTAGACTATTCTAGAAAGTCTTTATCCTCATCCAAAGTCTAGACTCTTCTAGAAGATGTCTTTAAACCTAATCCTAATCCCCTCCTAACCTTGTCACATTCCCTAAACATGGGTTAAGAATTACTAACCCAAGCCAAAGTTAACAAATATCTCCTCCTTCACCCACCCTCATTAAATGCCATCCACTTGCCTATCCCTAAGCTAATCCTAAACCATCCTAATCCATCCTCTAATCATTTGCACAAGCCTAAGTAAGCTTAAAACCTTCCTAATCAAGTCCAAGTCGAAATTGCTCTCATCATCCTCAAAATATCTCAACCATAAAACTTTATGAAGTCCACTAGGTCATAAATGACTCTTACAAGCCCTTTTATTGCTCTTACAAGTCATTATGAGGGTCTTTATGAAGATTTTATCCCTTGAGCCTCCTTTGTTGACTCATCCTTCCCCTTTCCTCCATCCTCTCACCATGTGACATGTGTCACTCCTTGATTGGTTGTAAGGAAGCACAATCCACGTGCTCTCCTCTCATGCAATCTAAGCCCTCCATGAGCTTTTTCCCATCCTTGCATCCTAGCCCTTGATCCCTCAAGCCCTTTGCCTATTTAAGGAATCCTCTCCCAAGCCATTTTAACACAATCCATGAAGTAAAGTTATAATGCTATTTTGAGAGCCAAATCCATACTAAAGCCATCTATCCAAACCAAAAATCCACAATCATCCATTAAAGCCTTTGGAAGCATATTGAGCATACATCCTATCCATTTAGATAAAGCTACTCAACAAGAGAGCTTCTTATTGAGAGAGTCCATTAATGGCTCATATTCTCAATTGAGAGCTCATCTTAGTCTATCTTGAAGTTTATGAATTTTGTTTAGTTTGTAGAAGCTTTATTTAAATTTGGTTTCTATTAGCATACTAACATTGCTCATATACAGTATGTATACTTATTCTTATGAAGAACTTAATTAGATATTGCATGTTAGGGAAGTGGGTCCTTCTTGCATACATTTTATTTGTTCTACCAACTCCTAATAGGTTTGAGGCTTTTAACAGGGCCTAGTCCTCCAACAAGGACTCAAGAAACTATATGAACTTCATAGACTCCTAATAAGGTCAATATCCTTAACAAGATTAATTTTTTTAGTGGATCATCTTGTGGGTATCATCCTCATCAAGGTTTTCCTTTGGCCAAGGTTTCCCTAGTTAACAAATAATGGTGTTACGAGTTCTCTTTGTGTATGGTTATATTTACTGTTCAAAATTGTTGGTTTACTTTCATATGCAAGTTATAGAGTTATTAAGAATATTCAGTTGTGGGAAAAAGTTTTTAGAATAATGATTCACCCCCTTCTAAATATTACCCATTTCTAACATTACTATGGAAACATTACATAGAGGATTCTCTAAAGAAAGTTGGGGAAAAGAGAAAATAAAATCCAAATGCTAATCTAGATGATTCAGAATAGGAAGTAAAAATTGAAATGATGACTATGACTGAGAAAGTCATTCCAGAGAAAGGGAGACAGATAGTTAAGAAAGAAGCGGTCCAGTTGACACCTAATCTTATAATTATTGATGTCATTTCATTTGATTCAATTATGAAGAATATGATATTGAAATGACTAGATTTAAAGAGGTTAGAAAATGTGTCAAGTTATAAATATTATAGTAAAGACTTGGGTGACCTTACAACATGGAGTTTTACTACGTCTAGATGAGAAAGAGGAGAAGGGATAGACACTAGGGTAAGAGGGAACATTATTAGGCAAAGGGTAAAGGATACGAAGCTCTCTGATTCAACTATGAATCTACAAGGACAAGTTTCATATTTGTATGATGTTTCTCTAGATAAGGAAAAATATATGAAGATTTACTAGAAAAATGCATACACGTGTATTCATCTTATGGGAAAAGGAAAACAAAGACCATCGATTTACAAAAATAAATAAACTTGTTAGATGGAAGAATATATAAGTTGGAGGTCCTAACCACCATTGAGCCATCTATCAAAAATTGAGAAGGTCTACCTAAGTACCTGACCATTATGCCATTTTCCCAACAAGGTTAGTTAAAACAAGCCCATGGTAAGAGAATAAAATGGGATGATGCAATGATAATGGTACAATTAAAATGCAGTTAGAAAATATTAAAGATAAGAATGATTTTGATCAATAAATTATTGTTAGAACTACATTGTTGATGTTGCATGTAAAGATAAATGTAAAATTACTTAGCCTCTATGAAGCATACAAGATATTCTACTTGGCAATCAACAAAATGGGAGGTGATAGGATGTTGGTTAAGCCAACTTCTCAAAAATGGATAAACCATTTGATAAAAATGAAGAAGGTAAAATTATGTAAAAGGATAGATCATAATGCTTCCCAAAATGCCATGCCACTCAAAATAATTGTCAAATAGATAAAGAGCTTTTCAATTTTTCCTGATCACATTAAAAATTGATTAATCAAACATAAAGATATAGTAATGAGTTACCAGGAGACTTTGGTCCCACCACTTCTAGATACTAATAAAAATATCAAATAATTCACTAATTGGAAAGTAGAGGCTATTACTAAGGTAAATGATATGGTGAAAATTATAGCAAAAGATAGGAACATGAAACTTTTCCAAGAATGTATCTCAAAATTGGTAAATTCTAGCACATTTTATGATAATTTAGAAAAGGTGGTTACTCAGGATATAGTAAAGTATATTTACTATAGACAAATAGTAGATCAAATCTTTGAGCACACATGGCCAACTGATGATGAATATCATGAGTGGATAAAGAAATATGATCCATATGTTGATTCATATCATGAGGACCCACTGGAATAACTAATTGTGAAATCAATTTTTTCTCATGGGTGAGGAATATTTTTTTATAAAGCTGGTTATATCTCACATGTCAAATCAATACTTTTTGTAATTTTGGGAATTGTTTGTATACTAATGTAAGTCATGCATTTTAGTTGTAACAAGTAAAATTGTCAAATAAATAGATGACATGTGTCCTTTTGTTGGCTAAAGGTTGTTTGCATCTCACATTTATAAGTGAGTTTCTAAGGTTGACAATTGGTCCGAGATTCATTTTGGTGAACTATATTATTCACTATTTGAGTTTGTCCATGTATATTGTAGGCTGCTTTTCCAAAGTTAGAATGGAGAAGATGGTTAAATCTAATGAGTTTAGTTGATCATTTATGCTTGAAATTGACATTGAATTGTATATTTTTCTAGGAAGATAATACAAAGAGATTAATAGAATGTTTATTCAATTTGAATATTGTATCTTCTGTGTTACTTTTGATTTTCTAAGATTTGTTAGAAAATTTTACTAAAAATAAGTTATTATTCTTTCTTGAATTATATTTTAATTTATGTTTTGTTGATAATCCAATGGATTATGTAAATTATTAATGTGGGTTAAGAGAATTAGTAGTTATCATAAGAAGATTCTCATAAGAATGATATTTCAAATTGAATATTGATTTCTCTCCATAAAGTGATGAGATAGATCTAATGGTAAATCATAAATTTGTATGATATGGTAGCCTAATGGATAAGGCTCTAGTCATCATCAAAGTTGATATAGCTTGGAAATTCATATGGCGAATTGATTTATATAGAAAATATTTTAAAGTTTCATTATTGAAGATCTGAAAGTTAGCCTATGCTGGATTCATTGAATTTTATGGTTTGATAAATTAGCTAATTGTCATTTCTATTACAATTTTAGAATTGGAATAATCTAAGGATTTTGTTTTTTTTAATGTTGGAATGCATATCGAGAAATGAGAATTAAAGAGAAAAAGTGAATTCCTAGGTAAAGCCGCCTGAATTTTGCAAAATTCAAAGAGAAGAAGACATTGCAGGGTCTTGTTAGTTGGTCATTTTAATTTTTTTAGAGTACCTGCTATGGTTTTTAGCTAAATTCTAGGTATTCTTTTATTTTAAAAGGTTTTTGAAATTTTTGTCAAATCACGAGCCAATAGAGACAACATAGATAACAATTTTCCTAGAAATTGAAAATAAAATCCCCAAGATAAAAATAATAGAGTTTGTTTGAGAAGGCCCATGCTTTACAAAACTACTAGTATCTTTTGCATAGTTATACATGCACACATTGTAACTGCAAAAATAGAAAGTTCATTATGTCCCCTATCCAATGATATAATACTTGATATTTTGGTTAAAAATGATGCCATTAGCATGTATTTGAAGTTTCAAGAAATGATGAATAGCATATTTAAAATGTTGAAAATAGTTTAATTTTAATATAGTCTAAACTATATATTTGTTCATTTATTTATATCCTTTTTGGGTTCCATACATCTTTCAATTTTCACTTTCAAAATTGAGCACTCAAACTCATGACATAATAAATATTTTTTAATTTAGAAATTTGACACTACTTATCCCTTCATGATTTGTTAAAATTGAGTTGACTACCATAAGGTGCCATGTGGCATCATTAGAT
Source organism: Cupressus sempervirens (assembly GCA_028749045.1). Lineage (NCBI taxonomy): Eukaryota > Viridiplantae > Streptophyta > Pinopsida > Cupressales > Cupressaceae > Cupressus > Cupressus sempervirens. Next base: position 279,460,173 of record CM053786.1, on the reverse strand, counting down.
TGGATATACTTGTTGGAAATACTCAAGACTAAGCTAAGTTATTGAGAGGGGAGGGGTGAATCAGTAACTTCTAAAACTTCAACAATTTCAACCTTTAATCCCTCATATAAATTCTGATCTAATTGCATTCATAAGAAACTAAAAGCATTCATAACATTGAGACACAAAGACTTGGTGACCCAGAAACCTTCCAAATAGAAAGTAAAACTGGGGTGGGGATGATACCAACAGCTTTAGTACTACATTATAAAGTTAGCCTATTAAATCTTATATTGATCACTTTTGATGATCTACCCTATTAGGGGCAATAAGGACTACTAGGTCCACATTGTGAAAGGATTTACAAACATACAATTAAGTATGCACTCAATAAAGAGATTTACAAAAGACTATTGGGTCTACATTGTTAAAGGATTTGACTGATCCACCTATTAGGATGAAATAGTAGATGATCTCTGATCTACAACTTGGTTTGTTGAATGAGATTCCTTTATGTACTGATCACCTTGCTATGATAGATATGTCTCTAGTTCTCCTTATGCTATTATGGCCTTTACAATTTGCTCCTTCTTTTGTTTGAAGTAATTCACATTCACATCTTCATATTTTTCACATTTTTCATTTCATGCTTGGATATAAAATAATGAATTACATATATATCAATCCAATTATACAAAGTACAAATTTAGCTACAATAAAAGTTACCACAAATGTTACAAAGTCAGCCCACATGAATACATTTGGATTTTGAAGACTGACTCGGTGAGGTACTGATACTTGACATCCACTATCAATAGTCAACATCATCATGCACTTAGTAGACATAGAAACTCTGTTCATACTGATCACTTCTAAGTAGTCCTAAACTTGGTCTACACTGGTGACTCGATAGACATTGTGAAACTCATCATATAAATTGAATCTCTTGGTTTTCACTATATGACTTGGTAAACATTCTCACCTCAAGCTCAGTATAAAATGAGTCACTTGATTAACACTGTAAGGCTCAGTTAACACTGGACTTGCATCACATACACTATGAGCTTAGTGAACACTGCACTACTTGGTAACCACTAATAAACTCAGCATCAACTGAAATGCATGGTTTACACTACTAGTCTTCACATTAACTGAATCTACTTGGTAACCACTAGGATGTGTCCAAAGGACTCGGTAGCAACTATAGAACTCGATGAAAACTAAATTACATGGAAAACAATATAAATTGTGCAATGAGCTCAGTAACCATATACAATCTAAATAAGTGTTTGTCACTAATAACAAACTTGATTTATTTGTTAACAATATCCCCCTTTGGCATTACTGACAAAAACTCTTATCAGCCAAAACTGAATGCCTTATATCCATCACCACGTGATACTGGCTTGGTAGAGTATGTTGTTTTTGGGGATTTTTAAAATTGATTTTGTAAGGTATATACAATATACTATACATCTTCCTACTATATACTTGTCTTTCTATACATGTCTTGCTTATTGCAAGTTCTCCCCCATAGCATATTTTCTTCTACTATATCTCTCTCCCCCTTTTTGACAGTAATGCCAAAGATTTATTCTATTTTATTTACATAGAAACACCAAAATGAGACCAAATTTTAGAATGTACCTTAAGAATAATTGCCAAGGTTTTATCCCAATTTTCTTGCAGGACCTTACATGTATGAAGTGCAATTTGTACCTCTGCTGACAATTCTATCATATGGTCCGCAATAAAGAAGTTAATGTAATGGATTAGAGTTTTTGAATATGCAATATGTTTTTGTAGTGCATCCATGTTGGGAAGGATCATGTTTTGTATATCAATCAATGTGGATTTGATCCATGCTTCTTCCCTTAGCAATTTTGTTTTCATATCTGACAAAAATCTTATTCTTTGAAAATGTGCAGAGCTTGAAGTAGAGTAAAGTTGTAGCTGCTGAGAACTGGCCTTTAGATCTACATCTATTTTGGATACTTTGTCCTTTATTTCCTTTGTAAATTTAGAAACATCACATAGTTTCTTAAAAAGTGATGACACATTTGAACATGATGCTTCTAAATTGTCTAAAATTGTAGAAAGTTCTACTTGCTAAATAACATTTGACTAAGAAATGTGCTCTAGCACTTTATTTTCAACCTTCTTTTCTACCTTCTACACCAACTTATCTTGTCCATCAGTGTCTTCATTGAATTTTTGGACTACTTCTACTACCTAATACAAAATAAGTTGAGAAGAATCAATCTCAATTCCTATAGCCTCTACCAAAATTTATTTAGCATCTTCAATTATCTTATACTCTTTATCTCTCTCCTCTCTTAGCTTTTGTTTTTTAGCCTTCTTTTGGAGGAGTTCACCAATTGGGGATTACTAATTCCTCATCTAAATCAATATCTTCCTCTATCTCCTTTCCTTTTACCAAAAGTTTTGTGCTTGGTTGAACCTTGGGCTCAACTATCCTTACACATATTGCTTTTGTATCTAGAATAGAAATAATAGTAGAGATACTTGGACTTGTAATAAAAACTGATACTATACTAACTGAAGGAATACATACCAAAATACTTGAGGAATCCAAAATTGGTGTGGTCAAAATTGTAGAAGCCAAAACTAGTGTGCTTACAACTAAAGAAATCAAAATTTGAGTAGTCAAAATTGAAGTACTCAACTTAGTAGATGAAGGAGGAATCTTCAACTCAATAGATGAAGTGGAAGTCACTTCTTTTAGTGATATGCTGAGCTGAGTAGGAACAAAGAATGATTGGACATTTGATATGTCACTAATGGTCACAATCAAACTTGTTGATGATGTCTCCACACTTGATGTTAACACTAGCTTGCTTGGAGAGTGATGAAGTGAGGAAGCGACTATTGTAGTTAGCTTGACTGCATTAGTCTCCTCATTAACTTTCTTTTCTTCCTCAGCAACCTCTTTTCCTTGATCCTCTTCATCTTATTCATTGTCAAAGTGAGTTACTTCTTCAATATTCTCTTCTTCATCTTTCTCCTTGTCTTCTTCATCATCATCTTCTTTAACATCAACTAGAAAATCACTTGGTTTATGTAGTAGATAAATGTTCCTCCAAGTGTTTGTTGCATTCCTAAAAACATGCCCAATATCCTTGATCAAAACTAGATAAGTATTAAACCTTAGAGTCAATTTTTCTTCATTTTTCTTCAATGACTCTTTTATCTCAGCATCTGATATGCTCAATAATAGCTACCTCAAGGTTTGGCCATATATATCCTTGATAGTTTGCATAGCAAAATCCCATCTTGGCTTTATCTTTTCCAATAATCCACTAGGAATTTGAGAAGCAAGTTGATTTGGTGAGTATTTCCACTTACCCATTTTATTCAACACCGGGTCTTCAATCTACTTCTGCTCCTCTGTTGGCTAGATTTCATATTTTAATGATCTAAAAAAATTTATACCTACTACCACTTCTAGATCTTTTAATATATCTTGGAAGGTCGGTGGAGGTTTTCTAAGTATAATGTCTCCTCCTTCCTTTTTAGATTTCTTCCTTGAGGATCTCCTTGTGAAAACTATAGTGGATGGCTTTAGAGGCTTGGTGATGATTACCTTTCCCTTCTTCTTTGGTGGCTCTTCTTCCTCAAATTGTTTTCCATCCTCTACTTCTTCATCTTCACCTTTTCCCTTTATTAACAAAAGGGTTAAATTGGATTTCAATTTTGTAATTCTCTTCTTCCCTTTGTTCACCACCTAAGGGAGCTTTATTTCAATTTCAATCGTGGCTTTTACTTCATCATATGTTCCAAAATATGTAGCCTTAGGATCAACTAGTTCATTAATAAGAGCTTCAATGATATCCTTGGTTTCATCAATATTATGCTCATAATCAAGAGGTTTTACTCACACAATTCTAGGCTTAAATGCCTTAATGTATACCTTGTCACCATCCACCATGAAACATATATCATCTTTATAGTCCTCAACTAGCTTCCTGGGGATTCTAAACCTAGTGTTCATTTTCTCCTTAAATACATCAAAGTAGTTGTCCATAATACTATTGTAATTCTCACCCATCTCTACAATATACTCATTTATTTGATAAAGCACAGGAACATCTTTTCTCCAAACCACAGTGCCTTTTGAAGGGAAGAATTTTTGAACATAGAAGAATATACAAGTTAACAAGGAACCAAAATTACATGAGTTATTTGTTGAAGTTCTTATGCTTTCCATATTTTTGTTGAGTTGTTTCAACAATAGCTTGGCAAGGTCGAATGTCAAATTGTTCTTAACCACCTTGTATGCCAAGTCCACTGCTTCACATGACACACTATTCAGTCTTCTTGAATTTTATATCTTGTGTGCAATGACATAAATACGAAACTTTAGTTTTGCATCAGTGACACTACTAATTTTCTTTCCTCTACCATCACATTTAGCTAGGGTTTTCTTTTCTAGTTTTGTCTGACCTAGGGTTTTTGCCATTTTTTCTTTGGCTAGCATTGAGAGGCTAGTGATTCGATGAATCATCTTCTTGGTTATCAGAATTGGTTGATCTAGCCATAGCTACCCATTATGCACCTGACTGAGGATAAACCTAATCCATTTGACTTGAAATTCTTAGGGCATATGATGGATATGTGTCAGTCCTTTGCTTTGTAGATGTTGATGCTCAGGTTTTAGGACTCCATTCTCACATAACTATCCTCGGGTATCATCAATTTCTAGTGTACCAATCTCTTGAAGAACACATTTGAAATGAGTGTCAATATCATTGTTAAGAAGTACCTTTGGAGGAATCTAGGATTGTGCACCACTTGGATCTAGGGTTTTGACAACTGTAGAAGTGAGCTTGAAATCTAGCACCTTTCACTCAACTCCATGAACCAACATGTTAGATCCTTGCTTAACCTTGCTACTATTGGATGCCATTTTCACTCAATAGATTGAGAGATTTCGAAAAACTTTTGCTGGAAATTCACTCAAATCACTTTGGTTGCACTAAAAATCATTCTTTGTAGTGGCACTTGAAATTTCATAGTAAGAAATGATTTCAATTCCGTTCCTTTTGTTAAAAAAATTTCATTAATGCTTGGTATGATGGTAGATCAACTGACATCATATTGATAGACTATCATCCACTACACTCGTATTGAACACTTGGTGAAGTCTTCATAAATCGGTAACCATGAACATCTTTATTACTCCCAACCTTGTTTAGTAGAGTCTATGACTCGACCTCACTTAGTAGAGAAGCAACTTGGTAGTAACTTATACCAATCTCACTCAGTGATCCCTTTGTATCCTATATACAGATTTGGATCTTTGCAAGATTTCAACTAGAACTGATTTGAATGTCATCTTGATAGCCTCATTCCAGTTCTCCCTTGAGAACTTAATAAAAAATGGTAGAGTCAACCAAGTCTTGAGTGACTTGACCATCATTTCTTGGACTTGTATCCTTGGTAGACTTAGGAACCCATTACTGTCTCATCTCTTTTCATATGTTATTAGCTTTTGCCTTCTTCTCATCTTCAATTCTACTAGTATTCATGTAGTTCTTCACAAGATGACCAAGTTCTGTACAAATGAAACATCTTTTGGTAGTATCTCTTTTCCTCATATGATATTTAACACAATTCATTCCAATGTGTCCAAACTCTCCACAATAATGACATATGCACTAGGTGTTGTAGTCCCATCCAAATATTGCTTTCACAATTTACTCTACTGGATTCAATACCTTGGTTTTGCATTTTCATGACTTGTGTCCATGTTTCTTGTATTTGTGACATTTTTCTTGTGGTTTCTCTTTGCATTCATTAACTCTATGACCATGCTAATTGTAATTGTAGCATTTTCCATTGAACTTTTCTTTTCCATTACTCCAGCACTTGTTTGATGTATGACATGTCTTACCATAGTGACTACAAGTAGGTCTTTGGTTATTTTGAGCTCCTTGCTTGGATGATTCTCCTTCTTCTGTATATCCAATTCTTACTTTTCCTTTTTGCCTATAGAAATTTTGTTCATTCAATTGATTCATGTCTACTTGAGATTTGATTATTTTTTCATTGATTTTCTTCTTAGAGTTCAGATCATTGCTCAATCTTTCATTGATTTTCTTTTTAGAATTTATATCATTCCTCATTCTTTCATTTTCAAATCTTAGGTTCATGATTTCTTCATTTGCATTGGAGAGCTGATCAATAAGGTCTACTTGCTAAAGGGATTGATTCTAGATTTCATTGTTCCTTCCATCTATCTCTTCTTTCATCTTGTTTCTCTATTCCAAGACTTCACATAACCTTACTAAATAAATTTCTTGTTCTCTTCCTAGCTTTCTTACTTCTTCTTGTAGGGAACCATTCTCTTCTAGAAGTTCTTTGATTGCTTCATTGGCTTCATCTGAATTTCTTGAATGAAGGTCCTCAATTCTTTCTTCAATGTAGAGTTGATCATTAATTTGAACTGCAAGTTCTTTTCTTCTTTTCAAGGAATGAATGAGTTGCTCCTTTGCTTTCTTGAGTTGGGAAATGGCCATTTCTAAATCCAAATTTTCATTGTCAATGGCTTTTTGAAGTCTAAATATCTCTATGGTCTTAATCTTTGCTAAAGCTATTAAGCTTTCTCTTGGGAACCAAAAATGCTCTGATACCTATTGTTGGAAATATTGAAGACTAAGAAAAGTTATTAAGAGGGGAGGGGTGAATCAGTAACTTCTAAAACTTCAACAATTTCAACCTTTAATCCAACCATTCAATTAGCATTTAATCCATCATATAAATTCTAATCTATTTGCATGCATAAGAAATTGAAAGCATTCATAACACTGAGACACAAAGATTTGGAAACCCAAAAACCTTCTAAATAGAAAGTAAAACTGGGGTGGGGATGATACCAACAACTTTAGTACTATAGTATAAAATTATCTTGTTAAAGCTTACATTGATCACTTCTGATGATCAACCCTATTAGGAGTAATAAGAACTGCTAGGTCCACCTTGTGAAAGGATTTACAAACATACAATTAAGTATGCACTTGATAAAGGGATTTACAAAAGACTATTAGGTCTACCTTGTTAAAGGATTTGACTATTCCACTTGTTAGGATAAAATATTAGATCATCTTTGTTTTGCAACTTGGTTTGCTGAATGAGATTACTTTATGTATTGATCACCTTGCTATGATAGATATGTCTCTGCTACTCCTTATGCTGTTATGGCCTTTATAATTCACTCCTTCTTTTCTGTGATGTAATTCACATTCAAATCTTAATATTTTTCACATTTTTCATTTCATGCTTGGATATAAAATAATTAATTACATATATATCAATCCAATTATACAAATTACAAAGTCAACCACAATACAAGTTACCAAAAATGTTACAAAGTTGGCCCACATGGAGACATTTGTGTTGTGAAGACTAACTCGGTGAGGTTCTGATACTTGACATCCACTATCAATACTTGACATCATCATGCACTCTTTAGACATAGAAGCTCAGTCCATATTGATGACTTCTAAGTAGTCATGAACTTGATCTACACTAGTAACTTGGTAGACATTATGAAACTCATCATATAAACTGAGTCTCTTGATTTTCAATGTATGACTCGGTAAACATTCTCACCTCAAGCTCAGTATAAACTAAGTCACTTAGTTAACACTGGACTTGCATTACATAGAATGTGAACTTGATGAACACTGCATTGCTCAATAACCATTGATAAAGTTGGCATCAACTAAAATACACAGTTTACATTGCTTGTCTTCACATTAACTAAATCTGCTCGGTAACCATTGCAATGTGTCCAAAGGACTCAGTAGCAACTATAGAATTTAGTGACAACTAAATTATGTGCCAAACACTATAAATTGTACAATGAGCTTGATAACCATATACAATCTAAATAAGTGTGTGTCACTAATAAAAAAATTGACTCATATGTCAACAATACTTGCAATCTCATCTTCATGTCAATAAGCCTAGCACATGTCACACCCTTGCCACTTCGTAGAATCCTTGGTGGGACCCACCTAGAAAATAGATAAATTGTGACCAAGCCATAAAGTCCCTTGTTAGCCACATGCACAATATCCAACCTTATCTATAAATGACCACTGACTATCACAAAGTTGCAACTAACCACTAATGATTAGCACAACCTCATGTGTATTAAGAACTAACCACTATATACTATAGAGAACATGTACTTAATCATTTGACAACCTTTCTACCATATTTTCCTGAAACATGTGCACTCTTGGAGAACTAGCGATAACTATTGTGACAAAAGCTTGCACCCTTGTTCAAAGTCTTACCTAAAGATAACCTCGTGAAACATGGAAACAACCTCAAAGTTGTGGGACTTGAACTATGAGGTTGAGTCTCCAAAGAAGGTTGGCTTCCTCTACTATTAGGATGCACTTAAACTATTATTGAAGAGAAAAGGGAGAAGGAACACATGAAAGAAACTACATAATCTATTCTTAAAAGGTGATTCACCAAAATAGAGTGTCTAGATTAGTCTCTGCCCATACATGCATAGAGCTATTATTATGACAGTCTAAAGATATATGGATTCAAACTTAGCTTTAATCTATAAACTACACACAGATCATACAACCATATTAGTTACATAAGGAAAATACTTCACTTCTTATCATTCATGGGCCAAAGAGATACAAAGAGTGGATATTATAGATATTCATAGTATGTCAAAGAAATGCAAACAAGTTTACACAGTATGATGATGGTTGATAGAGATAATGTAGGAATTCATATAACTTAGAGGCAATAGGTAAGTTGTAGTAGCATGCCAAGGTGGTACTAAAGAAACAAAGAAGATCCAACCCTAAGAAAGAGTACAAATTTTTCCTTTATAGTGTAAGCATAACTTGGATGACTTCCCTCATAAGAAAACTTCAACCACTACACTTAAATCTCCAGAGAATAATTACTGAAAAGATGAAAAGATCTAGCCATTGAGTAAATCCATACATGAGAGGATCACTTCCACACCAAAAAATCTCTACAAGTTTAGGACTGATAGTTATTTAATCTATAACTGAATGAGTGGATCACTAAATGGTGGTAGAGTATTTCATTTACATTTATCAATCCTAGGGATCGATGAGAGTAATTGTAGAGAATTAGAAAGATCAGATTCATCATTCAAGGGACTACTCCTATTGCTATCAACCTACAACTCGATCATGACCCTTGGTCAATTGAAGTTTAATCATTCAATCCTGCTACATGGACCAAAAATTTCTCACAATTATGCCACCCTGTTAGTGGTTCAATCCTTATGTCTTGCATTCAACCACCCATAGTCACAACCTCACCATCACCTTTCACTGATAACTATTACTACTTGGGAAACCATGATCCATTGAGCATTGTTGCCTCACAAACTACACTTGGCATTCTTTACTAATGACCATGATCATGTGAAAGTTGGAGTTAGACCATATTGGCACCGACACCCTATTAGACTAATGTTATTGTTTGACCCTTATGATCAAGAAAAATAAAGAAACTGCTACTTCGTGACTCAAACCTTAACCATTTCTTGATTTGCAGAGATCATGTACTGGCCATAGATCTAGATGATCTAACAGTGCAAGATATATCTTAAAATACTAAAGATCTACCTTTGTCACGTCATTCCAACTTAAACCATAGCATATAAATGTAACTATGCAATTAGACAAAATCAAAACAAAGGGCACCTTGACCACCTTGACCTTGGTCAACACTTAATTACCTGAGACCATGTGAATCACTCAATCGCGACTTAAAATATCATAAGGCATAACATGAAATAAAGAATATGGCCAATGTTAAATCATTTCACGATAACCCTAGGTGGTCGTTAAAACATATCATTATATGAATTTGATTTTTTGGTGGGAGGGCAACTTTGGGCTAACTATAACCACTCTTGCAAATTTATGACTTCCCTCTCATAATTACACACCATCCTTATGAACTCGCCACATTGTAATTTCTTATTCATCTTATTTGGGCACCAATTTACATCCACTATACATGATCATTCAAATTTTATTATGAAATAATCCAACTAAACACATGGGCTCAACATGTGAGCTTGAGGTCCAAAACATTATGCCTCTTAGAAAATTACTTAGCTACTAAATATGGTATTAAAACTTATTAAATTACCATTATGGGGTCAATTTTGGAGAAAGGAAAAGCCTTCTCCCTTGGCTGCAATTATTTTTTCATCTGGCTGAATGACCTTAGAGCACTAATTACTCCACAAGAACAAATCACTCCTCCAACTCCTCACCAACAAGAAAATTGTGCACAAGATAAATTATATTTATTGATATGATATGGTCGAGAAAGAACCATCTACCATGAAGATTTTTCATGGAATTCAACATGGACATGTTATTATTTGTTATATTTTTCATCCTTTTCTTGGGCCTATACTATGAGTATATCAGCAAGTTATACAACATGCTTAAGAAATGTCACTAGAAAAAAAACCACCTTCTCAAATGTTCCCAAAACTAGAAAACTCTATTTTCTTGATAAAAAATTTATTGAGCAATTTAGGGACAACATTAATTATTGGTCTATGACATTTTCGAACCTATGCTTCCATCTTCCTATGTACATCAGATGTTTCTATTGACTTGGTATTTTAATCAATCTTTCTTTTCTCCTTTATATGCTCAAGTATTTTAGGAAGAGAAATTAGAAATAATTAGTCACTCTTAACAAAAATGATCTCCACTGAAAATATTGACTCCAAGCTAGCAAAGAGTTCATCCACATAACTAATTTGGCCTATTATTTCCAATGCATGAATCAATCAATGGTAATGTGTAACTAGTGACAATGATTTCTCTACACACATTATTTCATTTGATGACCTTGACTTTGTGTGTCTCACCCAATTCCCTTCAAGAAGTCAACAAATATCTCCTCGCATGAGTGATCAAAACATAGTCCAAGAAGATGAAGAGGATGTTGGCATAAGCAAAAATGGGAAAATATCAAAATCTATTTTTTTGGTATTTTCTATGTTCTAATATTTTTCATTTTTGAAGGTCTCTAGGGAATTTATAGGCTTTTATAGGAGGAGGAATTCATAGTGTCATGTTTAAGAGTTTAGACAATAATGTATAACTCTAGAAGATCTTTCCAAAAACTCTACCAATTCATAGTTTTGAGCTACGAGTAGAAAGTTATGACTTCTACAAGTAAACAGATTTTAATATAGTTTTAATAGTTGTTAGAGTTTATTTTATAATTAATTAGCTTGTGGACTTTTCATTTTTATATCCAAGGCATAATGGTGACCCTTGGGATCCATCAAACTTGTATAAACTCTATTTTTTGAAATGAATGGATCACTTTTTAGCTTGCAGAACATCTATTGTTGCATTTTAACTATTTTTAATTTAATCACAATACCACAGGTTCTACACCGAGTATTGTAACCCAAGTTCATAATTCAAATCAATGAGACTATATTCCAAAAAAAAATAGGAAGGTGGAAGTTCAGACACTACTTTATTATCTTTCCTTTCATGTGTGCAAGATGAGGAGCTAAATCAATGAATACACTGTCAAGTATCATCCTACTTGGTGTTTCTACACTACTAAGAAACAAAATACTCAATACCAAGATGGTGAAGATCAGAATAACCTAAGGATTAGCTACTTCCTATGAACAACTATATGTTCTTTAGATCTGGACCCAACTTCAACAAATTCATGGAGGATTTTCTACTCTTTTGGGTTTGCAAAATGAACGTGAGTACACCAGAGTGAGAAAATATTTAAAACTTGATATTACTTTCAAACTTCGTTTATTCCTTGACATTTCATTACACTATTCATCCCCTTATAGTAGATTAATCACAATTATTCTTAGATCTATAAATAATTCTATGCAATAGTAGCTAACTAGGGCTCAGAGGTTAAGTGTAAACAAGTGCTAACCTTCTATGACACTCTTCATATATTTAAAGTAAAATTGATTTGATTTTAAGATGTTTACTAGACATATATCTAAGATCTTTTCATGTGCTAACTGAAATAGTTGATCAGTGCCTCATCCATTGGGAATTAGACTCTATCCAATTTCTTGACCTAATTGACTACATTACAATCAATATAATCACCAATTTTCCCTACAACTAATTCTTACATAAATACATCCTAATGCCTAGAGATCTTGTCACATTCATTGATGTATTCACTCAATTCATTGAATCAATAGCAATAACAAATTGACATACAATTTATCATAGTTTCATTTAATTAAAAAAGCTTTGCTCATACAATCTCAAAATAACAAGCCATCTAACCTTTCATTTGTGTTCACTAGTCTACATATTATCAATCTAAAAAATATTTCTTCATAATGATCTTTCAATCAAAAGATATTTACTAGAAAAGTTTCTCTTTTCAATTACCCTACAAATGACATGTTAGAAAACAATAAAATGAATCTAGTTTTAACTTTGAAAATTAGTCAAACCATCACTTGGGGGTACAAAAATTGGGACATTGGTAGACTTTCATAAGGAGAGCATGAATTCTCACTTCATATGGATAATTGGACTAATTTGGAAAGCACATGAAGTTGGCCTCTAGGAATTGTAGAATTGGACAACCTGTTGAAATAGAGATTTTGTAAATGGAATTGAACTGGGAAAATATGCAAATGGATTTGTGAAAACTTACAAAATGGTACACATTGAATATATAATATAGTGGTGTAATTTGTTTGACTTCATATAATTTTAAAGATATCACATCTCAAATAGGTCTACCAATTAATCTACACATCAGATTACCAATAAAATTTTAGAAATTGCATTTGGAATTAGTTTTGAAACCTAGTCAAATGGAAAAATAATTTCTTCATTTTTTTCAAATTGGTCAAAGTTGTGATTGGTGAAACAAGGCTTCCTAGAATTCTAAACAATGTGCATTTCCATGACAAAGATAAGCACCCAACTTCAAGGAACTCAAAATCCTATCAAAACATGACAAAACAACTTGAAATCTAAAACATATGTTCTCTTATATGGACACCAAGAACCGCCAAAGTGGAAAATCATGAAAATCAATTAAGTGGAAGATATTCTAATGTAAACTAGGATTTTGATTACTGACAAAGATAAATACCCAACTTCAAGGAATTAAAAATCCTATCACAACAAGACAAAATAACTTGAAATCTAAAATATATGTTCTCTTAAATGGATACTAAGAGTTTCCAAAGTGGAAAATCATGAAAATGAATTGAGTGGAAGATATTCTAATGTAAACTAGGCTTTTGATCACTATTTGAGACTTAGGAAAAATGCAAATTTGGCAAATGCACAAAATGAAACTTCATAAAATGATTTGGAATGACAACTGATTATTATTAAATGAAAGGTGTAGAACAATCAAAACATCTCATAGCCTTCAAAATAATAGTTGAGTACATGTGCCCTAGCTCGGTTGGCTAAATCTTCCCTGTTGCAGGGGGTTGGTCACAAGTTCTAGTCTCCCCCATCCTCGTGGTACCGGTGGGCGTGTCGCGCCAGCGCTGCCGGTCACGTTAAAAAGTTTACGAAGCACACTGCAGTTTATAGGGGGGCCGTGTTGCACTGATTCCTGCAGTCTAAATAAAGAAAAAGAAAAAGAAAAAATCTCTTATATAGGTTCATTTAACAAATTTCCTCAATATTATACTCAAAACCCTATTTAAATTTTATGTCCCATTAGACTGCATATTTATAGGCACGGTTATTGCAAAATTGTACCTCAACATGTGAGCTTTGGAATATCTTTGATATGTTCAATATCTTCTATTTTTTATCACGTGTATAAGACCAAACACCAATTTGATAAAAAATGATGATATGTGCATTATGTGAAAAAATCCCTATACTTAGTAATAAATTCATCCTTATGGCTTAAAATAGTATCACTTACTTGTATCACCTTTAAATATTTAAATGATAAATATCATTAACCGCTTTAAGAAACCTTCAATTTCTATAGTACATTGTCAATCTAATGGAATCAGTCGGGCACCAAAATGGGTCCAGCTAAAAATAAATTCAAACTCAAACACGTTATCTCTCAAACTAATCAACTAGGATCATTTTACTAATTGGATTCAAAATCAATCACCAATTGATCAATGAAAACTTATTTTATACCTTTCCTAAAAAACTGTCATTTTTGTGTCAAGGATCCCTGGAACTAGATTTAAAAACTAAAAAAAACACATCATCAAGAGCCAATGCATTGTATTCATGTTCTCTAGTTTACATTCTTTCATTCTAGAAAATCTCATCTCATGATGATCTTCCAGTCTTTTGACCATTAAAGTTGCCTTTTAAAAATTGTCCTACATCAAAACTTGTTAGAAACTAATAAATATGTTTGGTTTTGACCTCAAAAAAAAGGTCAAAATATCACTTGGGAACCTACAATTTGAGGCATTGTTAGAATTTAATATGGAGAGTATGAATTTATATTTTTAGATCATGACAAGTAACTAGGCATATTTGGTGAACATGCAAAGTTAACTACAAAGAAATGCATAACTGGTCAAGTTGACAAAACAATGATTCTTGCAAATGGAATGGACTTGGGAAGATGTACAAATGGATTCATGAAACTTGCAAACTATCACACTTAAATAATTTTTAGTGTAAAACATAGTGGTATATATATATTTTTTTATATTCATCTATCATAGGTTCAAAGTTAGAACAACCTTCCAATTAATCTGTGAAACTAACCTGCACCAACATGTTTGAAATTTCAAATGGAATCATATTTGAAAACTAGTCAAATGAATTCTTCATAAGTTCAAATTTTATATATAACATGTCTTCGAGCCCTAGAATACAATGGTTAAGGAAATTTAATATTTTAGTCAACTAGGTTAAATTTATAACTAGTCAAACAAGGCTTACTAGAATTATGGATAAAGTACATTAGTTTAACAACACTTAACAAATGACTTTTGGAAACTCAAAACCCTATCCAAACATGTCCAAATGACTTGAAATCTGAAGTCTAGGTTCTCTAATATGTATTCTAATCATTTCAAAAGTGGTAGATAATGAAACTTAACTAGGTGCAAGATATTCAATTGCAAACTAGCCCTCTAAATGTTGTTTGACACTTGGAAAAGTGTAAGTTTCACAAGTGCTTCAACTGACACTTCATAAAATAACTAAGAAATGCAACTTATGATTAGGAGAGACATCTATATACTAAATGGAATGCATGGAAAACCTAAAAAAAATTCACAGCACTCAAAATTATAGCTACACACATATGCATCAAAAGAATTTATAGGGGTATTTCTAACAAAAATTGCAAATGTGGTACTCAAAATATGAGTGCAATTTTGAGTTCCAATACAATGAAAGGGGAAGAAACCTTCTAGGTGCCTAAAATAAATATTAGGATAAAATTTAGTCTAACTATTATAAATAATTGAGATGGTAAGTGGTTTTTTTGCATTGGAATATTTAGAATAATAAAGATGGGGTGAATTATTTATCCTCAAGTGCAAATGTACCAAATGACCTATTAAAAATATCAAGTAACTTATTCAAAATCATAAATCCACTCAGATAATATAACAACTTATTAATAAAAAACTTATTGATAACATCACACACTCTTTATTCTAGTGTATGCTAAATAATAGAAATATAAAATTATAAAGAGCATGCAACATGAAAATAACATTGACACATATATAACACTAGGATTTAATGTGGAAACCCAATTTGGCAAAAACCAAAAATTAACATGTTTTGGTTAACAGTTTGTCCTCCTATTAGATTTTATAATCTGACTCTTTGATACCCAATATTTGGAGAGATAAAAGGATGTTTACCAAAAAATAGTTAGTGTATGTATTCTATCACTACCCTTTGAATGATTAGGTAAAACTCCAAATGATTTTCAATGATATGCAATGAATATGTTTTTATGAGATTAGAAGCATTGACATTATAATCTCATAACCTAAGAGCAGTAAATGATAATCAATTTTTTTGTAGGCACAAAATTTTTAGGCAAGATGGATTTGAATAACCTATTAAATTCAATGGAATGAATATGGTAGATTATCTTGGGATTTATGACTCTTACTAATATTATCAGTGCACATTAACCATCTAAATGCAGAAGAGATAAGAAAGAAAATACACACATGAGGGAAAATGGAATTTCTTTCACTACCATCCTTGAATGAAATGGAATCCAACCAATGCCTAATAGATTCATACACATTTGTCTATCATTTCTTAAAGAAACTATCTAACATGTTATGAAATTAACAAGAGAAGAAGTAGAACCATTTATGAAGAAAGTAAATGTAATTGCTATACTGTAAACATCAAAGTGAAATGGAATTCATCTAATTATTCACAAAATCATACATTATTGTCTTTCAACTCTTAAATCGAAACTATTCTATAATTGGGAAACAAAAACTAATGAGAAAATAGGGTAAATGGAATTATAGACCAATTCACAATCAAGTTTGTCAACTCTTGTATTGTTAAATGTGATTACATTTATAGTTTTTTGTTATCCTTCAATTCAGTAGAGTAACTGTCACAAAATAGAAAAGGAAATAAAATGAGAAATTATCCACGTGGCATATTTCCTATCAATTACCTGAATCTATGGAACGTCTAAAACTATAAAATGGTTGTTCAGCTTCTTGCAATGATCATGAAATCCTGTACAAAATCATTATCTTCTTCATCTTCTTCCATTTTGTGCTAAACCTATGTTTTTCATATTGTAATAGTCACCGTAGTTTTGAATATTCATCATTGATCTCCCATCAACGGTCGAGATTAAATTATTATGAAATCCTTTGTTTCTTCCTTTACATTTTCCTCTATGGGTCCCTTTGTATACATGTGTCAAACTATCATTATGTCTCTATAATTATTGGTTGTACAACTCTTTATAATGACATAATGGTGAACATTGATTTCTTTTTTATCTAATAGTGGTTATAAAAGATCTTAACCTTTTGTTTATTTTGTGATGTAGGTCCACTTACAAGGTATGCATGTTGTGGTAGATAGGGGGCAATGTTCCATTGCTTGGAGAATCTGATGTTGACCTTTTCTTCTTTGTGGCACCTTGTGATTAATTTCTAACTGTAGAATGTAATGGGCCTATTAGGACACATGTTACTTTGTTCTTGTGTTTCCATGATTAATGACTGACCAACTTTCCATGTTGACATAATGATACTCGTAGATCTTTCTAAGGATTGACAATCTTCATTGTGCTCTTTGATTACTATGTATGACTCAAAGAAGGTCCCACCTATTCCACATGTCACATTATTGTTATATCATTTTGGTTATTCTTTGTGCAACTCTTTATACAGACATAATGATGACCATTGATCTATTTTTGATTTGATGGTCAACAAGATGTATTGTTAAATACTTATATTTCTATTATTAAAACACCATCTATCAATCTAGTCTTCATTGACAATTCAAATTTAATCCCTAAGTCATTTGACTTGTCAACTATGCAATGTAAATAGTCACATCAAATGTGTGACATCAATTTAATTTCAAGGAGAGTTATACCACCTTTGACCAGGTTCTTTTACCATTTCTGCATCATTTTTTGTTTACTCTGCATAAAATTCAACTGATCCTTCCTATATTTCGTTCTCACAATCTCTATATTGTCTTTAACCTTGATCCTCATATTCTTTACTATCATTTTTTCTGAATATGTTTGTGATCTTCTTCTTGGATACATATTATCTTCATCATTATCACCTAATCAAAGTATTAGTATTTCAAAACAACTTTCTTTTCATCTAGGAAACACATAATAAACCCTCCAACACCGAATCATGTAGCCATTGGATAGTTTCATTGCTCATATAATTTCCCTCATCAGGTTAGCTCAAAGGAATGATGAGAAGAAATTCCATCCTATGGTCAATCTTGACAAACAATCAAGACATTGATACTTGACCTAACTCAAAACCCTAGAGCAGAAAGATATGAATTGAAACTTGGGCAACAACTGGCATTGTCTGGGGATTTAGGCATGTTAATACTTGAAACAAATCTAGCAATCTCTGGGTCCATATAAAATGTGACAACTTGGAAATAAAAAGTATAGACTAAACTAGGAAAACAATAATGAACTATTTAGAAAGCAAGCAACTAAGATAAAGAAAACTGCATGAAAGGAAAACCTACCTAATTACTGCTATGCAGGGGTTACCTTCTTTCAATTTTGCATTTGATACAACTTCAAATATGCCCATTATAAGAACATGCTAGGATTTTTGCAATGGGATATGCCAACTTGAAAGAATTATTCTGATTCATTTGAATGATCTGAAGAGGTTCTTTCCACAATGATTGAAATTTGGAATGCATACCTCTTGGCTAATGTCTCTTGTCCCATAACAACACCAAATCACCTTCCATAAATTTTCTAGGTGTTGCTCTTCTATAAAATAAATTATTTACCCTTCATTGATGCTCAGTGATCTTATCAACAATCTCTTCCCTTTCTTCTTGTAGTTTGGTAAGATACAAGACCCTCTTCCCTAATCCATCTTTGAAAACATCTTTTTCAATCATAGTCTTTAATTTAAAAGCAGAAAGCTCCAAACGCAGTGGAAAATTAGCTTCCACTCCATACAATAATTCAAAAGGTGAGATACTAATGGCCCCTTTAGGAGTGGTTTTGTCACCCCATAAAGCATCATGAATCTTGTTATTCCAACTTATCTAATTATCTAAGACTAATTTCTTCAAAATATTAATCAAATTCTTATTACTAGACTCAGCTTGCCCATTTCCTTGAGGGAAATAATTAGAAGAATGCCCAACTTGAATACCACTATCATAGAAAAACTCAATGATTTCTAAAGAGGAAAAATAAGATGCATTATCCATTATCAACTTCACATGAACTCCAAACCTAATCAATATATGCTTTTTGAGAAATTCACTTACTACTTCTAATGAAGTCTTCTTCATTGACTTTACTTCAACCCATTTACTAAAATAATCTATGGTACTTACTATATATCAATGTCCTTGACTAGAAGGAAGATTGATTGGGCCTATAAAATCTAAACCCCATTGATGGAAGGGAGCTTGAATTACCATTGGCCTAAGAGGTAGAAAACAAGCTAATGTTTGCAAGTAAACATCTTACATTTCTCACAGTTAGAATTCTTTAGAATAACTGAGAGGGGGGGTGAATCAGTTATCCAAGGTCTAAATGCCCTAATAATACTTTTTCACTAATTATAGTGAGCCCATTAAACTATTCATCCATCCAAGCTTAAAAAAACCATCTTAGCAAGTTACAACAAATCAACATGCAGTAATAAAACATGCAAGATCAACACATGACATAGTGATTTACATGGAAACCCAATTTTGGAAAAACCACCAGTAACATGCTACTCAATTCTCACTCTTCAGAAGTGATGCCCTATTAAAGTCCTACCCTGTTAAAGGCTTACAACACATTGTTAAATGTGACCTTGTTAGAGGATTTCACCATACTGTTAGGAATGGGCCTGGTCAAAGGACTTTGGAACATTCACTTGGAATGTCACCCTATTAAAGGATTTATAACATGGCTATTAAACCAACCTAAGTCCATAAGATTTATACTAACAGTTACAATTTCTAGAGAGTAACAATAATGGCTTTTGATCTGATACAACTCACAACATATCTTGTAGATTTCATATCACACTTCAGTTCAATCTTTTGCTTGCCTTTTATCACTGCGGCTCTGATAGGTTGTCCTCCTCTCAAGCTTTGTCTCCTTGAGTCTTCTTTCTCATCATACCAATGCAATCTTCTCTGTTGTCATCTATTGAAATAGAGTTTCTATGCTCTCTTCCTCCTTAGCACCTTCTTTAGCACTTCATGCTTTCATGCTTGACCAACCTCTTGTTTCATGACCTTACGACTCTTTAAATAGAAATCTAGAATACCTTTCCTGCTTGATTTTCCCTCTCCAACTTTAGGGTTTCAATAGATTAGGTAGGATACAATGTATCTGTCCCATATCTTATCTTCATCTAGAAACTTCATCTAGAATACAATTGTGTTCACCAAAAATGTTTTACATAGAGTTCCGTGCCATCAGGACATCATTCTTATCTTCTATCTGGTTCAAAAAATTCTTATCTTCTATCTGGCAAATCTTTGACTTTTCAAAATAATGTAGCAACTCGACATTATTGGTTTACTGATGCTCAACTTCCTCTGTGTTACTCGGCTCCTGTATCATGCTCGGCACCTGATCTTCACTGGGCACTTAATTTTTACTCGGCACTTAAACTTCACTAAGCACTTGATTTTTACTTGCCACTTGAAGATCACTTGGCATAGACTAAAATTGAACTTTGCTTAGCTTCAACTGAGAATTTGTTTGGAACTCACTAGCTTGCTCGGCTCTTTCTAAGGAACTTAGTTAGGCTTTACAAATGACTTAGTTAAACCTTGCATCTTTGATGTGTTTTAGTGTGTCCATTCTTTGTGTCTTAGAATATGTCATCAATACACTATTTCATCAATGGCTTAGCTGATCCTTATACTTCATTATAACATCATAAATTCAACCTTTCTCTAGGTACTCTAGTTACATCTTATTGATTGCCTCCTCCTTGTCAATCAACCAATTGATAGTATTTGGATCACTAAAGCAATTGTCATTCCTGCAAGTAGTAGGTTTGACATCAATGACAAAACAATGATTGAAGACATTCTTTCCCAGTTCCATTACTTTTCATTCATGATCTTTTCAATCATTTCCAGCAATCTCCATCTTTGGCATTGATGGCAAACCAAACTGATCAATTGATCAACTTAGTTACCACCAAAATTATATACATTTTCTGCTTCTCCCTCTTTATTGCTGCATCCTTACTACTAATCTCACATATCTTTACCATGCATTGATCATTTTCTCATAAATCTCCCTCTTTGACATAAATTCCAGAGATGTAGCATCTTTAACATGCTAAATATAAACTTTGCATCTCATGTTTTCTCCCTCTATCACCATGCTTGTGACTGATCTAGAGTTTTTGCTCTTGTTGTCATCCTCTGCATCATTCTTCTAATATTTCAATGATTTGTTCCTATTGATGCAGGGGAGCTTCTTTGTTGCTTTAAGCTACTTGAGTTAGGGGCATTACCCCCAACTTGCCTCTAAGATATTCATAAGAATCCTTGGACTATGGTTTGGTGAAGATATCTGCAATTTGTTCCTTTCTGTTAATGTACTCCATCTTCACTTGTTTGTCTTCTACCAATTCTCTGACATAGTGATACTTGATTGCAATATGCTTTGTTTTTGCATGCATTACTAGATTCATAGATATGTTTATAGCACTTTTATTATCACAATACAATATCACAAGTTTGGTTACTTCTTCTTTCATTCCTTTCAATAGATGTTTGAGCCACACAATGTTAGTGCAATTGACTGCTACTGCCACATATTCTACTTCTGTAGTGGACTGAGATGTGCATGTTTGTTTCTTGCTAGTCCAAGTAACTAGCCTTTTACCTAAGAATAATGCTCCTCCACTTGTGCTTTTCCTGTCATCAATGTTGCCTCCCCAATCTATGTCTGTGTATGCATTGAGCTTAGAATTCTCATTCTTTTAGTAATATAGGCAAAAATCATCAGTTCCTTTGAGATACCTCATTATTCTTTTTACTTCTATGAGATGATTTTTTTTAGGATTAGCAAAGAATCTAGCCACTTTTCCAACTACTAATGCTATGTCTAGTCTACTATGTACAACATATTGTAGTTTTCCAATCATGGATCTGTACATTGTTTGATTGACTACAGCTGATTCATCATTTTTGGATAGCTTATGTCCTATTGCCATTGGTGTGCTGATTGGTTTGGAGTCTTCCAATCTAAACATTTTAAGTATCTCTTTAATGTACTTTGATTGTGTCACAAATATACCATGTTTTAATTGATGTACTTGCAATCCAACAAAGAACTTGATTTCTCAAAACATAGACATCTCAAACTCATGTTTCATTTTGTCAGCAAAACTTTTGCAAAGTACTTCCTTTCCTCCAAAAACTATGTCATCCACAAAGATTTCAAATACAAGAATATCCTTACCTTCTTCTAATTTGATGTACATGTTGTTGTTATCATCAGTTCTTTCAAATCCTATTTGCACTAGATACTTGTGAAGTCTCTCGTACCATGCTCTAGGTGCTTGTTTCAGACCATAAAGTGCTTTATGTATTTTACAAACCATATCCCTATTGTTCTCATCAACAAATCCCTCTAGTTGTTCAATATAGACTTCCTCTTCCAATATACCATTCAGAAAAGTAGACTTTACATCCATCTGATAGACTTTAAAACTTTTATATGCAGCATATGCAAGTAAAGTTCTTACTCCTTCCATTCTAGCAACAGGGGCAAATGTTTCCCCATAGTCTAATCCTTCTTCTTGAGCATAACCCTTACATACTAGTCTAGCTTTGTTTCTAGTAAACTCACCATTCTCATCTAGCTTGTTTCAGAATACCCACTTAGTGTCAATTACATTCTTCTCGGTTGGTCTGGGAACCAAACTCCAAGTTTTGTTCTTCTTTATTTGATCAATCTCATCTTCCATATCTTTATACTAGTCACCATCTTGCAACACATCATACATTGTCTTAGATTCAAATTTTCTTAACATACATGATTCATTTCTTAGTCTATTCCTTTTCATTGGTCTTGCATCTTTTTCACCAATTATCTGTTCAGCTAGGTGATGTCTCTTCACATATTTGGATAATCTTGGTTCTGTTCTTGTTTCCATGTTGGATCTTTCAGATTCAGGGTCACTATGTCCTTTCTTGTTAGGTAGTTCAATTTATTTTTCATGTGTACTGACTTAATGGAAGAATGTGCATTTTCTTCATTCTGCATCTTGACTTCTGAATGCAGCTCGACATTCACTGGTTGTGATTCTACTGAAATAGAATCTTGCTATTGAACCCCACTTTGATTGATAGCAATCTTGTCAATAGGCATTCCTTCATAAGAATACACAAAGGTTCTGTATTCATCCATTCTCTTTGGTTCTTCAACTTGGACTTCTGTATACTCATCAAAGTTTACATTTGCACTTTCCACAATTTTGTCAGTGTTAGTATTTAAACACTTATAAGCTTTGCTTCTAGTGGAGTAACCAAGGAATATACCTTCATCACTTTTTGCATCAAATTTTCCATTTCTAGTATCTTTAAGGATAAAGCATTTACATCCAAATACTTTGAAATGCTTTACATTGGGTGAGTGACCATACCATAATTCAAAAGGTGTTGCACTTGTACCTCTCTTGACTTGTACTCGATTCAGTGTATGAACAGCCACACTTACAACTTCTCTCTAATATTTTAGAGAAACAATCTTTACCATCATTAATGTTCTGGCATAGTCAATCATAGATCTATTTCTTCTCTCAGCAATTCCATTATGTGGGGGAGTTCTAGGAGCTGATGTTTGTCTCTTGATTCCTTTGTCATTGCAAAATGTCTCAAATTCATTTGATGTGAATTCACCACCTCTGTCTGATCTTATGTATTTCAAACTCTTTCTTGTTTCCTTTTCAACTCTAGTCACATACCACTTAAACATTTGAAAAGCATCAGATTTTTTCTTTAAGAACATAACAGTCATCATCCTAGAATAGTCATCAATAAACAACATTATATATTTATCTCCTTTGTAGCTTTGCACTTCTATTGGACCACATAAATCAGTATGGACTAACTCAAGTACTTCTTTTGATGTATAGTTTTTACTCTTGAAACTTGACTTAGTCATCTTTCCTAGCTGACATTGTTTGCACATGATGTTTTCAGGCTTCTTCAGTTTAGGTAAACCTTTGACTTTCTTCATTTTACTGATATTGACCAGATTATCAAAGTTGACATGACATAGCCTTTTAGGCCATAACCACACATCATCAAATTTTGCAACAAAGCACGAAGCATTTTCCATATCAAGATAAAATAGATTACTTCTTGTTTGATCTCCTTTTCCTATCAATTTACCATCAGTATCATAAATTTTTGCAGTTTTGTTTCCAAATTCTACTTTGCATCCTACATTGCCAAACTGTGAGACACTCAACAAATTGTAGTTTAGTCCTTCAACATAGTATGCATTGTCACATGAAATTTTATCTATAAGTTTAATGGAGCTTTTTCCTTTGATTTGACATGGAGCATCATTTCCAAATCTAACACTATTTCTATCATACTAAGTAAAGTCAACAAACTTACTTTTGTCTCTTATCATGTGATGTGAGAACCAATTATCTATGATCCATCTGTCATTCTTGTTCGTACATGTTACCAGTGTTGTAGGCTCTTCTTCATTAGACTGGTCCTTCATGGCCACGTAAACAACTTCATCATCATTATCATCGAAATCCTCTTCAGCAATATAGCACTTCTTGCCTTTGTCTTTGTAATCTCTCTTATCATCTTCTCTTCTATATTTGTACTTGTTGCCTTCCTTGTAATGCTTTTTCTATTTATACCTTGTATAAATATGTCCTACTTCATTGCAATTGAAACAAATGATAGGTAACTTACCCTTGAATTTTCCTTTGCCTCTGTGAAATCTTCTAGCTAGTAATGCTTCCAATTGTTCCACATCTTCCTCATCAGTGCTACTATCACTAGATACATATTTCATCTTTATTCCCTTCTTTGATTTCACCTATTCAGTATCTATCAATGATAGCTTGGCTTTGAAAGCATATTCAACATTCTTAGGTTTGTAGTTGTTAAAGTTAGATAACTCAAATGCAGTGAGTCTACCCACTATTCCTTCAAAACTTAGATTGTTTCCTAGTATACATCTTGGCTCTTTTATAGCTGATACTCTAATAGCATATATAGGGAGCAAGGTTCTTAAGAACTTACTATTAACAATATCTTCATCTAATTGACCACTCGAACATCTTATTGCACTTACCACTTCCTTTATTGTAGAGGCATACTAAGCAGCATTGTCACTTTCTTCCATTTTCATGTTATTAAACTTTCCTCTTAGGATTTCTCTTTTTGCTAATTGGACATTCTGATCTCCTCCATAAATGTTTGATAGGGATTTCCACATCTTGAATGTAGTGTCACATCCTTTGATATCATCGAATTTAGCATAGTTGAGTGCATAAGCAATCTCCAGCATTGTGTGATTGTGTTTCTGTTTGTTTTTCAAATCTTCTGCAGTAAGAGTACTAGTTGGATCAGCATGTTCAGTAACAATTGAATTTTGAGCATAATCTCCTATGGATATAAGATGCAGCTTCATCAAACTTTTCCATGCAACAAAGTTGTCTTTGTTGAGCTTGGGAACTTCTCTCTTAGACATTTTGATCTTTTCTACTTCTATTCCCTTTAAGCTAAATCAGCAGCAAAGCTCTGATACCAATTGTTAGAATTCTTTAGAATAACTGAGAGGGGGGATGAATCAGTTATCCAAGGTCTAAATTCCCTAATAATACTTTTTCACTAATTATAGTGAGCCCATTAAACTATTCATCTGTGCAAGC
The DNA here is from genome assembly GCA_028749045.1 of Cupressus sempervirens. Lineage (NCBI taxonomy): Eukaryota > Viridiplantae > Streptophyta > Pinopsida > Cupressales > Cupressaceae > Cupressus > Cupressus sempervirens. The sequence goes on along the minus strand of CM053786.1, from coordinate 279,434,543 downwards.
TTAAAATAACCATCTTAGCAAGTTATAGCAAATCAACATGCAGGAATAAAACATGCAAAATCAACACATGACATAGTGATTTACATGGAAACCCAATTTGGGAAAAACCACTAGTAACATGCCACTCAATTCTCACTCTTTTGAAGTGATGCCCTATTAAAGGCCTGCCCTATTAAAGGCTTAAAACACATTGTTAAATGTGACCTTGTTAGAGGATTTTACCATACTGTTAGGAATGGGCCTGGTCAAAGGACTTTGGAACATTCACTTGGAATGTCACCCTGTTAAAGGATTTATAACATGGCTATTAAGCCAACCTAAGTCCATAGGATTTATACTAATAGTTACAATTGCTAGAGAGTAACAATAATGGCTTTTCGTCTGATACAACTCACAACATATCTTGCAGATTTCAGATCACACTTCAATTCAATCTTTTGCTTGGCTTTAATCACTACGGCTCTGACAGTTTGTCTTCCTCTCAAGCTTTGTCTCCTTGAGTCTTCTTGCTCATCATACCAATGCAATCTTCTCTGTGGTCATCTATCAAAATAGAGTTTCTATGCTCTCTTCCTCCTTAGTTTATTCTTTAGCACTTCATGCTTTCATGCTTGAGCAACTTCTTGTTTCATGAACTTATGACTCCTTAAATAGAAATCTAGAATACCTTTCTCACTCAATTCTCCCTCTCCAACTTTAGGGTTTCAATAGATTAGGTAGGATACAATGTATCTATCCCATATCTCATCTTCATCTAGAAACTTCATTTAGAATATAGTTGTGTTCACCAAAAATGTTTTACATAGAGTTTTGTGCCACCAGCTCATCATTCTTATCTTCTATTTGGTTCACAAAATTCTAGGTAACAACCATGTCAGCTCAGATCTAGTGAATCTTTGACTTTACAAAATAATCCAGCAACTCAACATTATTGGTTTAATGATGCTCGGCTTCCTCTATGTTACTTGACTCCTGTATCATGCTCAACACATGATCTTCACTCGGCACTTAATTTTTACTCGGCACTTGAACTTCACTCGGCACTTGAAGATCACTCGGCAAACACTAAAGTTGAACTTTGCTCAACTTCAACTGAGAATCTGTTCGAAACTAACTAGCTTGCTTGGCTCTCTCTAATGAACTTAGTTAGGCTTTACAAATTACTTAGCTAAACCTTTAATCTTTGATGTGTTTTAGTGTGTCCATTCTCTATGTCTTAGAATATGTCATCAATACACTATTTCATCAATGGCTTAGCTGATCTTTATACTTCATTAGAACATCATAACTTCAACCTTTCTCTAGGTACTCTAGTTACATCTTATTGATTACCTCCTCCTTGTCAATAAACCAACTGATAGTATTTGGATCACTAAAGCAATTGTCATTCCTGCAAGTAGCAAGTTTGACATCAATGACAAAACAATGATTGAAGACATTCTTTCCTAGTTCCATTACTTTTCATTCATGATCTTTTCAATCATTTCCAAAAATCTCCCTCTTTGGCATTGATGGAAAACCAAACTGATCAATTGATCAACTTAGTTACCACCAAAATTATATACATTTTCTGCTTCTTTCTGCTTCTCCCTCTTTACTGCTACATCCTTACTACTGATCTCACATATCTTTACCATGCATTGATTAGTTTCTAATAAATATCCCTCTTTGACATAAATGCCAAAGATGTAGCATCTTTAAAATGCTAAATATAAAATTTGCATCTTATATTTTCTCCCTCTATCACCATGCTTGTGACTGATCTGGAGTTTCTACTCCTGTTGTCATCCTCTACATCATTCTTCTGATATTTCAATGATTTGTTCCGGTTGATGCAGGGTAGCTTCTTTGTTGCTTTAAACTGCTTGAGTTAGGGACATTACCCCCAACTTGCCTCTAAGATATTCATAAGAATCCTTGGGCAATGGTTTGGTGAAGATATCTGCAGTTTGTTCCTTTGCGTTAATGTACTCCATCTTCACTTGTTTGTCTTCTACCAATTCTCTGACATAGTGATACTTGATTGCAACATGCTTGATTTTTGCATGCATTACTGGATTCTTAGATATGTTTATAGCACTTGTATTATCACAATACAATATCATAGGTTTGGTTACTTCTTCTTTCATTCGTTTCAATAGATGTTTGAGACACACAATGTTAGTGGAATTGACTGCTGCTGCCACATATTCTATTTTTGCAGTGGACTAAGATGTGCATGTTTGTTTTTTGCTAGTCCAAGTAACTAGCCTTTTACCTAAGAATAATGCTCCTCCACTTGTGTTTTTCCTGTCATCAATGTTGCCTTCCCAATCTACGTCTGTGTATGGATTGAGCTCAAACTTCTCAATCTTTTTGTAATATAGGCCAAAATCATCATTTCCTTTGAGATACCTCATTATAATTTTTACTACCATGAGATGATTTTCTTTAGGATTTCCAGAGAATCTAGCCACTATTCCAACTACTAATGCTATGTCTGGTCTACTATGTACAACATATTGTAGTTTTCCAATCATTGATCTATGCATTATTTGATTGACTATAGCTGATTCATCATTTTTGGATAGCTTATGTCCTATTGCCATTGGTGTGCTGACTGGTTTGGAGTCTACCAATCCAAACATTTTAAGTATCTCTTTGATTTACTTTGATTGTGTCACAAATATAGCAAGTTTTAATTGATGTACATGCAATCCAACAAAGAACTTGATTTCTCCAAACATAGACATCTCAAACTCATGTTTCATTTTGTCCGAAAAACTTTTGCAAAGCACTTCCTTTCCTCCAAAAACTATGTCATCCACAAATATTTTAGATACAAGAATATCCTTACCTTCTTTTGATTTGATGTACATGTTGTTATTATCATCAGTTCTTTCAAATCCTATTTGCACTAGATACTTGTGAAGTCTCTCGTAGTATGCTCTGGTTGTTCAATATAGACTTCCTCTTCCAATATACAATTCAGAAAAGCAGACTTTACATCCATCTGATAGACTTTAAAACTTTTATATGCAGCATATGCAAGTAAAGTTCTTACTCCTTCCATTCTAGCAATAGGGGAAAATATTTCCCCATAGTCTAATCCTTCTTCTTGAGCATAATCCTTACATACTAGTATAGCTTTGTTTCTAGTAATCTCACCATTCTCATCTAGCTTATTTTTGAATACCCACTTAGTGTCAATTACATTCTTCTCGGCTGGTCTCGGAACCAAACTCCAGGTTTTGTTCTTCTTTATTTGATCAATCTCTTCTTCCATAGCTTTATACCTGTCACCATCTTGCAACACATCATACATTGTCTTAGATTCAAATTTTCTTAACATACATGATTCATTTCTTAGTCTATTCCTTTTCATTGGTCTTGCATCTTTGTCACCAATTATCTGTTCAGCTAGGTGATGTCTTTTCACGTATTTGGATAATCTTGTTTCTGTCCTTGTTTCCATGTTGGATCTTTCAGATTCAGGGTCACTATGTCCTTTGTTGTCTGGTAGTTCTATTGCTCTTTCATGTGTAGTAACTTAATGGAAGAATGTGCATTTTCTTCATTCTGCAACTTGGCTTCTGAATTAGCTCGACATTCATTGGTTTGGGAACCAAACTCCAGGTTTTGTTCTTTATTTGATCAATCTCTTCTTCCATAGCTTTATACCAGTCACCATCTTGCAATGCATCATACATTATCTTAGGTTCAAATTTTCTTAACAGACATGATTCATTTCTTATTCTATTCCTTATTATTGGTCTTTGTAAGAATTTGCCTAAGGGAAAAATTCACCCATGAACTAAGAACTCAAACACAAGCACACAATAGACAAAAAATGGATATGATCAATTAATCAGAGAATGTTTGAATACATTGCTCTATTCAGAATGTGATATTCAACACACTAGGAGTGCTTGTATATAAAGGCCTCTGAGATACATCTAGAATGTCTCTAGAAACAACCATGAGATAAGACAACTAAGAACCTTATCCAACATTCTAGATGAATGGATAAGAATGACTAAGTGTCATATGTGTGTAGAAGATTCTTGTGTTGTAGACAACATGTACTGAAAAGAGGTGCGGACCCTTGTGATGTCATCAAGACAACTCACAAGAGTGCACAAACTCCCAAGTGTCTCACAAATAAAATAATGCAAAATAATTAAATAATGCATTAACCTAAGTAAACTTAAGTAAGTGTAATAAGTAAATACTTATTACACCAATAGTCTTGCATCTTTTTCACCAATTATCTATTCAGCTGGGTGATGTCTCTTCACATATTTGGATAATCTTGGTTCTGTCCTTGTTTTCATGTTGGATCTTTCAGATTCAGGTTCACTATGTACTTCATTGTCAGGTAGTTCTATTTCTCTTTCATGTGTACTGACTTCAGAGCTAGAATGTGCATTTTCTTCATTCTGCAACTTGACTTCTGAATGCAGCTCGACATTCACTGGTTGTGATTCTACTGAAATAGAATCTTGCTATTGAACCCCACTTTGATTGATAGCAATCTTGTCAATAGGCATTCCTTCATAAGAATACACAAAGGTTCTGTATTCATCCATTCTCTTTGGTTCTTCAACTTGGACTTCTGTATACTCATCAAAGTTTACATTTGCACTTTCCACAAGTTTGTTAGTGTTAGTATTTAAACACTTATAAGCTTTACTTTTAGTAGAGTAACCAAGGAATATACTTTCATCACTTTTTGTATCAAATTTTCCATTTCTAGTATCTATAAGGATAAAGCATTTGTAACCAAATACTTTGAAATGCTTTACATTGGGTGAGTGACCATACCATAATTCAAAAGGTGTTGCACTTGTACCTGTCTTGACTTGTACTTGGTTCAGTGTATGAACAACCACACTTACAGCTTCTCTCCAATATTTTAGAGAAATAGTCTTTTCCATCATTAATGTTCTGGCACAATCAATCACAGATCTATTTCTTCTCTTAGCAATTCCATTTTGTGGGGGAGTTCTAGGAGCTGATGTTTGTCTCTTGATTCTTTTGTCATTGCAAAATGTCTCAAATTCATTTGATGTGAATTCACAACCTCTGTCTGATCTTAGGCATTTCAAACTCTTTCCTATTTCTTTTTCAACTCTAGCCACATACCACTTTAACATTTGAAAAGTGTCAAAACATAACAATCATCATCCTGGAATAGTCATCAACAAACAACATTATATATTTATCTCCTTTGTAGCTTTGTACTTCTATTGGACCACATAAATCAGTATGGACTAACTCAAGTACTTCTTTTGATGTATAATTTTTACTCTTGAAACTTGGCTTAGTCATCTTTCCTAGCTGACAATTTTTGCACATGATGTTGTCAGGCTTCTTCAGTTTAGGTAAACCTCTGACTTTCTTCCTTTTATTGATATTGACCAGATTATCAAAGTTGACATGACATAGCCTTTTATGCCATAACCACACATCATCAAATTTTGCAACAAAACACGAAGCATTTTCCATATCAAGATAAAATAGATTACTTCTTGCTTGATCTCCTTTTCCTATCAATTTACCATCAATATCATAGATTTTTGCAATTTTTTTTCCAAATTCTACTTTGCATCCAACATTTCCTAACTGTGAGACACTCAACAAATTGTAGTCTAGTCCATCAACATAGTATGCGTTGTCACATGAAATTTTCTCTGTAATTTTAATGGAGCCTTTTCCTTTGATTTGACATGGAGCATCATTTCCAAATCTAACACTATTTACATCATACTGAGTAAAGTCAACAAAATTACTTTTGTCTCCTATCATGTGATGTGAGCACCCACTATCTATGATCCATCTATCATTCTTGTTCATACATGTTACCAGTGTTGTAGGCTCTTCTTCATCAAATTGGTCCTTCATGGCCACATAAACAACTTCATCATCAGAATCCTCTTCAGCAATATAACATTTCTTGCCTTTGTCTTTGTAATGTCTCTTATCATCTTCTCTTCTATATTTGTACTTGTTTTCTTCCTTGTAATCATTTTTCTGTGTACACCTTGCAACAATATGTCCTACTTCATTGCAATTGAAACAAATGATAGGCAACTTACCCTTGAATTTTCCTTTGCCTCTATGAAATCTTCTAGCTAGTAATGCTTCCAATTGTTCCACATCTTCCTCATCAGTGCTACTATCACTAGATACATATTTCATCTTTCTTACCTTCTTTGATTTTACCTGTTCAATATCTTTCAGTGATAGCTTGGCCTTGAAAGTAGATTCAACATTCTCAGGTCTGTAGTTGTCAAAGTTAGATAACTCAAATGCAGAGAGTCTAACCATTATTCCTTCAAAACTTAGATTGTTTGCTGGTATACATCTTAACTCTTGTATAGCTAATACTCTAATAGCATATATAGGGAGCAAGGTTCTTAAGAACTTACTATTAATAGTATCTTCATCTAATTGACCACTCAAACATCTTATTGCACTTACGACTTCCTTTATTGTAGAGGCATACTGTTGGAAATAATCAAGACTAACAAGGCTATTGAGAGGGGAGGGGTGAATCAGTAATTTTAAAACTTTAAATCAATTCAGCATAATAAAATATTCACCATTCATCCATCTAATCTACTGTATGCATAAAAAGATAAACATTCATAACACATGAACACACTAATTTGGTGACCCAGAAACCTTCTAATTAGAAAGTAAAACTGGGGTGGGGATGATGCCCACAAACTTTCAATACTGCAGTATAAATTTGGCCTGTTAAGGATTACAATGATCACTTCTGGTGATCTGCCCTATTAGGAGCAAGTAGGATTGTTAGATCCACCTTGTTAGAGGATTTACAAACATACAGTGAAGTATGCACTCTGTTAGGAGATTTACAAAAGACTGTTAAGTCTACCTTGTTAAAGGATTTACAAATTGATTCAGCTATTAGGATGAAGTAGTGGATCTGGTTACAACTGATTGCTGATAAGATCCTTTATGCACTAATCAACTGATGTGATAGATATTACTTTTCTGCATCTATGTTGACCTTGTTGTATTCCTCTATTCTGTAGCTGATTTTATTTCACTCTTCTCAAAATATTGCAATACAACACCATACAACGATATACAACATTTCATCATATTTTACAAATGATATAATAGATTACATATATACCATTCCAATATTTACACTAGCAAGGTCGGCCAAACACAAGTGAAAAAAACATTACTGAGTTGACCAGATAGTAGAAAACTCAAGTTCCTCAAACTGACTCGGTGACCTTCTGATACTCGGCATCCACTATAATACACTGCATTGTCATGCACTTAATAAAAGTAGAGGCACGGTCCATACTAATCACTCTAAGTAGCTTGGAACTTTGTAACCATTGGTGACTTGGTGAATATTGTGTCACTTGGTAAAAATTGAATCCATTGATAACCTTCTTCACTTGGTAAACACTGATTCCTTCATTTACCTTGTTCACTTGGTAAACACTAAGTCCTTCATTTATCTTGATCACTCGGTAAACACTAAGTCCTTTGTTTACCTTGATCACTCGGTAAACACTGATTTCAACTGATGACTCGGTGAACATTGAGAACTTGGTAAACACTACTGAACTTCCCATTAGCTCAGTGACCACTGTTCAGCATGGTATGAACTGTTCTGCTTGGTAACCACTACTGAATGCTCGGTATGAACTATAGACTGAGTGATGAGCTCGGTAAGAATTCAAAATTGAATAAGTGTTGTAACTAATGACAAATATATCATAATTTCAACAATCTCCCCCTTGGGCATTAGTGACAAAAACACTTATTAGCCAAAACTTATATACAACATCTGACATACTGACGTCTGATTCTGCTAAATATACATGGCTTCCTTACATATAACTCCCCCATACAATATACACAAGGTATTTACATGAGTTATATGACTTTTATTCACAGTATCTCTTTGTCCCTTTTGTACATTTATCTCACCAATATCTCTTTTTGAGTATCTCTTTCTCCCCCTTTTTGACAATAATGCCAAAGAATAAAATAATGTATTTACATAGAGACACCAAAATGTGAGATAAACTCAGAATGTACCTTGAGAATGAGTTGCTGAGTCTTATCCCAAGTCTCTTGCAAGAGTTTGCATGTGGATAGAGCTACTTGAACTTTTGTAGAAAGTCCAATCACATGGTCTGCAACAGAGAAATTGTTGTCATGGATCAATGTTTTGGAGTATGCAATATGTTTCTGCATTATGTCCATGATAGGAAGAATCATGTTCTGGATATCTAGCAGTGTAGACCAAATCCTTCCTTCTTCTCTAAGCAACTCTGCCTGCTTCTTTGACAAAAATTTGATCCTGAGGTGATGAGATGAGCTTGAACTGGGGTTAAGCTTCAGCTTTTGTGCACTTGCCTTCAGATCCTTATCTATCTTATTCAATTTCTCTCGTATCTCCTTAGTATACTTGGTAACATCACAAAGCTTAGCAAAAAGAGATGTTACATTATTAAAAGAATTTTCAATGTTGGCCAAAACTATGGTTAATTCAACCTGTTTTATTGCTAGATGCTGAGCAATGTGCTCAAGCACCTTATTATCAAACTTCTTTTCTGCCTTCTCCATCAACTTTTCTTGACCAGAGATATCCTCATTGAATTTATTAACTGCCTCTTCTAATTGTAAAAAAAATGTGTTGAGAAGTATCAACATCAACACCTATAGCCTTAGTAATAATATTCTTCGCTCCTTCAATAATATTAAACTCTCTATCTCTCTCATTCCTTAGTTGTTTTTGCTTTTCCTTTAGATCTATACGCTGACTGAGTAGTCTTAGTTCATCAACTGAAGCAGTATCCAGATCTATCTTGGAAATGACAATTTCATCATCCAAGTCTACATCCTCATCTACTGTCTTGCCTATAAGCAAAAATTTTAATGGAATCTTTGGTTTTTCTGCTGTGCCAACATCTTTGCCTTTGAAAACAGAGACAATGGTTGATGAGGCTGGACTGGCTATCAAAACTGGAATAGGACCAACTAAAGGAAGACTGAGAGAGGTGCTAACTGTGGGAAAAATTGATGTTCCCATATCCAAAACTGATCTAAAAATTGGAATATTTGCAGTAGAAGAGCTGACTGGAGCAAAAATTGGACCCAATGTGGCTGGGGATGACAAAATTGAAGTGAAAACTGGAAAACTTACTGTACATACTACAGGAGGAATTGATACACCTGATGTAGTGACTGCTGTAGTGGATGACTCAATGACTGAAGATATTGCTTGATGCTCGGTAGATGAAGTACTTGATACTTCCATTGTAGATACCTGGAGCTGAGAGGTGACTGGAAGAGTTTGAGCTATTGATGTCTCTATGGTGCTCACAATCTTGCTTGAAGAACCTATCTCCATAGATTTAACAATTTTAGGTGGAGAGTGAGGAGGGGAGGCAATGACAGCTACTGCAATTTTAGCTGGATCATCCTCCTCCTCAACTAATTCTTCCTCCTTTTCTTCTTCTTCCTTCTCCTTCATTAATTGCTGGAGATCTTCATCAGTTACATCCATGGTGATAGAGTTATCACCATCCACATCTTCTTCATCATTACTGTCATCATCCTTGATTTCCATAGGTTCATCACTTGGCTTATGCAGCTTATAAGTATCATTCCAAACATGAGTTGCATTCTTAACAATTGGTTCAATATTCTTTAACAATATGAGACATGTATTGAATCTCATATTCATTCTTCCTTCCTGATCCTTCATTGCCTTTTTGATTTTTGCATCTGTCAGGCTAGATACCAGTTCTCTCAATTTCTGTTCAAAAATGTCTCTAACAGTTTGCTCGGTGTTCTCCCATCTTACCTTTATTTTATCAAACAATATTGTAGGAATTTGGGAGACAAATTGATCTGGGGAGAATTTCCAAGTTCCCAACTTCTCCATTACCAGATCTTCAATTTCCTTTTGCTCAGCAGGAGTCCTAGATTCATACTTTAAGGCTTTAAAGTTGCTGATTCCTGCATGAATCCTGAGTTGTTTTAGCCTATCTACAAATGTGAGAGGAGGCTTGCTAAACACAACTTCACTTTCCTTTTTTCCTTTCCTTGTTCTCCTTGTGAATACTACCTGAGGTTTGGTAATGATTACCCTACCTTTCTTCTTCACAGGCTCTGCCTCCTTTTCTGGCTCCTCTTCTTCAGATTCTTCTTGTTCTTCATCCTCACCTTTTCCTTCAGTAAGCATTAGAGGTCCAGTGTCAGTTTTCAATTTTTCTATATTCCTCTTTCCCTTAGAGATTTCCTGGGGATGCTTGATCTCAAGTTCTCTTCTTACCTTTGCCTCATCAAATGTTTTGAATGTAGGCAATTTGGGATCCACTGGTTCATTTACTAGTGCCTCAATGATGTCTCTAGTTTCATCAATGTTCACTTCATAGGGAAGTTATTTTACCCATGCAATGCAGATTTTGACTGCCTATATATATACTTTGTCACAGTCAAACATGAAACATACATCTTCATTATAGTCTTCAGCAAGTTTAGGAGGAATCCTGAACTTGTTGTTCATTCTCTCCTTGAAATCTTCAAAGTAATTATCCATAACCTTATCAAAATTTACACCCATATCTGCAATAAACTCATTTATCTGATACAAAATAGGAATATATTTTCTCCATACAACTGTACCTTTAGAAGGGAAAAACTTTTGTACATAGAAAAATAAACAAACTAACAAAGAACCAAATTTACAAGGGTTGGTCTTTGAGGTCCTTATACTGTCCATGTTCTTATTTAGTTGTTTCAACAGCACATCTTCTAGGTCAAACTCCATGTTCTTCTTCACAACCTTATAGGCTAAGTCCACAGCCTCACAGGGCACACTATTCAATCTATTGGAACTATACAACTTGTATGCAATTACACTAATTCCAAATCTTAGCTCTATATCTGATACATTGGTAAGTTTCAGTCCTCTGCCGTTCCATTCAGCTAGGGTTAACTTTTGAAGTTCATCCTGACTTAGGGTTTTAGTGGTTTTGGATTTGCTCAACATAGGTAAACCTGTGATTCTATGAATCATCTTCTTTGTAATCAGAGTGGGTTGCTCTAACCACAACTAACCATTATGAGCACAGCTCAAAATGTATCTTATCCATTTCACTTGGAAATTTCTTGGAAAATGCAGGATATGGGTTAAACCTTTGGTTTCCAGATGTTTGAACTTGGGTTTAAGGGTTCCATCCATGCATAACTTAGCTAGGGCATTATCCATATCTAGTGTCCCTATCTCTTGAATAGTGCATTTTAAATGAGTACGAATGTCATTTATAAGTAGTACCTTGGGTGGAATCTACGATTGAGCTACATGCGGGTCGAGCGATTCAGCTATGGCGGGAACAAGCTTGAAGCTAGGTGCTTTCCATTCGACTCCCTTCACAAGCATTTCAAAGCCCCTCTTCGCCTTGTTCCTGCTGGTGCTCATAGATGCCATTATTTCTTGGTGAGTGAACAATTTCGTAAAAAAAATTCTTCACTGGAAAATCACTTCAAATCGTTTGAACTCACTTGCGTGCTCTTGGAAATCTCTTCGCTCTGTATATTCTAAGTTCACGGTAAAAAATGAGATCAAATTCTGCCTTTTTGATGAAAAATCTGCCATTAATGCTCGGGTATGAAGGTAGCTGAGATGACATAGGGTTTGTCAGATAGTCATCGACTTACTCGGTAAACCTTGAAACTCGGTGAACAAACAAAACCTTTCATATTCCCGACCTAGCTCGGTTAAGTTTGAGACCAACCTTGCTCGGTAGATGCATCACAGTGAACTATGTCTTGTATCTAAAATACTGATTTGTTATTTGCACTCCTTCATTCTAGAACTACTTAGGATATGGCTTGAAGATGTAGTCCCTGATCCTCCTTGATGAGTCTAATTAGAAATGGTGGAGTCACCCACTTCTTGAGTGACATTGCCATCATTTGAACTTTCTGGTTTGGTAGATTTAGGAATCCACTGTTGTCTCATCTATTTTCAAATGTTGTTAGCTCTGGCTTTCTTTTCATCTTCAACTCTTCCTATGTTCATGCAATTCTTGGATATATGACCAAGTATGGTACATGTATAACATCTTATGGTAGTATCTTTCTTCCTTAGGTGATGCCTTGTACAGTTTACTCCAATGTGTCCATATTCTTCACAATAGTGACATCTACACCAAGTATTGTAGTCCCAACCAAATAATACTTTGACAATTTTTTCTACTGGATCGAATGATTTAGATCTGCACTTAGATGCCTTGTGACCTTGTTTCTTGCATTTGTGACATTTGCCTTCAAATTTTGGTTTCTCTTTGCATTCATTGGCTTTGTGACCATGCTAATTGCAATTGTAGCATTTACCATTGCTCCAACATCTGTTAGATGTATGACCTATCTTGCCATAGTGATTTCAAGTAGGTCTTTGATTCTTTTGGGCACCTTGTTTGGAAGATTCACCTTCTTCATTGTATCCAAGGCCTACTTTACCTTTTTTTCTATGAAGATTCTGCTCATTTTGCTGATTCAATTGATCCACATCTGTTTGAGATTTTATCATCCTTTCATTGACTTGCTTTTCAACATTTAAGTCATTTTCCAAACTTTCATTTCTTTGTCTTTCAAATCTTAGGTCACTTTGTAAGCTTTCAGTGATTTTTCTTTCAACATTCAGATCATTCCTTATTCTTTCATTTTGTGCTTTGAGAATTCTGATTTCTTCATTTGCATTGGAAAGTTGATCTGTAAGATCCTCATACTGAAGGGATTGATTTTGAATTTCATTGTTCCTTCCTTCTATCTCATATTGCATCATGTTCCTTTGTTCCAAAATTTCACATAACCTTGTTGACTGAATCTCTTATTCTCTTCTTAGCATTCTTACTTCTTCTTGCAGAGATCCATTCTTCTCTAAGAGTTCTTTGATTGCATTGTTTGCCTCATTAGCTTCATTTGAACTGCTTGATGGTAAAAGGTCTTCAATCTTTTCTTCAACATATTGATGATCATTCATTTGTCTTGCAAGTTCCTTCCTTCTTTTTAGAGATTGAGAAAGATGCTCCTTTGCTTCTTTGAGTTGAGCCATGGCCATTTCTAGATCTAGCTTTTCATTCTCAATAGATTTGCCAAGTCTAAATATCTCCATTGTCCTTGATCTTTGCTCAAGCTGTCAAACTTTATCCTGAGAACCACAATGCTCTGATACCAATTGTTGGAAATAATCAATACTAACAAGGTTACTGAGAGGGGAGGGGTGAATCAGTAACTCTAAAACTTTAAATCAATTCAGCATAATAACATATTCACCATTCATCCATCTAATCTACTGTATGCATGAAAAGATAAACATTCATAACACATGAACATACTGATTTTGTGACCTAGAAACCTTCCAATTAGAAAGTAAAACTAGGGTGGGGATGATTCCCACAAAACTTCAATATTGTAGTATAAATTTGGCTTATTAAGGCTTACAATGATCACTTCTAGTGATCTACCCTGTTAGGAGCAAGTAGGATTGCTAGATCAACCTTGTTAGAGGATTTACAAACATACAATGAAGTATGCACTCTATTAGGAGATTTACAAAAGATTGTTAAGTCTACCTTGTTAAAGGATTTACAAACTAATTCACTTGTTAGGATGAAGCAGTGGATCTAGTTACAACTGATTGCTAATAAGATCCTTTATGCACTGATCACCTAATGTGATAGATATAACTTTTCTGCATCTATGTTGACCTTGCTATATTCCTCTATTCTGCTTCTAATTTGCTTTCACTCTTCTCAAAATATTGCAATACAACACCATACAATGATACACAACATTTCATCATATTTTACAAATGATATAATACATTACATATATACCATTCCAATATTTACACTTGCAAGGTCGGCCAAACACAAGTGAAACATTACTGAGTCGGCCAGATAGTAGAAAACTCGAGTTCCTCAAACTGACTTGGTGACCTTCTGATACTCGACATCCACTACAATACACTGCATCATCAGGCACTCGGTAAGAGTAGAGGCACAATCCATACTAATCACTCTAAGTAGCTTGGAACTCAGTAACCATTGGTGACTTGGTGAATATTGTGTCACTCGGTAAAAACTGAATCCATTGATAACCTTCTTTACTTGGTAAACATTGATTCCTTCATTTACCTTGTTCACTCGGTAAACACTAAGTCCTTCATTTACCTTGATCACTCGGTAAAAACTAATTTCCAATGATGACTCGGTGAACACTAAGAACTTGGTAAACACTGCTGAACTTCCCATTTGCTCGGTGACCACTGTTTAGCATGGTATGAACTATTCTGCTTGGTAACCACTACTGAACACTCAGTATGAATTTTAGACTGAGTGATGAGCTCAGTAATCATTCAGAATTGAATAAGTGTTGTAACTAATGACAAATATATCATAATTCCAACACATACTGAGTAGCATTCTCACTTTCTTCCATTTTCATGTCATCAAACTTTCCTTTGAGGCTTTCTCTTTTTGCTCTTTGGACATTCTGATCTCCTCCATAAATGTCTGACAGGGCTTTCCACATTTTGAATGTAGTGTCACATCCTTTGAGATCATCAAATTCAGCATAGTTGAGTGCAGAAGCAATCTCCAGCATTGTCTGATTGTGTTCCTATTTGTTTTTCAAATTTTCTATAGTAAGAGTACCAGTTGGATCAGCATGTTTAGTAAAAATTTAATTTTGGGCATAATATCCTATGGATCTAAGATGCAGCTTCATCAAAATTTTCCATGCAACAAAGTTGTCTTTGTTGAGCTTGGGAACTTCTCTCTTAGGCATTTTGATCTTTTCTGCTTCTAGTCCCTTAAGGCTAAATCAGCTGCAAAGCTCTGATACCAATTGTTAGAATTCTTTAGAATAACTAAGAGGGGGGGTGAATTAGTTATCCAAGGTCTAAATTCCCTAATAATACTTTTTCACTAATTATAGTGAGCCCATTAAACTATTCATCCATCCAAGCTTAAAACAACCATCTTAGCAAGTTACAACAAATCAACATGCAACATCAACAAATGACACAGTGATTTACATGGAAACTCAATTTGGGAAAAACCACCAGTAACATGCTACTCAATTCTCACTCTTTTGAAGTGATGCCTTGTTAAAGGCCTGCCCTATTAAAGGCTTACAACACATTGTTAAATGTGACCTTGTTAGAGGATTTCACCATACTGTTAGGAATGGGCCTAGTCAAAGGACTTTGGAACATTCACTTGGAATGTCACCCTGTTAAAGGATTTATAACATGGCTATTAAACCATCGTAAGTTCATAGGATTTATACTAATAGTTACAATTGCTAGAGAGTAACAATAATGGCTTTTGATCTGATACAACTCATAACATATCTTGCAGATTTCAGATCACACTTCAGTTCAATCTTTTGCTTGGCTTTAATCACTGCGGCTCTGACAACTTGTCTTCCTCTCAAGCTTCATCTCTTTGAGTCTTCTTGCTCATCATACCAATGCAATCTTCTATGTGGTCATCTATAGAAATAGATTTCCTGTGCTCTCTTCTTCCTTAGCACCTTCTTTAGCACTTCATGCTTTCATGCTTGACCAAACTCTTGTTTCGTGACCTTATAACTCCTTAAATAGAAATCTAGAATAACTTTCCTGCTCGATTCTCCCTCTCCAACTTTAGGGTTTCAATAGATTAGGTAGGATACAATTTATCTATCCCATATCTCATCTTCATCTAAAAAATTCATCGTTCTTATCTTCTATCTGGTTCACAAAATTCTAGGTAACAACCATGTTAGCTCAGATCTTGCGAATCTTTGACTTTTCAAAATAATGCAGCAACTCAAAATTATTGGTTTATTGATGCTTGGCTTCCTCTATGTTACTCAGCTCCTATAACATGCTCAGCACTTGATCTTCACTCGGAACTTAATTTTTACTCGGCACTTGAACTTCACTCGGCACTTGATTTTTACTCGGCACTTGAAGATCACTTGACACACACTAATGTTGAAGTTTGCTCAACTTCAATTGAGAATCTGTTTGGCACTAACTAGCTTGCTCGACTCTCTCTAATGAACTTAGTTAGGCTTTACAAATGACTTAGCTAAACCTTACATCTTTGATGTGTTTTAGTGTGTCCATTCTCTGTGTCTTAGAATATGTCATCAATACAATATTTCATCAATGGCTTAGCTGATCCTTATACTTCATTATAACATCATAACTTCAACCTTTCTCTAGGTACTCTAGTTACATCTTATTGATTGCCTCCTCCTTGTCAATCAACCAATTGATAGTATTTGGATCACTAAAGCAATTGTCATTCCTACAAGTAGCAAGTTTGACATCAATGACAAAACAATGATTGGAGACATTCTTTCCTAGTTACATTACTTTTCATTCATGATCTTTTCAATCATTTCCAACACTCACAATTTGTAACCTACTTATATGAATCTTTGAACATGCCATGCCAATAATAACATTGCCTCAAAATTTTAAGTGCAGTGATAGGAGGAGAAAGGTTCCCTCCACATGCTTCATTATGAAAAGATGTCAACAATTTTACCTACTGGTCTTTATCCACACATCTTAAAAATATTTTATCAAGTGCTTTCTTGTACAAGATAGCATCATGAATCATATACTTCAAAGTTTTGGTTTTTAGATCTCTTCTTTTCTTAGTAGTCAATCCACTAGGGCATTCACTATATTTCATAAATTAAGCAATGTTTAAGAACCAAGGATCCTGAAAACTTACGATAAGAACTTTTGGAGTATTTTCATCTTTGAATTGTTGATCCTCTACCAAGGCTTTATAGAGTGCATTACCTATTACAATTTTATTAGGCTTTATTTCTATATCATATTCTTGAACTTTTTTTATACAAAATCCTCTATTATTACAACCAACAACTTTTTATGTCAAAATACATTTTACTGTAGGGTCTAGCACATATATCATTGAATGAGAATGTAGCAAATAAAACCTTAAAATTTTAAGGGCTCTCACCATTGCATATGCACATTTTTCCATCTTTGAGTATCTTGGTTCTTTATTCTTAAATGATATACTCATGAAAAAAATTGGAGCTTGTATTCTTTCTTTATAGTCTTCGATCAATATAACTGACATAGTATTTTTTGAGGCATAACAGTAAATGATGAATTCTTTAGTGTAGTTAGGATGGATAAGCACATGGGCTTTTGTAATGACACCCTTGATATCTTCAAAATCCTTTTTTGCAAAATCACACCATTTGAAAGTTTTATTTCCTTTCATCATATCAACTATACATTTAACTATTTCAGTGAAGTCAAGAAAAAAATTCCTCAAGAAATTTACCTAGCCAAACAAAGACTTCACTCTAGTTTTACTCAATGATAGACTTAATTTTTGGATATCTTTAACTCTTTCTAGATCAATCTTCACTCCTTCTTGGGATACAATATGACCAAGAAACTTGCCTTGTATCACACAAAACACTAACTTCTTTTGATTTAGTGAGACACCATGATCTCTACATCTTTGTAGCACTTTTTATAGATCTTTAATATGATCTTTCCTCTTCTTGGAAAATAATATCAAATCATCAAGGTATGTGACAATAATTCTATCTTCCAAATCTTCATAGGCCAAATTCATGCCATGCTAAAAGGTTGAACCTGCATTGATTAAGCCAAAAGGAATTCTATTGTAGGCAAAATTACCCCATGGTGTGGTAAATGTAGTTTTGAATTGATCTACTTCATCTACTTTAATTTGATTATATCTTGAAAATCCATCTAACATGGACTTCATTTCTGATCCTATAATAGTTTGTAAAAGATGATCCATATAAGGAAGAGCAAAATTATCTTTGAGTGAGGCTTGATTTGGATTTATGAAATCTACACAAATCCTTATCTCTCTACTCTTATTCCTTAGTAGGACAATATTAGCAACCCAAGTGCAATGATAAATAGGGTATATAATCCTAGCCTGCAACATTTTTTTAATCTCCTCATAGATTTCTCCTTCAACTATAGGGTTATAGTTTCTTTGTTTATGCTTGAATGGTGTTGATTCTAGTTTATAAGGGATTTCGTGTTTGAACTTTCACCCATGAAATTATTTAGGTATTCATAACTCCAAACAAATACATCTTGAAATTCAATAAGTAATTTCCTAATCTCTACCCTCTCCTCTTTTGTACAATACTTTCCTATGTTTATTGTCTTTGGGCTGAATTTTGTCCTTATATTTATTCCACCATATTCACCATAGATTTTTCATTTCTTATCTTGTTCCCTCTTTATGTATGCATCATGCCTATCAAAAAGTTTTTCTAAAGAGATTAGATGGGGTGGAATCTTATTACCTTGAATTGAATCATATCAAGCTCTATTTTCTTTTTATCACCTGTCACTAAATCATCACCATTTGCATTAGTGCTTCCTTTAAAATTTAAGCATTTAAAAGGATCTTCTCCTTCAATGAATTTTATTATGTGTTTGTGAGAGATTGCCAAAGAATTGTCTCTTGAATTGAATTCCCTTGGTATTAATATAATTGAAAAAGCATCTAAAACCTCAATTTCATCCCACACCTTAGTACGATAGTTCCTCAATCTTGATTTATTTATTGCATATTGGTTCTTCACTTGTCTCACCACCAATACTGCATCTCATTGAGATTTAAGAACCTTGAATCCCTTTTTTTTTCCTATCATTATACCAAGGAGAAGGGCTTCATACTCTAAAATATTATTAGTATTTTTAAAATCTAACTTATAGGCCAAGAAAGTCATTTCCTTATTAGGTGATGTCAACACTACCCTTGCACCTGAACCAATGTTAGCAAAACTACCATCAAATTCCAAAGTCCACAACTGATCACCTTTAGTTTTTTTTATTCTTCTAAAATATCAAGGGTGTTAGAGAACAACATATAATTACCAAATTTCATTTCATGATACAAGATTTGAGACCTAGGATCATCTGACTTTAGGATAGAAAATTTTATCTTTTCTTTTGGTTCTAGGTACAATGTTTTATCTTCAAATTTGATAGTGGCACAAGAATAGTCTAGTTTTGTCTCTCCCCCCATGTCTTTGCAAAACTTCTACTTAGGAGAATCACATAGCTTGTAGGGATGCCTACCCTTAGAATAGTATGTTTTATCCTTTTGGAAGGATAGGTAGCAAGGGTAACTTGAGCATATTTTATTTTTCCAATCAAGGGCACTTGTTTTGCATCCACTAAGTAACATATACCAAATGTTTTAGTCAATGGAAGTCATAAAGCTTTTTCTACCAAAGTAGGCATTACATTATGAGAGGCTTCTGAATCCATGATGCAATTATTCAATTTATTTCCATTGATAAACAAGGAAATGTAAAAGGGATATGGTTTTTGATTTAGACATATGGCTAAGATAAGGGGTTCTTCATCTTTGAAAAACTTAGGGAATGAAAAATCTTCATTAGTCAAAGAAGTCCCACTAGTGCTAGCTTTATTGTGATGATCAACATATGCATTAATACTAACATGACTCCAATCTTTATTATTCGAATACTCAACTAATATTTGCAATTGATCAAGATTAGACTTCAAGTAATCCAACGGAGATATTTGGATTCTTACCTCTTCATAGTATTGTATTGTATCAAAGGAATTAGTTGACTTATCTTTGTGCTCCTTTTATGAAGTTGAAGTCATTATGCCAGTATCTTTATCAATTTTGTTTGATGTTGCATTAATTTTGATAGGAACTAAATTATTGGTTTGATTTCTATTCTTCTTACCTCTAGTCATTACTATTAAGTGAGGGAATTCTATAGTTGCATCCTCACTTTTAGGATATTCAATTATTTTTTCATTTTTATCCACCATTTGCATATATCTAATCATATCAACACAGGTGTCTCCATCATGATCTACCCTTAGATGAAAAGTACATATATTTTGCCTTTTTGGGACACCTTCAATTTCTAATATCTATTGAATAGGTGGTATTTGCAATGCTTTACCTCCATTTAGGCTTCAGGTTTATGAAAAGAATGAGTAGGGATATTAATTTGTTTCTTCAAAGAAATGAGCTGTTTAGAAATTTTTTGAGGCATAGCCTCTATATTATTAGAAGTACTAACTCTGTTACCCATGGTTCCACATTGGAATTCTCTTTTCCACTTACCAGAGGCTATCATGTCATCCTCCATCTCCACAACTATGTCTAATTAGCTTGTATATTTGTTACATTTGATCTTTTAATTTGATATCCCATATTAGGAGGTATAGAGCTAATGTCAAAATTATTCTTATTGTCATCTATTGGTGCACTTGTAGTAGGTATTATCTTTATAAGTTTATTGAACTTTGCATAAAAATCTCTCATAGAGACTGATGGTTCTTTCTTTATCTATGTTCATTGCAACAATAGTACTTATGCATCTTTTGTACTTTTGTGATGTTCCTCAAAACTTTGTTTCATAGTACCCCAATCTATGATGCATCTTCCAAGTAGGCCTTGAAACCAATCAAAAAATTTGTCTACAAGTGTATCTACAAACATCTAGACTACTCTACAAGCCTTATGAATAGCATTTAGGTGTTGTTCTGCAGAGATGGTACCATCACCATTAAATTTTGGAAAATTATTCATTGATTCTCTTGGTGGATCATTATTATCCCTAAGGATAAGAGGACCAATAGCATTTGCCCATGGAAGTGCCATAACTGCTGGTATAACATTTTTGTTTATCTGAAAAGTAACAAAAACTAGAAGTATTGCACCAATCAACAACGAAGTATTAAAAGTAGGAGGAATGGAAGTCCTAGCAATAGGACAAGAAGATTTACTTCTTTGTGTTCTATTAGGAGGAAAAACTATAGACAAGTGAGTATCTTGAATTTTCTTGTTCATAGATTCCCTTGCATGTGCTCTTTCTCTTCTACAAAGGTTTTCTAGGATAGGAAAATTGGCCTTCTCAAGCTCTTCATATATTGGGTCAATCTTTCCTTTCTCCTTAACACTCCTAGTATATTTGGAATCTAGAGTTTATTAAATATTTTAGGAAATAGTGTTTTGAATTTACTTTATTAGTCATCAACTTTGAATTTTCTTCTTTTGTTCAGTAGGTCGAGGCTATAAAATTCGTATCAAGTTCTTATGGAAAATACCTTACTACCACAAGTCCTTTATTGCAACCCCAATATATGGAATTAGGGGACAAATTAATTATGAAGGAAAATTATTCAAAGCTTTCATCCAAGTCTCCCCACTAGAGTCACCAAAAACTATTGGTTAATAGTTTGTCATCCTTTTAGATTTTATAATCTGACTCTTTGATACCCAATGTTTGGAGAGACAAAAGGATGTTTACCAACAAATGGGTTAATGTATGTATTTTATCACTACCCTCTAAATGATTAGGTACAACTCTCTATGATTTACACAGATATGTAATGAATATGTTTTTATGAGATCAGAAGCTTTCACATTATAAACTCTTAACTTGAGAGTAGTAAAGGATAACCAAATTATTTCTAGGCACAAAAAATTTAGGTAAGATGGATTTGAATAACCTATCACAAAAAATTATCTTGAGATTTCTAACTCTTACTACTATCCTAAATGTAGCTTAACCATCTAAATGATGAAAGAAAGAAAATATGCACATGAGGGAAAATGGAATTTCTTTCACTATCAGCCTTGAATGAAATGGAAACTAACCAATAACTAATAGATTAATACACATTAATCTTTCATTTCCTAATGACTCTATCTAACATGTTATGGAACTAGCAAGAGAAGAAATAGAACCATATATGAAGAAAGTGAATGGAATCACTATACTGTAAACATCAAAGTGAAATAGAATTCATCTAATTATTCATAGAATCATACATGATCATCTTTTAACTCGTAAATCAAAACTACTCTATACATGGGAAACAAAACATGACAAGCAAATAGGATAAATGGAATTATAGACCAATTCACCATAAATTTTGCCAACCCTTGTATTGTTAAATGAGATTACATTTATAGTTTTTTTTTATCCTTCAATTTCATAAAAAAATAGTCACAAAATAGAAAAGGAAAGAGAATGTGAAATTATCCACGTGGAATCATTTGTATCGATAATCTAAATCTATGGCACATCTAAAAATATGCAATAGTTATTTAGCTTCCTACAATCTTCATGAAATCCTATAAAAAATTGTTGTCTTGTTCATCTTCTCCCATTTCATGCAAAACCTATTTATTTCATATTGTAATTCGATCACTGTAGTTTTGAATATCCATCATTGATATCCAATCAATAGTTAAGATTAAATTATTATAACCTCCTTTGTTTCGTCCTTTACATGTTCCTTTGTGGGTCCCTTCATATACACATGTCAAACTATCATTTTGTCACTATGATTATTCTTCGTACAACTCTTTATAGTGACATAATGAAAATCATTGATTTCTTTTTTATTTGACAGTGACAATAAAATATCTTAACCCTTTGTTTATTTTATGATGCAGGTCCACTTTCTATCTATGCATGTCATGGCAGATAGAATGCATTATTTTATTGCTTGGAGAATCTGACATTAACCATTTTTTGCTTTGTGGCACTTCATGACTAGGTTCTAACTGTGGAGTTTAATGGACCCATTAGGAGACATGTTACTCTATCACTATGTCACCACAATTAATGATTGAGCAACTTTCCATGGTGACATAATAATAGCCATAGACCTTTCCCAAGATCAATGATCTTGATTATGTTCTTTGATTACTGCATATGACTCAAAGAACGTCCCACCTATTACATATGTCATGTTATCATTATGTCATTTTGGTTATTCTTCATGCAACTCTTTATAGTGACATAAAGATGAATGTTGATCTATTTTTGATCTGACAGTCAATAAGATGCATTGTTAAATACTTATACTTCCATTATTAATACACCATTCATCGATCTAGTCTTCATCGACAATCTGAATTTAATCCCTAAGTCATTTCACTACACAAATTTGCAACATAAATATTCAAATCAAATATGTGATGTCAATTTAGTTTAAAGGAGAGTCATACCACCTTTAATTGAGTTATTTCACCATTTATACATCTTTCTGTCTTTACTCTACATCAAATTCAATTGGTCCTTCTTGTAGTTCATTCTCATGATCTGCATATCATTTTTGACCTTCATCCTCATATTATTTATTATCATTTGTTTTGAATATACCTGAAATCTTCTTGTATGGATCATATCTTCATCATGTGATTACTTGATCAAAGCATTATGGTTTGAAAAAAAAATTCTTTTCATCTGGGAAATGCATACCAAACCATACAAAACCTAATCACCTAGCCATTGGATTGGTTCATTACTCATATCATTTCTCACATCAAGTTATCTCAAAGGAATGATGAGAAGAAAGGTCATTCTATGGGAAATATAGACTCAGACTCAAGACATTGATACTTGACTTGACTTAAAACCCTACAGAAAAAAGATATGAACTGAAACTTGGACAACAACATGCTACCACTTTTCACACTTCTGAAGTGAGATTTTTTAAGAGCCAACCTTGTTAAAGGTTACAAAACACATTATTAGGTGTGACCCTATTAAAGGTTATAAATGACCTTGTTAGTGTTGAGATAATGGGTGTTGCACACATTGCATAATATTGTTATTTTATTTTTTTATTTTTTATTATGTAATGTTGTGCCTAGATGGACGTGCAACATGTAAAGATTCCCATGAAATATTCTTGATGAGTTGTATTGTAACATTGTGATAATATTTCATGTAATTATTTAATATTGGGGAAAAGAATTAAATGCCCAATATTAAATGTGGGGTCAGTGGGTTAGGTAGCACATGGTATTAGCACATAGTTTATGTAATACCACTTGGTGGTTTTGTGGGACTTGCTACTATATAAGCAGCCACAAGGGTAGTTGTTGTATAGAGAGAAAGAGTGACAAGGAGAAGACAAAAGGCAAGAGTCGAGCGGGACAAGGCTTGACAGGTTAGCCAAGGGAGCATTTGTGAAGGTTGAAGGCATGGCATGGGATGTGTGGATTCATGCTTGTTCACATAGTTTGCTCGGTTGTGGCTATGGCCATGAAGGCTTCCATGGTTGTATGGCAATGGTATTTTTGCTGAATAATACATGATGATGGATGCTTTTGGGGGCTGGGTTTTTCTCTCAATGAGGGTTTCTCAGGGTATATCTTGTGTCACAATTTTGTGGGTATGTTGTCTGTTCTCTTGCATGTGGATTTTAATTTCGTGTTTATTTTAAATTTATTATGGGTTATGTGGAAATGGTTATATTCTTTGTTGCCAAGTTTCCTTACAAGTGGTATCAGAGCTATGGTTTTATTATTTGTAACCCTAGATTGAATCCATGGGAATGCATGAGAGGATAAAAGAAAAGGGTAAGATATATGAATGATTTATTGCAGATCTGAGGGTTTTGGATTTTCTGTTATGATGGGATGTTAAAAGATTTGGGCATGTGAAATTGTTGGACAAAAAGATTTTTTCGGATGTTTCATTTAAATGAGGGTTTTGGGGGGTAGCTTGTAGAAATGACCTCCTGGGTAAAAATAGACCTCACCATTGGATCCGGGTCGACATTTCCATAAATTATGATATATAATATGCCCTAGTTTGGCCATGTTCAGAGAAAATGAAAGAGTTTTTTAGTTTCAGCCCATGATGGCCGTCAAATTTAATCCTGTCATAATTTTCATCACTGAAAAAAATAAAAAATAAAAAATCGTATTGAAAATGGTAAAAAGGTTGTCTTAGTAAAATGGCCATAACTTTCTCTCAAAATATCAGATTTCAAAGTTCTTATAGGCGTTGAAAAGCTAATTCAGAGCACTATAAGATGGTGTAGGTTTGGTTCTATGATTTTGAATTTTTTTAAGGTTTTAAGAGCCCTAAAGTCTGATGTTATTTATTTTGAGCACGGATTGAGGCATAACTTGGGCATACAGAGTCGGATTTTGGACTTCGAGTAGTCAACAGAAAGCTCTTGGAGAGCTCTACACATTGGTTTAGATTTGGTGTAGGTTTGGCATGATTTATTTGGTGATATATTTATCTGAACAATTTATAGGTATATTTTGACTATGGTAACATTGTGAGTTTATGGCATTGGAGATTTAAGTTTTGATGTCATTGTATACTCAGTTCATATTTCAAATTGGTCTCATGATGATATGGTTATCAGTGTTTGGTTTGGATATGCATGATGACTTATTGGGTCTACAAGTTGTGCAGTGTTGTAAGTGGTCTATACTTACAGGTTGCATTTATAGCTTGGTTATGGGTTGTCTTTGCCCATTGATCTTTCATTATTGATACATATTTAGATTGGTGGCTTGGATTTGGGTTGTCTATGCCCTAAGTCACATGATTTACTGTTTTCTTCATGTAGAAGGGATGAGATGTTGTTACCAGGTACAATCATGGTGGAGGGTTGTGGTTGACTATGCTGACAGGTTGGACATATTGAGAGCCAGATGCTCAGTTCATGAATGTGATCATGGTGTCATGGATTTTGGCATGACATGATTGGTTATATAGGTACATCCTTGATGTTCATTAGCTTGGATTTTCTGATTCAGTTATGGTGGTATATCTTCTTGGTTGAGGATCATGGTTATTTGGTTTCTTTTGAGGAGCTCATGATGTGCACTTTGAGTTCTTTGATAGTTTGATGCCTTGGTTGATTCTCATGGTTAGAGGATGGATTTTTCATCATTATGTCATGGATAGCTTGGATACACGATTTAGTGGGAGCTTGTGACAGTGATGGGGTGACAGTGCAGGATTAGTTCTTGGTTTGGTTTATATCTTCTTAGTTTGGAGAGGATGGATTTTATGATGCCATAGGTGACTTGGTACCACAGTTGAGTGGGAGTTGTTGGCATTGATATATTTATTGAGTGTTTGTAGATGTTGGAGGTTTGTCTTAGATCTTGTTGCTGTAGAAGCATCTTTGACATTTGCATGGTGCACTTGTTATCTTCATGGTGTTTGAAGATGGTTAGATCTTGAGGAATCATGGGGTTCTTGGTTATCTTCATGGTGTGTGGAGATGGTTCTTCCTGGTATGTGGAGATAGTTTTCTTCATGGTGTGTGGAGATGGTTGCATCTTGAGGACTCACAGGGTTCTTGGCAAAGGTGTGGTTTATGCTTTTATTTGGCATGTTATCCTTGGTATGAGGATGGTTTCATTATTATGTCATGGTATACTCTTGATACACGTTTAGAGTTGTGACAAGTTATAGTGTGTTCATATGGAGCATGTTATCTTTTTTTAGTTGAGATGGTAAGATCATGTTGTCATGTTTATGTTCCTAAGGCCATGGTTGGAACTTTGACATTTATCTTGGTTTAGTTTCTTGGTATTGAGTACACTGATCATAAGCTGGATACTTCATGATATTGCTATGTTGCATTTGGAGTTGGCATGGATTGATTGGTTACAGGTGCTCATGGATACTTAGAGACGGTGGTGACGCTGATTTCTCTTGGATTAGAGAAGTATTTGTTGGGACGGTTGATGGTTTCAGCAGGAAGTCCGAGGGGCAGTCACCTGATATGGACTTAAGAGGAGATTGTTCTTAGATGAGTCTTGGTTGGAGACTTGGGTATCTTGATGAGCATTCTCATTCCCCACTCTTGGTCTACTCGGTGGTTTTCTACTTGAGAGGTATAGCCCATTGTTTCTCTCAGTTGCATTATATTTATGCTTGTCTTTCATGGATATGGATCTTGAGCTATGGTACATGAGTTAGTTCTGGAGGGTTCATTTGAGAGATGGTTTTAACATTGGTTATCTCCATGTGCATATGTTGTTATGCTGGTTGAGTTTGGGAGATGGTTTTATATTGGACATATTCCTTGGTTTAGGAATGGGTTTATGAGTTTGATCTTCTTGTGAGAGGCTTACATCCATGATTAGCTATATGGTATGGTTTGGGTGTTGTTGAGGCTTCTTGTTGGGGTTTTATGGAGGAGATCATACTTGCACAGTTTACATCTAGAGGTGTGTGTAGAAGGACATGATACAAGTTATGATTTGCATGGTTTCTTTGGTCTTGGTTATCTTCTTGGATGTTCAGTTTTGCCTACATTGGATTTGAGATTGGTTAGAGATTGTGATCACTGGTTTGTGCTCATGTATGTCATGTGAGAGATGACATGGTTATTTCTTTATCTCTTTCCTTTGTTGGTTGTGGAGAATTTGGGAGAGCATTGGAGACTTGTTATGAGAGTTATTCTTGCAGGATATTGGATTATGTATTATGGATGTCCTTGATACTACATGAATTCACTTCTTTGAGATGTTGTGAGTGGATTGGTTATAGATTTGACATTATCTTTTGCAGTGGGAGCTTCTTGGTATATATGTGGTAGGTATTGCTCTTGAGGCTTGTGATTGCAGGTTATAGATTGGATATGTCGGTGATATGAGATTCACTTGTTATACCTTTGAGGTATGGATAGTTGGATGGGTTTGGCACTTTGCTGTGGGTGCTATTTCAGCTATGGATATTTTGACAACTATAGATACATGTGATTACTTTTGGATCAGGTTTTTTTGTGCTCGGAATTTTAGTTGGTACAGGATTTTATGATCTTCTAATGTGATAGGTTGGGTGATTTTCTCTTTGGATGGCTTCTATGTATGTCCAGTGGGAGTGGCATAATACGAGGTGAGATCATTCATGTTTGAGATGTTGAATAATTTGATTTTGTTGCAGGTACTAGGATGGAGCACTTGGTGTATTTTGATCCATGATGGTGGATGTGCTGGGAGGGATTGTTCCCTTGTTCATTTATGTGGCTACGGATTGACCCTATGCAATGTATACAACAAGTGGGAGATTGTTGAGATAATGGGTGTTGCACACATTGCATAATATTGTTATTTTATTTTTTTATTTTTTTATTATGTAATGTTGTGCCTAGATGGACGTGCAACATGTAAAGATTCCCATGAAATATTCTTGATGAGTTGTATTGTAACATTGTGATAATATTTCATGTAATTATTTAATATTGGGGAAAAGAATTAAATGCCCAATATTAAATGTGGGGTCAGTGGGTTAGGTAGCACATGGTATTAGCACATAGTTTATGTAATACCACTTGGTGGTTTTGTGGAACTTGCTACTATATAAGCAGCCACAAGGGTAGTTGTTGTATAGAGAGAAAGAGTGACAAGGAGAAGACAAAAGGCAAGAGTCGAGCGGGACAAGGCTTGATAGGTTAGCCAAGGGAACATTTGTGAAGGTTGAAAGCATGGCATGGGATGTGTGGATTCATGCTTGTTCACATAGTTTGCTCGGTTGTGGCTATGGCCATGAAGGCTTCCATGGTTGTATGGCAATGGTATTTTTTGCTGAATAATACATGATGATGGATGCTTTTGGAGGCTGGGTTTTTCCCTCAATGAGGGTTTCCCAGGGTATATCTTGTGTCACAATTTTGTGGGTATGTTGTCTGTTCTCTTGCATGTGGATTTTAATTTCGTTTTTATTTTTAATTTATTATGGGTTATGTGGAAACGGTTATATTCTTTGTTGCCAAGTTTCCTTATTGTTAGGAGTGGTTTGGTTAGAGGTCTTTAGAACATCCTAATAGAATTTCACCTTGATTAAATTATTTTACTGCTACAATGGTTAGAAAGTGATGTCTAGCTGTGATATGATAAAGTACAACTCACTTTCTAAATTAGGATCACTATTCACCTAATTCCTTATTCATTGATTGGACATCATCACATACTACATGTCTTGTCCACTTGTCAACCTTTCAAGAAATTACTCTTTCCCAACTTCTCACATTCCTCTACTACTCTTTACCTTGAGAAAGTCTTCGTAAGTTTTAAAATCAACAATTAAACTACACAAAATTGAAACAAAAATATCTCTTTTCCATCATAAAATAGGCATCTTTAATCTTTTTCAACTCAAACATCACCATGGATCATAGAGTTTGACTAGATTTAATGAATCTATCCATCATTTCTTCCATCTTCATCTTCCTTAAAATTTTTGGAAACTTCTCATTAAATCCTTGCCTTTTATTTCTTTACAAACTCAATTCTTTAATTAAATATGCCAACTCATTAATCCTTATCATTTATGCATTTTAACCAATTCATAAATTTAACAATGTCAACCACAAATCTTGATTCCTTCATAAATTGTTATTTTTCTAACACTTGGTCATCATTGTGTTCTTTGGCTCAGTCATAATGTTTAGTTTAGTCACTACTAAATCTCTATCAATCATCTTATACTAGCTTGCACAATCTTCACTACGCTTAGTTGCTACTACAATATATCTTCAAAATTTTCAGCCATTATTATCACTTAGCTTTTATTTTTTTCTTAGCTAAACCTTTACTTCCTTAATCTTATACTTTAACTTCTTCATTGACCTAGTAAAATTGTTACTTATTCAAGTTTAGTGTTTTCCTCAACTCCTTCTCTTTTATAATCCATCTCTTATAGACTTCAACTCAACTATCTTTTTTGTTTAATATAATGATAAAGAAACATATTACCTTGTCCAATACCAATTGATCAAGTGCTTATTGTAGTTTCCAACAATATCGCTCTTTGACACTAATGGAAATACCTTTAGTTACAATGCAATGTCAAAATATTTCTCTAGATTTTTACTATCATCTCCTTTGGTTATCCATGTATCAAATCTTTATTAATGTCCTTAATTTAATTATGATTCTCATCCATTTATTCTTTGGTATTCTTTCTACTTATTTACACTTATCCTTTCAAGACACCAATTCACGTTTTTCATGTTGACACCAACTATATTACAAATTGTAATGACTCCCTCTATCATACATCTACTTACTCTATATGTTGACATTTAGTTTCTCCCTCTTTATCTATAACTTGTATGGTAACAAAAATAATTCATCCCCTTGTCACATCAATATATATTAAATAGTAACTTGAATACTTCTCCCTCTTTGACAGCAATGCCAACGACACCATCCATTAATATCTTATATCCATTTCACTCTTTAACTGACACATCTTTTCTTTATAATTTTTTGACTATCTTATATTTGTATTATCTTTCCCTCTATCATATTTTTCCTTGATGATATAGTGTCCTTTCATTCACATATTTTTCACATATTTAGGAATCCCCTAAAATATGACCTTTTTCTTTAACCTGTTAAATATTTTATTCATAACAATTGATACAATTTGTGATATTTCTATAAAGATTTAAAAATGTAGTTTTTGAGTCAAACTCATTGACGCATATTTCATGAGTAGTGAATCAACTTGAATCCATCTATCATGAGGATAAATTTCAAATCTAGCACTCATTGGATATAGGTGATTCCCATAGAGGTAAAGCACTAGGACCTCCTACGAGGTCACCCATTAAAGTACTACTCCAACTTGAGTGCACTTAACTACAAAGTTTCCTCCATATGGTTAAACCCACTCTACTTGCAACACCATTTGAAAAATCTTCACTAAGCATAGTACCTTATGAACCATTCATTATAAATCCCCTTTAGCTTAAGGGAATTTCTAATGAATGGAAAATAACACACAAAACTTGGTGAAGGTTTTGCAAATGGAGTTACAAATAGAGTCGGTTTAACAATGAAGGAATCTATGTAGTTAAGCACACTCAAGGTAGGCTGAGTAGAGTTTTACTAATGTGCGAGGTATAAGTAAAGATCTTATCTTGCACTGATAAGTGTGAAAATATAATGTGATGTGCGAGAAATATAAGTGATGTGAACTATTGTGAAAGAATCTTATATGTTATTTGAGCCCTATGTGATGCAATTTTTGATGTATGATCAGAGAAAGTATGAGTTAGAGAAGTAAGAAAGTATTGCATGTATATCTCCTTTTGTGCAGAACTAAATTGTATAATTTCATGTTAGGGTAGTGGGCTCTTCTTGCATACATTGTATTTGATCTACCAAATCCTAATAGGGTTGAAGCAACTCCTTATAGGTTGAGGCTTCTAACAAGGCCTAGCCCTCTAAAAAGGACTTGTGACACTATATGTATTTCATAGACTCCTAATAGTGTCAGTCTCCTTAACATGATTCCTTTGTTTAGTGGATCATCTAGTAGGTATTATTCCTATTGGGGTTTTCCATTAGCCAGGGTTTCTTGAGTTAAAAAATAATGGTATTATGAGTTTTGTATGTGCAGGGTCTCTCTATGTGTTTAGTATTATTGGTTTACTTTCATATGAATATTACAAAGTAATTAACAATAATTAATTGTGGGAAAAATTTTGTAGGCTATTGATTCACCCCCCTCTTAATATTATCTATTTCTAAAAATTGGTATCAGAGTGAAATTAGTTTGAAGAAGGTTAATAGCTTGAATAAGATCCCTATAAATATTCAGTTAAAGAGAAATCAAAAATAAGTTGTTGAATAGATTGACCTTCTTATAGAATAAAGATATAGCCTCAAAGATAGGTATTGAAGATGCAAAAGTTTATATTGGAAAGCTGAAGGATAAGATTGATGATCTGAAATCTAGTAAATAATCAATTGTGCATACTAGCAACAATGATGAAGTAGGAAATCTCAAGAAAGAAAATGATATCTTGAAACATGACTTGAAAATTGTTGATCTTAAGTTTTTTCTTTAGACAAATGAATGTAAGAGTGAACCTAATCTAAAATCTGAGAATGGACAACTTAGGTCCTTGTTGAGACAAGTGACATCTGAAATAGATTCTATTAAGATAGAACATGATGAATTGGAAAAGTACAATATTATTGTAAAAGAAGAGTTGACACAAACCAAGTATTACTTAGAGAAGCTTTACACAAGTTTCAAGAAAATTAATGAGCATATATTCTTTCAGAGACCCTCTTATGAAAAGATAGATCTTGGATACCTTATTGGATAAAATTCTACTAAGAAAGTTGAAATTAGGAAAGAACCATATCCTATTATAAAAACCCCTAAGGAAATTTATCAGAGCAAGATCTAGTCATCAAAAGATGTTGAGATAGTTAATTTGTCTAAGAAAAATGATGAACCTAAGATAAAAAAGAAAGTTGATCAACCTAAGAGAGATGACTCAACCAAGGAAGTTAGACATGAATTTAGAGGTAGATATTTCATATGTAATGAAATTGGCCATATGAAGAGAGATTGCAAAAGTAAGTATTTCAAACCTATTACTAATTTATATTTATTATAATTGTCGTGACTATGGACATAAAGAAGTAAAATGTAAGAAACCTAGTTTTGATGGTAATAATGGGAATAGTAGAATGTTTAGAAATACTAACTCTATAGGTAATGAAAAGGGAATATCCTAGAGTAGATCCAATTATGTAGAAGGACCTAATGGTGAAAGGAAGAAGATTGTATTGTTACAAGTGTAACAATCCTAGACACATTGCAAGGAAGTATAGATCACTTGAAAATTAGAATGGAACTAATTAGAGGAGAAATACACTTGTATGTCATTTAGGAAATAACCTTGGACACATAGCAAGATACTGCATAATGGATAGAAGGAACTTCAAGAGGAATCCTAATAATAGAAGGAAAAACAAAAGATTATAGAAGGAATCAAAATGGAAGTGATAATAGTTAGAAGGAAGAAATTAAGGAACATGTTGATGAATTCAAGGAAGTAGTTGTGAATGTATGTAATCTAGAAAGTTCTTGCACATTTTTGGAAGAATGGTACTTTGATGCACCCAAAGGGAAATTGAACTCAAAGATTGTTTGTGACTCATCCTACCTAAATTAAGTAGTTTCATAAGAGAAAGAGCACCAGTTGGTCAAAACTAATGTTAGAGAGAAAATTGGAAGTTGCACAATTAATAGAAGGTAGAGGACATAGAGAGGAAGCTATGTTCAAGTGCACAATCTTAGATATGGTTGTAGTAAGAGGGAAGATATAAAACAAGTATATTGATGAACATGGAAAGTATTTGAATTTTTGCTATATAAGCACTTAGTGCATAGACTAGTATCAAATGATTTAAATATCATGAATAGGATTATATGTGCCATTTTTTCATGTAGAGTGTCTAGAGTGAATTGAAGAGAGATTTGACAATGATTTGAAGTACAAAAATAAGTTCTTGAAGTGCAAAGTTACAAAATCCCTAAACACAATTTTAATCTATTTTAAAGAGCTCAAATTGAATTTTCTATGTATACAAATAGAAATCCGATGGCTAGTCAGACAATTTATGATTTTAGTGTGAGACTGAGGTATGTGTTCAAGTAACATCCATTTTTTTCACTTATGGATGACATGTTAGGTGCATTTTTATAAATTCTAAGGAATTTGCTTCATCTTCAAAATATTAGAATCTATATACACTATAAGATTGAGAGTATAGGTGATGAAGATATTCACAAAGACTTAGGAGTCATATGCAACAATGACCTAAATTCAAAGTATGAGTATATGCACCTAAACAAGAAAAACTTAGTGAAGCAAACATTTTATATGGAGTTTGATAATTGTGATTGGACCTAAATCATTTTGAGTATGGTACATGATGATTTTTTTTGGTTAGGTGATGCATACATAGAAATTGGCAATGACCTAATTCATAAGGTCAAAGGTTTGAGTAATGAAGGATGTAATCCTATGAATAAAAATAATGTAAGGAGGATGGTTGAAGCAAACCTAAATAAAAGATTTGAGAGAGGAAACATGAAGGTTGACATAATTTTGGACAAAGGAGTAAAGATATTGAGTACAATGTATAAGTTTAACCATGTTTCAAGGGTTAACTCAATAGCATCTAGATCCTTACATGTATCTTATGCGATGGTAGTTTGGGGAAGGAAAGTGAATCTATGGGTGATGCAAGAGCATCCTAGGTTTTACTTGCAATCCTGCACTTTTGTTCTTTCTGCCAGTTGCTGTCGAGTTTCTAGTTACTACCAAGTGCCAGTTTCCAATTTTTGTTGAGTGCCAATTTCTAGTTATTGCCGAGTGCTAGTTTCCAGTGTGTGTTGAGTTGTCCAGTGTGCGCCAAGTTATCCAGTGTGTGCTAAGTTATCTATTGTGTGCTGAGTTACCCTTCATGTGTCAAGTTACCCAGTGTATGTTGAGTGACCCTTCATGTGCCGAGTTACCCAGTGCGTGCCGAGTGACTCTTCATGTGCCAAGTTTTCCTATTTATGCTGAGTGTTAGCATTTTGACATGATTTCTACGAGCTGACTTGCGGGACTTATTTCAAATGTGATATCTATGTTAAGATCTATTCTTCGGATGGGTCCTGACTGTTGTTGGGCTGACCTTCCTATTTTGTATGTTCTAGAATGTTCTGTAAGCCATTTTGGCAAGTATAAATAAGGGTCTTGTTGAGTCATTTGGAAGTGAAGTTTTGGGGAAGAAGTAGAAGAAAATTTTGAAGAGCTAGGGCTATAGCTTGAGAACAAGAGGATGTCTTGGTGGACCTATAGGTACAACTATGGATTCTTCTTGGTCTTCTTATCTAGTTGTGCATTTGGGCTAGCTTGGACTAGATTTGAAAGTTGGATCTTGTGGATCTTGTAGAACTAATTTTTGTAAATGCTATCTGTAGTTGGCCCTAACTTGGAAGGCCTTACAGTTGGGCATATTGTATGTAATTAGTTATATCTATGAATAAAGAGTTGTGATTTGGTATTAGATCCTACATTATTCTTGTTTTGTGTTGTGTTTTCACTATGTGGTTTTTGTGCTAGGGGCTAGGACATCTTCTTTGGGGATTCTCCTATCTTGCACTATGTTAGGTGGTATCAGAGTGAAGGTTATTCCTGAGTGTGTAGATAAATTGCAGAAAGCTGAGGCAGTTTGCACTAGGACTTGGGTTGACAAAGGTTGATCTTGCAGCTAATTGATCTTTTAGTTCATGGATTTGTTACTTAGGGTTTGCTAAAATTTTAGAAGATGCCTCCAAGAAGATTGGACCCTAGGGAAATCACTGATCTTAGTGATGCTATAGAAGAATGGATCTTAGATAAGATGAGAGCAAAGTTTAGATCTGAGATTGCATTGATGAAGAGTGACATGATTGCTGAAATTGTAAGTGCTTTAGGTGGAGTACCTAGGTATGTGGATACTGAAGGAAGTTATGAGGAAGTTTCTGAAGACTTTGAAGCTACTGGATCTAGTGGTGAGGATAGAATTGATCATGTGGAGAGACCTATGGGAAATAGGGCTGCTAGACCTGGATCTCAGTTGAAGCTGAAGCACAAGATGGAGGTTTCTAATTTCTCAGGTACTTTGAATCTTGGAGACCTGATTGATTAGATTGGTGAATTAGAAGACTACTTTGAGCTTTATGATATTGAGGATCCACTTAGAGTGAGGTTGGCAGAAATAAAGTTAAAGGGACATGCTGCTCTTTGTTGGAAGGAACTGCAAAGAGAAAGAGAAGAGGAAGGTGAAATAAAGATCACTAGATGGAAATTGATGGTGACTAAGTTGAAGGCTAATTTCATTCTTGTTGATTATGAACTTGAGTTGTTTAAGAGGTTACAAAATTTGAACCAGAAGGATATGACTCTGAAAGATTATACAGAGGAGTTCTACAAATTGACTATTCGATTTGGTCATAGAGAATTGTCAAAAGAGAAGGTAGCATAGTATATTAATAGTTTGAGATTTAATATTTAGGATGAGGTGGGTATGCTGAATATTTCTTCAGTTGAAGATGCTTATCAGTATGCTTGGAGGGTAGAGGAGAAGCTAAAGAGGAAGAATTAAGGTAGTTCCCAAGTAAGGAGAAGCAAGATAGTTCAACACAAGCTAAACCAAAAGAAGAAGG
Source organism: Cupressus sempervirens (assembly GCA_028749045.1). Classification (NCBI taxonomy): domain Eukaryota; kingdom Viridiplantae; phylum Streptophyta; class Pinopsida; order Cupressales; family Cupressaceae; genus Cupressus; species Cupressus sempervirens. The sequence goes on along the minus strand of CM053786.1, from coordinate 279,398,666 downwards.
TGAACCAAAACTTGTTGAATAGAAAAAGAGGATAGGTGGAGGTGGGTTCAAAGGTAATTGTTTCAAGTGTGGTCAAGGGAATAGATCTTTTGAATGTCTGATTGGTAGGATAGTTATTGTTGTGAATGAGGTTGAAGTCTAGGGCAGTCAATCGAAGCAAGGAGAGAGTTTTTTGGCTTGATGAGTATTGGTTGGTGAGAGGACTTTGGATTATTTTCGGAGAACTAGTTTGTTCAAGACTTGTTGTACGTTAGGTGGTAAAGTCTGCTAGGTGATTGTGGATGGTGGTAGTACTGATAACCTTGTTACTGAAGAGATGGTTTAGAAACTTGGTTTGAAGAGAATGAAACATCCTTATCCTTATAGGATTAGTTGGTTACAAGGTGAACATGCTTTAGAAGTGAGGGAACAATGCCTTGTTGATTTCCAGATTGGGCAGTATAAGGATCAAGTGTTATGTGACATTGTGGACATGAACAATTATCATGTGTTGCTTGGTAGACCTTGGCAGTATGATTGTAGGGTTGTGCATGATTGTGTCAAGAATGTGTTTACTATTGAGAAAGGTGGCAGAAAGTTTTCCTTGATTCCTTTGCAAAATGAAGAGCACAGAAGGAAGAACCTAAGTATTGGTAGATCTTGGGAAGGTTGGAGATTACTATGGAAAGCGAACCTATAGCACACCTTAGATGGATGTGAAGAAGGAAAAGAAGAACAAGGGAAAGAGTGTACAAGTTGAAGATTTGGAGGATATGTATGTGAAGAACCAGTTTGGGATTTATGTGTTGAATCCCAGAAGATGTTCTACTAGCTATTAGAACATCTTTATGAACTTGGGGTGTCTACTGTAGGAGCATCTTGGGTTTTCCTTGTAATCCTACATGTTTGTTCTTTCTGCCAGTTGTTACCAAGTTTCTATTTAATGTCGAGTGCTAGTTTCTAGTTCTTGTCGTGTGCCAATTTCTAATTATTGTCAAGTGCCAGTTTCTAGTGTGTGTCGAGTTGTGCAATGTCTGTCGAGTTATCCAGTGTGTGTTGAGTTATCCTTCATGTGCTGAGTTACCCAGTGTATGCCGAGTGACCCTTCATGTGTCGAGTTACCAAGTGTATGCCGAGTGACTCTTCATGTGCCAAGTTTTCTTGTTTATGCTGAGCGTCAACATTTTGACATGATTTCTATGAGGTGACTTGCGAGACTTATTTCGATCATGATATTGATGTTAAGATCTTTTCTTGGGATGTGTCCTGACTATTATTGGGTCGAGCTTCCTATTTTGTATGTTCTAGAATGTTCTCTAAGCTATTTTGACAAGTATAAATAAGGGTCTTGTTGAGTCATTTGGAAGTGAAGTTTTGGGGAAGAAGTAGAGGCAAATTTTGAAGAGCTAGGGCGAAGCTTGAGAACTAGAGGACCTCTTGGTGGACCTACAGGTACAAGTTTGGATTCTTCTTGGTGTTCTTATCCAATTGTGTATCTAGGCTAGCTAGGATTGGATTTGTAAGTTGGATCTTATGGATCTTGTAGAATTGACTTTTGTAATTGCTATTTGTAGTTGTCCCTAACCTGGAAGGCATTACAGTTGGGCATATTGCATGTAATCAGTTATGTCTATGAATAAAGATTTGTGATTTGGTATTATATCCTACATTATTCTCATTTTATGTTGTGTTTCCACTGTGTGGTTTTTGTGTTGGGGGCTAGGACATCTCCTTTGGGGATTCTCCTACTTTGCACTACGTCAATGGGAGATTATCATATTGCAGTTGTTGAATAACATTGAAAAATTAAAGAAGACCTATAATGTATTCTTTAGACTTAAGTCCCTATTGAATCATTTGTTTTTCTATGAAATAAGGAAGTTCCCAGGGATGAAAAATTGGGATAGCAATGAGTTTGAAATGAAGTTAGTGACTCAATGATTTAGATTGAAGCTAGAGAATGTTAGAGATAATGGCATAGATAGAATGATGATGAATTTCTAGACTGAGATGAAGTAGAGGTACAAAATACCTCCCTCCATGGTGGAAATTGATAACACCTACATGGAAGCTATGGAACAAAGTGTAAAGTTCATAGATCCCATGGGATATGATATGAGTGTAGAACTTATTAAAGGGTATTTGCAGATCATATCTAAATCTAAGGACATTGAGCTCCATAGATGGGGAACCTATGAAGAGAAGATGAGAGAAGTATTGAACAAATTGCCAAAGCTCCCCTTTGAGATTTGTGACATGGCTTAACTACCTCCTATGTTCTATAAGTCTAGTAGTTGTATTGGGAATTAATAGGTTGATCTTTTGGTGCAATGTCAACTCCACTATAGCAAGTGGTATCAGAGCTTGGTCACAAGTTTGAATCTCCTTGGGTAATGTTGAGGGGGGGATTGTTGGACAAACCACCAATGTTACCCTCCAAGATTCATGACATGACTTAACCACCTCCTATGTTCTATAAGTCTAGTGGTTGTATCAGGGCATTAACAGGTCATTCTTTTGGTGCAACAACAACCCTATCTTGTAACAAGAAGTTCACTCTAAATTTCATAATAAAGAAATAAAGAAGAGTGATGCAAGGAGGGTGAAGGAAACTAGGGCCAAAGGAAAACTCAATAATCCTAACCAACCTTTTAGAGTTAACACAATGGAAGAAAACACACAAAGACAACAACACCACAGAGAGAGAGAGAGAGAATAAGATACTTTTATTGATTTATCAAATGATCAGCATACATGCCCAGCTGTAAGGCCTTCTGGGTTACAACCATATACAAAATACATTCAAGATCAAAGATCCAACATCAAATTTGTAGCTCTAGGCACATATGCCAAAAAATTTCCAAACTTTTGCATTCTATTCTGAACTCCCCCAAAAACTCCCAAAAATTGCCTAATTCTAAGCCTAAACACTCTATTTATATTTTCCAAAATGACTTATAGAATATTCTAGTACATTACACAATAGCAAGGCCAATCCAATAATAGTCTGGACACATCCCAGGAAAATATCTCATCATAAATAACATGATCAAAATCAATCCTGCAAGTCAGTCTGTGCCAAAAACATAGAAATCACATCTAGAATGTTGACACTTGACATAAAGAGGAAAACTCAACACATGAAGATTCACTCACCGTTGACTAGGTAACTCAACACATGAAGGATAGCTCAACACATGAAGAATAGCTTGACACACACTATGGAACTTGGCATACACTATAGAGTGAGATGGGATAACATGCAAACCCAAGTGTTAACATGACATGGGATAACCTCAACTCGGCTTAAACTACAAAATTATTGGCACTCGACAATTGTTACAACTCAGCAATGACTAAAACTCAACAACAACTAGCAGGATAAAAATAAATGAGTAGGATAACACGTTAACCCAAGGTACTCTAGCATCAGACAACTAAGGTAGAAAGAAATGATTATCCTAAATCATTGAGGTGTCACAAGCTGAGCTGAAACCAACTTAGATTGAGAAATCCATGTAGTATCTTCAACTAGTCTATTTTTCCACTTTAGTAAATATTCATAGCAGTCTTTTCCTCTTGTGCTTTTATCAACTCTTTGATCCAATATCTATTCAACCTCTTCAATCTGCTTCTTAGGATAATCATCAGGTACAAAAGCTTCATCATCTGACTCATGATACTTATATAGATCAACAACTTTGAATATAGGAGATATATCCATGTCATCAGGTAACTCAACTTCAAAAGCAATTCCACTGTCAAACTTCTTCAATATCTTACAAGGTATAAACTTTGTCAACTTTAGCTTAATGTATGTTCTAACCAAAAATCTTCCTTTCTTTAAATGAACCATCAACTTATCACCAACTTCAAAAATATGATGTCTTTTAGAATTAACAACATTCTCCTTGTACTTCTAATTACTTTGTTCCAACTTCAACTTTACTTCCTTATGCAAAGACTCCATAAAATCAGAAAATTCTTCTCCTGCAACACTTCTCTTCTCTTCACTAGAAACATCCCTTAAATTTGATACTTCTCTAGGCTTTATTCTAGTAACAATCTCAAAAGGTGTCTTCCCTGTACTTCTATTCATAGAATTATTATATGAAAACTTAGTTTGTGCCAATACCATCTCCCAATTATGTGTTTCATCTCCAACTAAGCATATCAACAAATTACCCAAGCTTCTATTTACAGCCTCTATCTATCCATCAATCTATAGATGGAATGTGTTGGCCTACTTTTTCACCATTTATATTTTGTTGCATTCAGTAGTGAAAAACCCTAGTGTTATGTTCTAAAATCTTGAGAAATTAGGACAAGACCTTGGGTGAAATTGTTGAATTCCTTGAAGCCTTGTTTATCTTGCCCTAACCCTAAAAGTGTGGTCAAAAGTAATATTTCAAATAAAATTGTGTAGGGTGCTTTTATTCTAAGCTTTCTTTTTCAAAGATTACTTTATTATTTTCTATGAAATAGACCTTTTATTTAAAAGCTTTCCTTAACCACGATTATGCTTTTAAACTATTTTATGAAGCACTTTAACTATAGTAGTTTGTTTTGATTGATCGTTGATCTCTCCATGATCAACGGTTACCACATACCCACACTAAGAAGATGCAAGGTCTTTAACTAAAGCAGGAAAGTGCCTTTGCACCACATAGCCCTTGTTGATAGTGGATTTTCAATGTGCCACAAAGACCAAAGTTTGTCAAAGCTTGTCAGTACTTTTAAAAACTTTTGCAAAAATTTTCAGGGCACATTCTATTTCCCTATAATGTCATTGGTTACCCCGTGTAATGGAGTTGCTTTTATTACATGTTTAATTGAGCTATTGATCTTTGGAAGATCAGTGAAAGGTGCTTTACCGCTATGTTAGATTGCTCACCTTTTAGGTAATGTAGGAAAGCACCAATGAGACATGTGGCATGATGATGTCATGAGGCCAAAAGTTCTAAAATGTAATAATGTAGTTTGTACCATTGTAGGAATTGTTAGACATGTTGGTGAAAATGGAAGTTGTCTATTGGTTCATCTGGCTGACTAGACCTTACGAATACATAATTTTGTAACATCATTGATCTTGGTAAGATCAATGGGAGGTGCCTACCTACAGTAGAAAAATGATACCTATTCTTAAGCAAAGTGGGGAAGCACTTCTTTGCCATGTGGAAAAGTTGGATCAACTGTTAGAATAGTTGCTAAGTCATGCCATGTTGGAAATAGGTCATCAAATAGAGTGTAAACACTGGTAAGTCATGATATGTACTTGCTAGGCTGGAAATGGGTGTACCAGTGGGGCCACAATTTAAAGGGCTTATTCACAAAGTTATGTTGGTTTTTCATGATTGTCGATCTTTGAAAGATCAACAACTGGCACTTCACTATAATGAAAAGATGCAAGGAAATTAACTAAAGTGGGGAAGTGCCTGGCAAGGACCTCAAAACTTTAAAAAATATTTTCTCTTTCAAATAAATCTATCCAATGTTGTGAGATTGACAGATGAAATTCAAATCTAAAGTGCGACAAGAAAATTAATGGCTAAAGAACATTAATGTGCTCAGAGTTCCTTTGTGTGATTTTAATACTATAGTATAACTTCCAAATTCACCATTACTAAGCCACATAATTGTAAAATTCTTAGAGCGCAAGAGTTTTTAGAGCTAGGGCACAGGATTTTGCAAGGTTTTCAATGATTTATAGAGCAATTCTTAGAGAAAAAGAAGCTAAAATCAGTGGGTAACTGGTCTGTAACTCTTAGAATGTTAAAAAAGTACAAGTGTGCTAAGAAGAATTTAAAATACCTCCCCAAAAGGAATTTTCTAGCTAGACATATTACCTAAAAAGAGTTGTTCATGATGATTTCCTTGAACAATTACCTCTGTCTATGAATGAACTAACAAAAGGGAGATAACTCATCCCTAAAAAACCTAGGTTGGTTGTAGGTGAGGGTTTCTGTGATAGGGCCAATTAGGTAAGAGATGTTCAAGTTTGAATGGGGTGTTTAGAATTGTTTAAGAAATGGTTTGTTGAACACAACTTGGATAACTCACTAAGTAATGTTAGGGAGTTTGACATTGGAAAATTAGTTGTTCCTGGGGTATTTTTTGATAGTGACTTATTATCTAATATGGCCAAGAAGCATGAACCCATCACTAGAATTGTGAAGAACCATGCCAGAGATAACCTCTTTAGGGTTTCACCTACCTTGATTAAAGAAGCTTTTAAGCTCAAACCTAACTAGGAAATCCATGAGAAAATTGACATGGATGAATTTTAGGCAAGATATGATGCACAAAGGGTATATTTGAGGGTAGGGCCATTATAACAACACATTGTTAATATCGGGTCACTACCTCTGGTTACACCAAATACCCCAGAGCCCTTGATGAAAAAGTACTTTAATCCTAGAGCACAAACCCTATATATTACTCTTTGTAAAATATTTGGGATGGATGAGCAAGAATATATTCAAGGCTCTATGGTCCTCATCATAGCTCAAACCTTGCAATTTGCAATAAGCTCAGTTCTTGATTTTGCTACATTCTTATCTGAGGAAATTCACAATGGTTTGACTAGAATTGCTCAAGGCAAGGTAAATAGGCCTTTCTATTGGTATTATCTGTTAATGTATATATATCTATACAAGGGAGTAAATTTCTTCTTCAAGGTGATGAATTTGGAATTAAAGTAGGATGGAGAGAAGCTCCCAGTTTAGTTATGGAGTGTTGATATGACTAGGGAAGCCACAGATGCTAGTTATGTAAGAAATGATAGATACTTTGCTTCAAGGCTCAGATTGCTTTTGAAAGTAGATAGTCCAAGAATCCCACAACCTTTGTTAGAGTTAATCAAACCCAAGGACCATGCCAAGGGGATATTGGCCAGTCACAATTGTGGGGATATAATCCCATACCCTATTCCTACTATCATCAAAGTCTATGGTTTCTTAGGAATACCCCATGTATTACTGTTTCATGTGCCTTTGAAGATAGGAATTGCAGAATTACTATGGAAGATTGGAACAATTGAGGAAAGGGATATATTGGGCAAAGGTAAAGGCACTTTCTTCCCTTTTGTGACTATTATACATGATTTTGATTTTGATTTTGTTAAGAAAGGCTAGAGAAATCTGAGTTTATTTTTGGATAGATATCACATGGCCCAATCCCATGCTAGATACATTGATCTAGAGGGATTTTATGACCTTTTTAAAGAAAGAACTAAAGCTAAGGCTCTTACATAGACTATGTACTTTCCCAAGGATATCATTAGGAAAACATTTTTTTACAAGAACATAAAAGATAGAAAAGAAAAATGGATAGTTTTCAGCAAAGTACTTGATTTCATTAATGCTTTTGAGCCTACATATAATCCATTAGTAGATAAGAAACATTGGGGAGCTAAGATGAATATGCTAATGGACAATTTTCCTAGAATAATGCAAACTCTAAATGAGAAGAAGGATATTCTAGCTAAGGCATATCCAGATAGCGCTACTGATATGGAGAAGAAAATAAATAGCAAAATTATTGTGACTCTAGGCCAGTATACATTGCAAAAGAGGGCTAGATATGTGATAGTTTAGAATGTACAAAATATTCCTCCTTACAAAAGGCCAAGATCAGAAATCCCATCTAATACCAGTGCTCCTAAGAGACAAAGATTAGAATAGGAATCCTCTTCTCAAGCTAGAGAATATTCACCATCCCAAACATGACTCAGAATAGATGATGTAGCATCTCTCAGAAAGAAATTGAGAAAAAATTGAGGGGAGGGAGACATTATTGTCACTACTATTGATATAGAAAGGGGAGTGCATGAGGAGCCTTCTATGCCATCTTTTGACTTCACTATTACTGATTCCATAGGTAAGGAGATAGATCCCATCATTGCACAAGCATCCCAAAAATTCATAGATGATAATTTTTTTGTTAAATCTAGGGCCTTTGCATAATTTTTGTGGAGGAAAAATATAAGAAATTTTGAGAAGTGTAAAGCAATAAAAATAGAGCAACCAAGAAAATTGGACTTTGAAATTGAAGAGGATGTAAAAGCCAAATTTTTGGAGGACTTTTCCCAGTTAACTCTTGAGGCTAGTAGATAGTTGGTAAAAGAATCACGAGTCTTAGTTTTTCCTGAATGGGACATAGCCAATGCTATGATTTTTGACTCCATTAGAAAAGAGAAAGATGTGCATAATAAAACTAAAGAAGAAGTTTTACAAACACATAGGGGGGTAAAATTCAGTAATGATTACCAAGACCTGGTCATATGGTCTATTGAAAAAAGAAATAAGACTAGGATGTAAGAAATTTCAAGTGCTAAACATACTAGTACTCTCACAGTATACAGAGCTGATGAAGTAAGTAGTGGAAATATCACTAAAATGGCTCAAGAAATATTATATTTTGGGAGTGTGGTAGTTGGGAAAGAGAAGAGTAAATTCCTAGAACTCAATGCCAAGTTTGAAGAAATACTTAAGGCATATGAGGAAAGAGGAAAAAGGATAGAACTGTTGGAAAATCAAATATCACAAATGGATAAAGCGCTCAGAAGGAGGAAAATGGGAGAGTCCAACAAAGCAAGGATTGTGTATCCTTGCCCTCCAATTCAACCATTCAAGTCTACCATCATTATTGAATTGCTTGATACCCCATAGAGACTTGAGTTCTACATTGCTGAAGAGTTTGAAGAAGAAAATTCCAAGCTATATGAATTGTAGATTGAAGTAAATAATCAATATGATAAAAAACTTAGGAAAACAATTTTGCACTTAGTAGACAAGATTGACTAGCCTACTTTCTATGATTAGTTGGCAGGAATTTTAGAAATGTGGGATGAAATAAGGAGAGATGAACATAGATTGAAGCCCATTGTGTAGAAATGGAAGGAAAGGGATAATGATGTCACTCTCATGTGTATTTCAGTTATTCAGTTATCTTGTGAGCAAATAGAGAATTTTTTTAATAAAGTTAATAATCTGATAGATTTTGATAAGAAAAGGGTTTCTGTGCAAAAAAGAATCATGATTCGCCTTTCTAAATATAGAGAATAAAAGTTTGATCTCTTTACCAGTGCACTTAAAAAGATTGACAAAATAAAAGAAAAGAAAGAATGGGGAAAGCAATTAGATGAGTTATTGTGCCATAGGATGAATCAGGTCATAAATGAAAAGGGACATGTACTATGGGAAATGACTAATGAGGAATTTGTCAAAGTACAATTGTTTTATAATGTTATTAGCAAGGATTTTGTTGAAATAAAGAAAATAGGAGACTTTGTAATAAAAAAGCAATGGGAGATCCTAAATTTTGATTGGCCTAATGATACTATTTTCAACAAGTAGAAGGAATAACTTTTTTCTTCAAAATAGGTGGCAATAGAAGAAGATGTGGGCCAAGATGAGAGTCAAATAGATGACACATTGATATATGCAGAAGAAGACAAAGCAGAACAACCAACTCAAAAGGAAAGCACCATGGTTCCAAGTGATGATGTGGTGATTGAGAACTCAGAAATAACTGTTGTTTTGACAATTCATGATTATGCCAATGAAGATTCCCAAGTTAAAGTGAACTTACAAATATTAGAACTAGACACATCATTGGTAAACCTGATGGCTACATATTCTGAGGATTCAGAATAGCACAAAAGCCAGTCATGGAACTAGTAGCATTTGAAGATGTGACAAAAAATGGGCCCACCAAGAAAATGGTTGTGATGTAAAGTTTCTTTGTTACTCAAATTTTTTCTTTTATGACATTAACAAGATGTAAATATCTTTTTTCTAGAGGATAACTATCAATTCTCTATACCTAAAGCTTGTTGCATCTCAGCCTACATAAGTGAGATTCCAGGGCTAGAGAAAGTGTTCAACTTTTTACCAATTTTAGTATTGTTAAGAATTGGTCAGTTTAGTTCATTTTAATGCAAACTTTGTGATGTATTTTCTCTACCAGTGTCTGAGAATACATTGGTATTGAAGGATTTTGATGTTCCATCTTGAATCATTCTGAGTTTTATTTTAATCGTATACAATTTTCAAAGGAAATCAATACAAATATGAACTATCCCTATATCTGTTCTTGCTGAAATTTGTCTCCATTGTTATTTACCTAGTCATTTTGATGTTGTATAAGAAAAGCTTGTCCAATTGAATGCAATTCAATTTAGGTTGTATGTCAATTTGTTATTTCTTTTCATTCAATGAATTAAGTAAATTCTTTAGGGAAGATGATAGGGTTTCTATGGTGGTAGGAGGGATGTCTTCAAGAATGAATTTTGGTAAGAATTGTTGATAATATTGGTTGTAATGCAATCAATTAGATCTGTGTATTGAATGGACTCTAAATCCCAATGGATGAGGCACTAATCTATTTAATCTAGTCTACAGATGGAGAGGTCATGAATAAGCATCAAAGCTTAAAATCAAACTCAAATTTACTTTACTATTAAAGAATATTAAAGCTGGTCATCACTTATTTACATTTAATTTTTGAATCCTAGTTAGTTACTATTATCCAAAGTTATCTGTAGATCTAAGAAGAATTGTGACCAATCTTCTATAATGGATGTGTAGTGTTGTAGAGTGTCATGGAATGAGAGAAGTATGTAAGTAATATCAAAATGAAAGTCGTCCATCCCTCAGGTATACCCACCTAGGTTCTACAGAGCATAAAGAGCAAAAAATCTATCTTGATTTTTTTGAAGTTGGTTCCGAATATTAAGCACATCTAATTGTTTATGGGAAGTAGTCGATCCTTAGATTATTGTCATCTTTTTTATCTTGGTATTAAGTATTTTTTCTTAATAGTTGAAAAACACCAATAGAATGTAGAACTAAATTTCAGCTCAATACCCATCTTCTTCCAAAAAGTTCTCCAAAAATAACCAACAAACTTGTTATCTCTGTCAGAAATAATACTTCTTTGTAATCCATGCAATCTAATAATCTCATTGAAGAAAATTTTAGCAACATGCTCATCATCTGATGTCTTCTTACCATTGGAAATATAAGAGGAGTAATTGAGAGGGAAGGGGTGAATTAGTTACTACTAGAATAAATCCTAGAAACCTTAAATGTCAGTTTAAAATGCAAACTGAATACTGAATACTGTTGAAGCTCGATAAACACATATAGAATGTTGTAACTCAGTAAGTACTTAGTAAATTCTTAACATATAAACTTTATATGTTATCTATGATTACCATTACTTTAATTTAGTTGCAAACACATAAAATAAAATAGCATGAAAATATTTGACATCAAGATTTAATGTGGAAACCCAATTTGGTAAAAACCACCAATTGCAACTATTTATTGTTTTCACTCTTTTGAATTGAACTCTGTTAGGAGCCAACCCTATTAAAGGTTACAAAACACATTATTAGGTGTGACACTATTAGAGGATTTAATCACCCTGTTAGGAGTGACCTTGTAAGAGGTTTTTAGAAATTCAATAGAACTACCACCTTGTTAGAGGATTTACAAATGGTTGTTAAACCAACTCTGTTAAGAGATTTAGATCACTGCTACAATGGTTAGAAGTAAAAATGAGATGGCCTGATTTCAATACAACTGAATTGCTAAGTATAGATGTATGTTATGGTTTGTACTTGATCCTTCCTAATTGAATATGGCTTTTCTGCTCCACAAGGATATTCTGCTTATCCTTCAAATCCACTTCCTCTTCTCATCATTAAATCTTCAATAACATCTTCATACTTGCACACTTTGAAACCACAACTTGACCTTATACATATATCTTTCATATTATCAAGTTGACTCAAATACAACTTAGAATAATTAATATTCATCACCTCAGTCAGCTGGAATCAATAGATAAATAAATTAAGCTTAATATGCCAAAATAAGAAAATCCTTCCTTAGCCAACCCAACTTAGTAGAAACTAACTTAGAAACAATTTCTTATGTTAACTAATAGAAGCTTAGTTAACACTACAAACTTGCAAGAATCCTTTGGTAACTGAGTGAGGTTTGTTAGCACTGGTTCCATCTAACTTTTCTTCATTAACCAAGTGAGCTTGGTTAACACTCATCTTCTATAGACTTTCCTTTGATGCCTGAGTGAACTTGGTAAATATTGACTTATGAACTTGGTAAACTCAGGAACACTCAGTAGACATAGAAAACTTTCTTTACTTCCTGAGTGACCTTGGCATACACTGACTACTAATGATATGACATTTATGTAACATCAAAGAGAATACACAATTAATCAATTGTATCCAACAATTTTCCTCTTTGGCATTGATGGCAACACAACATGTCATAGCACAATAAAAGTTTAGAGAAAGAATAAAGTAAAGAACATATTCTTATTTTCATTCTAATTCTCATCCATAAGAACTCCCTCTGTTGTGTGATCTCCTTCTCTCTTTAGTTCCACTGTCAAAAATCTTCTGTACACTTCTCTGTCTTACAAAAAACTTCTCTTTCTTACAAATTTCTTTGAGATATGATAGTAAACTTCCCCCTCTTTGAAAACACATGCCAAAGACAAGAACTATGTTAATATCAATGTACATTAAGTACTGATTCATTAGTACTATGCCATTGTCAATTGTGCACAAACTGATTGATCTTCAACTTGGTCTAGTTGATGCATCACTAAACTTTATTTAGTGATCTTCATATAGGGGAATGATCCCTAGCTTACCTCTTAGATATAGAAATGTATCCTTACGTAATGGCTTGGTGAATATATCTACAATCTATTGTTTTTTATTAACATATTCCAATCTTCCTTCTTTATCCTACACCAACTCACTTAAGAAGTGATATTTTATAGAAATGTGCTTTGTTTTGGAATGCATCATAGGGTTCTTTGATATATTGATTGCATTGGTGTTATCATAGTATATGACTATTGGATCCTTGATTCCTATCTTCATTCCTTCCAACAATTGTTTGAACCAAACAATGTTAGAACAATTAACTCTTGCTACCACATATTCTTCCTCTGTTCTGGATTGAGATGTATAATTTTGCTTCTTGCTTGTAAAAGACACTAATATTTTACCAAGAAAGGATGCTCTAAGACTAGTTCTTTTTCTATCATGAATATTTCTTGCCCAATCAACATTAGTAACTATTTTTAAGTCCAAATTGCCTCTAAGTTTATACCATAAGCCATAGCCTTCAGTACCTTTTAGATATATCATGATTCTCTTGATTGCCATCATGTGATTTTCCTTAGGATTTGTTGAGAATCTTGCCACTATTCCAACTACTACAGCAATATCAGGCATTGTGTGTACTACATACACTACTAAAGTTGAACTCAATTTTTGATGAATATTGGTCAAAATTTTGATGTAGGTTGATTGAAATTTTGACCAAGTAGTTCGTGGTAATTTTTCTCATCGAAATTTTGACCAACCAATGTTTGGTCAAAATTTTGACTAATACATTCGTTGAAAATTTTTGATTTTTGCTAGCTCTGATTTGTCAGTGTTGGTCAAAATTTCCACCAATGTTTGGTCGAATTTTTTTTGAATTGGTGGAAATTTTGACCTATTCTTGGTAGAAAACTACCAAGAATTGGTCAAAATTTCCACCAATGTTTGCTTGAATTTTTTTTAATAATTGGTGGAAATTTCAACCAAGTCTTGCTAGAAAACTATCAAGAATTGATCAAAATTTCCACCAATGTTGGTCAATTTTTTTTAATAATTGTTGAAAATTTTGACCAAGTCTTGGTAGAAAACTGTCAACAATTGGTCAAAATTTCCACAAATGTTTGCTCAAATTTTTTTTTATATGCTATATCAAGCAATTGTTTCTTATCCAAGCCATTTAATTTGTGACCTTTTAAATCTCAACAAAGATAAAGTTGGAGTAGGAGAATTTTTCTTCTCAAAGGTGTCCTCTAATTGTAAAGTGTCCATTCCATTATCTGTTGAACTAGATATGTCTTGTTTGTTGAACAGATAATGGAATGGACACCTTTGAGAAGAAAAATTCTCCTACTCCAACTTTATCTTTGTAGAGATTTAAAAAGTTGGAAATTAAATGGCTTGGATAAGAAATAATTGCTTGATACAACATAGAACAAATGGACATTTTTGCATAGGGCACCATCAATTATGTGAGTAATGCAGCCAAATTTTTTTGGGTCAAAGCCACCAATTAATATAAGGTTTCTAATCTCTATGAGGTTGACATTGTGGTTGTAAATTGCACTACAAACTGATGGTCTTCATCTTTTTTATGGGCTCCTATCCCCTAAGTGAGTCTTCATCTTTGTTATGGGCATGAATCAGTATTTTAGAACTGTTAGAAATTTTGAATGCACATTAAACAACATAAAGTATTAAAGACTAAAGAGAGTAAGCATAAAGATGCATACATTAATTTATTCATGTGAAACCTTTATGGGTAAAAAACCACAGTATACAAGAGCTTTTTATGAACCAAAATGAAAAATGGGCACCAACAACCCAGCATACAAATGCGAGCACCAACCCAAATGTAGAACTTAATACCACTTTTCAAAAAATTCTTAGCATTTTAGATAACACCCCTTTTTTATCAGCAATAATAGAAAAATGAATGTTGCATTGCAAATATCATCTTCAATGACAACATCTCAATTGCAATGAAATGCACAATATCGAATAATATCTATCACACAGCTCATTCATTTCTCCTTTAATGTATATTTTCACCTCCCAATCTACACTAAATTTCTTATATCTATATATCTGCTCCTACTACATCACATGCTTGAATCAAATCATTCACAGGAATAAAATAGTAGCTATATTCTCCAAGAGCTGGATATATAGAAGACATGTACCAAAATGGATACTCACTCAGTACACACATGATAAGAAGAATCATAGTTAGCCAAATCTCGAGCTTCTCACACATGCTCCAAGAACTCTTACGACTCTCTTTATAAAATAATGACACATTTTCCCTTAACTAAATAGTGCATGGTCCATGATAGCAAAACTAAAGAGTAATATTTCTAGAATTTGTAGCAGTGTATATTCCCACCAATACACATGTTTTCTTCCTTCATTAAACTTTATCACAACCCATTCTAAAAATAAGAAATATTCGACACAGAAGCCCAAACAAGGTCAATGTTGTCTCAAATACATCCTTTATACATGACACTCCATTTTTTAACACAAAGCATTCCCATATGCACCAAACAGTAAGCTCTTACTATTAGGAATAAAGACAAATCAAACTATTGCCAATAAGTAAATGATTTTACTTCTAAAAAAATGATTATTAAATAATCAATTATAAATCCATTCAAGAGTATAATATATGTGATGGAATTTTGAAACACCCAACTTTAGAAAGATAGTCCTTTATGAAAATCAATCCGAATAAAGATGGGTCCCACAGTATGTATTATATCAACAGTGACATGGCAGCAACAAATAAAACATCTCAAGGTAGAACTGAAGATGAAAATGAGTACATGTATATGGTTGACTTACCTCAGAAAAGCTTCACCCTTAGAGAAATTCACCAGCACATGAACCAAAAATACAAAAGTTGTGGGATGAGAAACAAATTTTAAATAGTGTGATCAGTGCTTGTTGTTTGTATTACCCAAATTGCTTGTAAAATTTCAAATTTGAATACAAGAGAAGAGGCCTGGTTTCTAGGCAACACATCTAAGGCAAAGGATAAACTAAATGCACTGTAGACATTTCCAAACCTGTCTTCTATGCTAAAAGGACATCCATGAGAGGTGTGTTTCAAGAAGCCTACTTATGAAAGTCAAACATATGTAGTTGAAAGAAAGTGTAAATGGCATACCATAAAACACAAATGAGTAACAGACGTAAGAATTTATTTACATAATTATTCAATTCAATAATGAAGCAGGGGAATACATTCATCACAAATTTTGTCAATATTAATTTTTCCATTGGTTTTTGGTTACAATATTGTCTTATAATGACCCCAACATTGCAAATAATTATTTCACTCAAATTGTACATCACTTTTATAATTATATTTAACAAGAAGAACAATATGTGTACTAAACAATCTCTAAGGTTAAGTTTTAGAGGCATTCAAAAATTTCTCATTTTGCAACATTGTTTCACTATTGAAAGGAGAAAATTATCATTTGATATAATGTACACTAGTCAAATGAGATCCATAATAAATAAATCATATTGCAAAAGGGCAGGAATATTGCAATTGCTTACCTTTAATGTTGTTGGAGACAAAGAGCTAGGTCCTCTAGAGGAGAAAAATGCAATTTGTAGAGCAAGTGTCTTCTTGATAGCTCTCTCTATAGTGGTTAGTCTCAGAAGAGGAGATCTATAGAGTATCGATATCAAGGTATTTTTAGTCAAAGTGTTTTTAAAAAAATCTTCTAGTTGCAAATGCAGGGTGACAGCAACCTTGTTTCCTTTGTAAAAATTACCAATCGATTACCTTGATGTCTGTATGTATGAAAGAATATTAGTGTCCACTTCAAAATCCACTTGTACACATGGAATAATAGGGGAAGAAACTATAGTCCTAGTTCTGATCTGAGGATAGATCACTCCAATTCCTTGGCCATTGTAGACACTAAGTGCTACTGCACTGCTTGGCTTTTGTATTTACCTTTTGCTAAAGTAGCATTAAGAGAGTGTATTTCACAAGTCCTACAGATCTATTACTTCCTATGAGAACCATTACTTCATTCAAGGTGAAAGTTAGCAATAAATGTTAGAAGTCATACCTAGCTTGTGAGGTAGAAACATCCCTAGAAGCAATGTCTTCGGCATAAACAAGGCTACACAACTTCACCATATGCTTTTTGTTATACAATGCTTGACCCTATAGGAAAAAATATACCTTATAGTAATGCCATTAAACTTTAACTTACTAAATCAGTAGAGAAAGAAAACTAGTTTAAAATTAAATTGTGTACAAGTTTTTTGTATCAATCTTTTAGATTAGATTTCATGATTCATCATCAAGATATTATGAATCACAGAATGGGGTACAAAAATTGTGTACACAATTTAATCCAAAGACAACTCTCTCTATACAGTTTGGATTCTGGAAATCTCTTATTATTGATACTAAGTATGAATGATCAAAATATATTAAACATCTTACACAATTTTCTAACTAGAGAAGAATGGGTGTTTAACCTTGAAGGTTTGATTGTTTCCAAGAGTCAATGTAGAAGGGAAACTTCTATCAATTATGCTTGCTGCTACTATGATTAACTAGGGAGCTTTATTTGTAACTGCATCCAAGTAAGGTCTAGAGTTTCCAGCTAAAAAAACTACAACAAATTTTTTTTATATGTTGCAATGTGAGCTCCTGGGGCACCCCCCCTCGTAGATCTTGGAGCTAGCCCAAGAAAGCTCACATTATATACCAAATTACCTACTACTATTGAAGAAGTATGAGTTACATGACCTAATGCATCATGAGGTGAGCAAAACTCTTTTACACTACTCCTATTTAGTTGACCAAATTCAGCTTCATATGTTTTAATATACTAGTGTGCACCGATTATCTTCCTAAACCATAAGCTCTAGTCAATAATGGATGTGTTACAAAAAAATTTGACCACTTAAAAGAAGAGATGAATAAAACTGTTTATGGATAAATCGATAGTTTTGGGTGAAACTCATGAAGTATGAATTTGTCAAGCTTGGCCCACATAACATCGAGGCCTAAATCAAAACTATAGTATTTTCACAAATATTTGAAGCTAACCCTAGAAATAATATGAAAAATTACAAGATCCACTGAATAAACTTCACCCCCTATACATTGGACTTTCTAAATAATAAGATGCATGAGATATACAATAGACTTGTTGCAATGTGATGTATTAAACAACTCTCCTTCCTGACATATTCCCTTCCAAGGGGATGGTAGTGGCACCATGTAACTATCATCAAAACTTTGAATTTAGGGCATCTTGTTAGTTGTATCACCCAATTTTGATTTGTACAGGTGATATTGTAGCAAAAAATGTAACTAAAGTTATTATAATAATAGATAGTAGTTTTTAGATTTCAGGATTTCAGTTTTGTAATGGAGGAGTTGCTCATTTTTATCTTATGATTGGGAGACCTGTTTTGGGATTTTTTTTAATGGATGAGGCTCTTAGCAACCTTCATTTGGAAGTCTTTACAAGGTTCTTTTTTGTTTCACTATTATCAATGGGAACACTTCTATTGGGCTTTTTTGCACATCATTTTGGATTCACTACATATGTTGTCATTGGTCAATGTATGTTCAACTTCTCTCACTTCTGCTGAATATTGTTGCATTAGGCTTCTAAGGTGGGATCAATCTCATGAATTGCAGCTTTATTCTAGGTAAACATGTTAACAAGGCACTTGTACATGCAAGTTTAAGAATCCCCAAATCTGATGCCAATGGAAAGTTGCACACAAATCCTAATTAATTGAAACTTGATCCAAACACATTGCTGACCAAAACCTCCTTATCCCATTTCCTTCCCTTGCCTTGAACTTTTCATTACCAGTCCAATCTTTTGTCTCAATAATAACTTTCAAGGACTTCCACAACTTAATAATTTTCTTCAAAAAATCAAGTAGGAAACATACCAAATCTTAATTGGATTGAGGAATTCTTTCATCGAAAAGGATTGAAGCAATTTCAAGGAGCTATGATGGTTATACACAAGCATGCACACCTCCTTTGGCTCTTCGACTACCTTCTTGAACCATTGAATTTCACAAATCTCCTTGATCTCATGACATACACCTGATAAAGGGTACACTAGATGTGCATGTAGTTGGACACAACAAATTTACTTGGTTTCTCAATGAATATATGTTGCATTTGTAAGTACTTGAACTTCATTAGAAGAAAATTATCCTCAATTTTCTCTCTAATTTTTTTTTATTAGAACCTTGCATCCTTACATTTTCTTAAGCTGGTGATCACCCTAATGAAATAAGATCCATTCTACATGAAATCATACTATTTTTTTTATTGGCTTAATAGAAAATATTGCTTAGAAATATATTACAAAGGAAGTGACCCAGGATTAAAAAACTTGAATGAGAGTAGATGTAATAAATGAGAAAACTAAACAAGGAGAGGAACACAAAATAACATGATCAGCACAACTAAAAAAAAATGATTATTCCCACAAGAACTTAAAGTAAGAAAAACATTCACTAAAGATTCTAGAGATTGGGCAAGAGAAAAGAGAATTATAAGGTCTAGTTACTTTTAGAAGGAAGGATCATGCAAGTATTATAAAGAACTAAATCACTCCAAACACCACTAAATCAAAGTAGGAAACAAGAAACTTCTAGATTTCTTTATAGAAAAAAAGAGTAGAATCACCGAGATGCAACTATAGTTTAAGGCTAAAGCTACAATAATCCTTAATTGCTCACATAAATATACTATCAACTTTGGCAATTCTTAGTGTCTGGGCCCTATAGTGCTAGATCAAACAATATCCAGACCAAAACAAAATCATAGAATTTTAAAATATCTAGTTTAATTTGACTCAGTTCACTTTTAAAATAAAACATATAAATTGAAAACATACTAAGTAGGGTGATGTAAAGGAAAATAAATGATCTGTAGTGCCATAGTTGAAATAAAACACCATACTTGCCTAATGAAAGTTGATTTACCTCCCATGTTTGGTCCAGTGATGATTTGGAACCAAGTTTTACCCCTCACCTAGAAAACAACCATATGATTAACATTATTACAAAGGTAAAAATATTATTGTAATGTAATGAAGGAAAGTAAAGGTGAAAAAGTAGGCATTCATCTGAATCCTATTTACACAACTCACAAGACAACAATCATTTGGTATGAAATTTACACCATCTTGAGCTTCAACAAAAGGATGCCTGCTCCCCTTAAGTATAATGTCCCCTTCCTCCTAATAACTCAAAGACATGGAAAACATATATTTTATTTAACAAGGCACAACCAACGTAATTTTAGAGACAATTCAAATATTAAAAATAAAATTGAAAACATATTCTTTGGAAAAGAATTTATCAGTGAAGTGATATCTGGCCTCACATATGGTTCAAATAGCTCACATAAAGATTAGAAAAATTAAGCAAAACATTCAGTTCAAAAAGTATATTGGCAATCACTTCAAAAACCTACATGCAACATAATAGATTAATCATATGAAGCTAGAATTCTGAATTAATATTGATGAAGAAATCTCTAGAACACTTCAGATTAATCATAACAGGAAGTGATAAGTAACATTAATAATATTGCTGATATATAAAGAACATATTACAAGTATTATTAATTTAGCACTTCAAGATTCAAAAAACCAAACTATCAACTTCAAAATCAATTTTCTTTACACCTGATATGATACAATGGGCTCTCAAGCTCTACTTAAGAGTAGAGCATCTCCATTAATATACACAATATGAAAAATGGTCTAAACTATTGGAATTTACAAGTGGGAAGATTTACTTCTGAGAGGGAGGTGAATCAGAAGTAACTAATTTTAACATTTTAAAAACCTTTTAACTAAAAACATTCACATGTATCTGGTTCATCTAATAAACACGAAAGTAAACAAATGCATGAGCGCAAATAAGACAAGAATTTGGTAACCCAGAAACCCTCCAAAATGAGAAGGTAAAACTGGGGTGGGGATCACACCCACAAAGTATCACTGCAGCAATATGTAACTTGTTGGCACTCAAAATTGCATTCCCATTTTGAGCGTCTATTTTCAATTTTGAGTCAAATCAAGCCCCATAAATACCTTTGTACCCGACTATACTTTCGAGCCCCAAGAGGTCTTTAATGTTTCTACCACCTTGCATTCAGTGTGTCTACTTGTTCCATGAAGTTAAATCATCATTTTGAGCCATTTTGTGAAGTTCGATTTTGAGCTAGTGTCAAAATTTGCATTTTTGCCAAAGTGTCAAATAGTGATAGGAGGCCCAGTTTGTCTTTGAATATCTTTTACCCAGCAATGTGTTATGACCCACCAATTTGGGGATGTGTAGTATTCATATCAAAGAACACGTGTTCCAATTTTTAGCCCATTTTGAATGGGTTTGAATAGGTTGCAAACCCCTCAAAGTTGGTCATTTACTGTTTCATGTTTTTGTATAATTGTGCAAATTTCTGGGAAGCCCTATTTGACGTGTTATAAATTTTGACTAGTTGACCAAAATGCTAAAATTACTTTTGTGTTTTATTGTAGACGTTAGAGAATTGTTATGATTCAAGTTTTTAGATCGTGATGAATCCGTTTGATCATTTTTCAAACGCAATTCCAAATGCAATTTATATCTTTTTACTGGTGTCGGCATTTGCAGATTTTTCAGAAGCCCTGTTTGTGATGTCATAACTCCTAATTTGTGATAGATGAGATCAAATGGTTTGTTCCCATGAATTCTACTCCAAAAATACTACAAGTGTGTCAGTTTGCAAGTCTTGACGAATCCATCTACGCACATTTTCGGGGCCTTTCCATTTGTAAAAAACTCTATTTTTACTATTGATCACTGTCCTGCAAATTGAAGTAGCCAACTTTAGACCCTTTCCAAATGCGCCCCATGATTTTTCATGAGCCCAAATCATAGATTCATACTCTCCTCATGACAGTGAACTAATACCCTAGTTTTTGTCTTCTCAAGTGTCAATTTACCTAGTTTTCAAAGCCAATTCCAAATGCAATTTGTTGTTTTCTGACATGTTTTCATGTAGGTAATTCTAAGAGGGTAACTTTGACTATCAATATCTTTTGACCCTGAATTCATCATAAGACGAGATCTAACAGGGTGAAAGTATGCAGAACAAAGAGTCAGTGTGCCAGATTTTAGAGCCTGGTCAGAGGTTTGGATTAGTTTTTAAGGCCAGTCAATGGACCTCTTGACATGAAATTCACAATTTGCAGATCTATGGTAAAATGAGTTTTAAATGAGGGTTCAGTGCTCGAACTTGATTCTAATCAGTTTGAGATGATCAATAGATCAATTTGTCGGTTCAGTTGTCTGGAAACAATTTTTTTTTTTAGCCGGACCCACTTTGGGGTCTGACTGATTTCTCCAGATTGATAAAATGTGAAGGATATTGCTTCAAATGGAGACTTATATTTAATAAGAACTAGACAGTTGACTATAATAGAGATATCCTCCTTTGAAGTCATTGAGGGTCGATCAAATCTCATGAAATTCATTTGCTCATATACATGTAGTTGAAAGCTATGTGTGTTCTGGAGCCAATGTTATGCCAAAAAAGAGAAGATAATTCTTTTGAGATTCTGGCATTGTTTTTTCAAGAAAACAAGGATGTAGTAGTTGCTTGTTTAGAATCTCCATAGGCATCTTTAAGAGAAAAGCCAAATGGTTCTCCTAGACCTATTGCTATTGAGATGCCAGATTTAATAGACACTAGTGAAACTGAACTGCTTGCAACTAAAGATCTTTCATAATTAAAACTTAATGAAACTACATCATCATCTATGGTAGATGTATTGGGTGAGAGTATTCAATTTTTTATAGAGAAAACCAATACTTTATATAAAGAAAAACAAAAGCTACCAGTAGATACAAAGAGGAACCCACGCAACTTATAAAGGAGAATCAATGGCCTGAAAATGTAAGTAAGTCAACGTGACCAGAGCCAGCTAGAAGAAAGTGTAGTTGGAAGCACCATTTTGAAGGAAAACCATGCCAGGTAAGAGATTTAGAGATTCACATTTTAGCAGACATGTACAAAAGGGGAACTATAGTTTTGTGTAGAATTCTCCACACATAAAACAAGCTCAATGAAGCACACAGAGGTAGTAGACTCGACAAACTTCAAAGAAGTGGGACACCATGTTATATGCTAGCTCTGATGACAAATTGAGATGATGTTGTAATGTTGACAATGCCATGATTTACTTCAAATCATTTTTCAATGGGATTGATTCAAGTAGCAGTAGGATAGTTAATGCTTTGAAGAGGAGGCTTCATTCAAATTACAAATAGTTTGACATGGCAAAACGTTGAACAAACCACCCAATGGAAAGAAGGAAGCTCATAGCATAGATGGTCACCCACAACATGTAGAAATAGGGGAGCAGCCTGAGCAATAGAGAAGACACACCAACCCATGAGTGAAGGGGAAAACCTTAGCCTGCATTGAGGAGAGCCCACCACACTTTTAAAAGGGAATCACCACACATGTCAGTTGCAGAGCAGATCTGGGAATTCCTTCCTCGATATCAATCTCTTTCTTTATGATTGTTTAGGTTCCTGTCTTTTGGAGAAAACTTGCACATTACTGTGATACCAGGTTTTTGGTTCCAGTCTTGATGCATTCCCAATACTAAGACACCATATTTTTTAGCATAATTCTCTCATGTGAACAGCAGTAGGAAGGAATATACAGATAGTTCAGTTCTATTAGGTTGTTTCATGTTTTTCTTATCATGCATATGACTATATAATTTCAAGGAAATAATACAAAGAGTAGCAACAAGTTGAGTTTCATCTTGAATCTTGTCTCCTATCTCAGTGAGGTTCAATGTTTTACGATCTTTGAACAAAGAGCCTAGATTGTAGTTGCAGTCCCTTAAGGCTATATTTTTTCTTATTGTTGCTTCTAACTCAAGGGGTTATGTAAATGCTTTAGTGAATCAATAGGGTTGTAGGTTTATTGAGAAGGGTATTATGTAAGAATGAGGTTTGGATTGAGCATAGATGTTTATTCATAAGGTGGATGGATGGATCAAATATTTGAATATATAAATAAGTATCAGATATCCATATGTATGCATTTGATTCATGGATTTGCCCAATGGATTAGGCACTAGTCAGTCATAGGATCATCAAAGTCTTACTGCTGCATATCTGAGGGTTTGTTGAATTCAACATTATTAATCAAACGTTCTTTTCCTGTCATGTTGAAAGATCTAAAATGTTTAACCCTCACTCAGCTTATGAGATTCGTAGATTTCCATTCAGCTACTGTAGATCTGTGTCATTTCATGAGTCATTAGGAGAAATAAGGGTAAAATTTGCTTAATAGATTCAGCGATATATTTTTGCACTAGTACGGTATCATTTGAATTTGAGGTCTACCCACCTAGGTTTGGCCAAGCTTGAAGTAGAAGAAGGGTCAAGCCTTATAGTTGGCCTTGTGTCTGAAATGATATATTGAGAATGGGAGTTAGCTGCCCCTAGATATGTCATATTCTAATGGGGATAATTGAAAACCCTCCAGCGTTTTCAAACACCAACATAACTATTTAAGGTTAAAAAGTGTGACCACTTCCAATTGTCTACCCTATGAAAGGCCTATCTTGTCAAATAATTTACACCCTATTAAAAGTGACCTAGTTAAAAGATTTACAAAACATTCACTTGGAATTTTACCTTGTTAAATGATTTACTATCATGTTAAGGATCTACAATGTGGCTATTAAACCAATATGGCTGCTAGACCAACCTATTAACATAGGATTTCCATTCTTACAATACAATGGTTAGAAAGTATAGTAGAATGTCTTGACCTGATGACTTGCAATATTGAACTACTGATTCTAGATCCTTGTTCTACTCTATCTACTCTAATCCTTGCTTGATCTGATTTGCCTCTTCTCGAAATCCTGATACTTTGTTCTTGATCAACTAAATTCTACAATGTTTTTCTACTCTATCTAAGTCTTTAAACACCCTTTTGTTTTTCGATATAATTCACCCATACACTTCTTTCTTACACAAACAATGGGGTTTTTTCCTCCTCTTAAAGACTTTGAAGCCTTAGGGTTAGGTATGAATTTACGATCAATATTTACTCATCATTTCTTGCTCAATTCTTGCACTTTTACTATTGGTTGTATGCCTTCTCTCCATTTTTCTTATTGGTTGCATGCTGATTACATAGGTAATGAAAAAGATTTGATCTTATCTTCAAGATCCTTCAAGATTCATCCTATGTTAGCTCCAAAAATGGTTTACATATGAGGTTGTGAAGATACAAACTCATATGCTGATTCTGTGTTACTTGGCACTTACTAGTTGCTGATGCTCGACACATATAGGAATTCTATTTCACATGGCTCCTATAGTAATTTTTGTTTGCTTGACATCTATACTTTTCTTGGCACTTGAAGTTCACTTGACACCTATTGGAATCTCTAGTTTACACACACTGTAGCTTGGCATATGTATTATACTCACCATTATCTTGAGAATTTGATTAAGTGTGTTGACACTCAAATGTGAAATCCAATCTAAGATCAACAATCTCCCCCTTTGACATGAGTGGAAAAAAAACTTAACTAAGCATTATGAATCTAAGAATTATGAGTATACTTCACATTCTTGTTTGGCATATGTACAAAACTTCAAAAACTTATTCAAAATTTTGTATACCTCAAAAATTTGTAACTCCCCCTGAGCTGATATGCCAATTCTATAACCGATATTCCATTTCTACAACCAAAGACTCTTGTGCTGAATTTGTCTCATGCTGATGTGTCTGATACTCTTTGTCTTGTATGTACTCTATATCTGTTTGTACCCTATTTCTGCTCCCCTGCTTACATCTTCTTGCAATTTTTGCATCCCTTTGGCTTTATTCCCTTATTGTGTTACACGAATATCTCCTTATTACTTCCACAAAATTTGAATATCTCCCCCTTTGGATATTCTTTATTACTTCCATCAAAGAATGTAGTCTCTCCCATTCTTATTATCATCTCCCTCAAAAAAATTTATCTCCCCCTTTTTGACACTTATGTCAAAGGGTCTTAAGGATCAATAGAATATTTAGCCAAAAATGTTTTATTTACCTCCATGATCATATTTATAGAAGCATCCCAATTGTCTAAGGCAATTTCCAGTGATTTGTGTTGGATGGTTGTCTCTACTGCAAGATGTACTAGGCCTTCTAAAGTAGACAGATTTGGGTCTTTATTCAAAACAATTTTCTACATAGGCCTATTCCTTATGCAAGACTTCTAGATGTGGAGTAATAGAAGATTGAATTTGTATTAATTTGGCCTTAATATTGGCCTCTTCTACTATCAATGCAACTAACTCCTTTTGGGCGTGAAGCGTAGTTGCAAAATGCTTCTCACTTTGAGCTAGATCTTTGGGTAGCTGTGTGCTAGATATCTTTAGATTTAGTTCCAAGCTCAATATCCTTTGGCTAGTTTCATGTGTGAAATATGATGAATCACACAACTTGGAGTACAATAAAAATATATTCCTAAGTATTGTTTTAACTTTCTCAATTTTCTTAGCCAATTCTACTTGTGAAAGTGCTATTTCACTAGATATTTTCTCATTAACTTTCATTTGAAATTTCTTTTCAAACCACTCTAATAACTTAACATTTGTATCAAGGTCTTTGTTTTGTACCTAGTCCACTATATTGGATAATTTCTCAATGATGGGCATTTTTTCATCAGGTATTGGCAAGCTAAATGAATCAAGAAATATATCTTTGATTTCTCCTAGTGCTTGCTTTTGTCTATACTCATTTCTGAGTATCTCCTATTTCTTCCTTCTCTCTAGTGCCTCTTGTACTTCATTAATCTGAGCTAGGTTCATTGTCTTGGAGTCATAACTTGGTATGAAAATTTCTACATCAACTATAGGGTCTCCATAGTGAAGTACCATTACTACCTTGGTGGAGCTCAAGCCTGTGCTGAAATTTGTAGTGGTACTGCATTAGTGCTTGGCTACTTGGTAGGAGTCCCTGTAATAGGCAAGTTTACCAATGTCTATATTGCCTCTTGCTCTTTTTCTTTGGGGTTTATCTCCTCTTCCTTCTATTCTTCTCTACTACATTGATCAATGATAATGATTTGAGGAGGTACACCTTGGTTTTGTGTGTAGGAACATCTTGTCCTATTTGTTCCTTTACTAACTCCTCAATAGTTGTTGTTGCTATGACTATGTGATCAACCCTAGCGGTTGTATCCTATGCTTCTTGCTCTTTTGGTTGATCTACTATAGCTATCGGAGGTTGTGAAGGTGGTTCTTGTGTGTTCACCTTCTCCCTTGCAATTTCTACTATAGCCTTTTGCAATTCTTCCACACTCACCAAAATAGGATTTGTGCATAGTTGTGATTGCAATGCATTTTGGTGAAGGATCTTTTTGAGATCCTCTGTAGTCAATGGATTGATGTACGAACCTAAGGTGTTAGGAACATCCTTAATAATTACCATTTCTATAGGTGTTGTATGTGGAGGACTTGGTGGTGGCATTTGACTGTCTTGGAGATTGTGTTCTTCCTACTGCTCTTTAGTTGTTGCCTCTTCACCTTGTTGTGTCTTCTCCACTATTTCCTCTTCTTTCTCTCCTTGTTCCTTTTTTTCATTCTCCTCTTCTTCCTCATAATTTATTCCTTCAAAGGGGTCTTCCTTCCCTTCCTTTACTATAGTCAATTCATAAATTAATTTCCACATTTGTGTGTATTTCTGTACAACATCCTCAATTTGATTTTGCAAAATACAAAAGGCTCTATATTTGGGTGCAAATTTTCTCCCATGTTTCTTACTAGCCTTAGTTATTTGACCTTTAGTAAGGTTTGGCATCACACGAGCTAATGTTGACTCCCTTATATCCTTTTCCATATTAAGGTAGTAATGCCATTTATTTTCAACTAATGAGCTTAGCTCTTTAGGCATTGAATTGTCTAGTTCAAGTGGGGTGGTCTTGAACTTAGCCAACATAGTGTAGATGGACTCTTCCACTATGTTTTGTTCTTCCCTTGAAAATTTATTAAAATCAATGGTCTTTAAACTAGTTAAATCAGCATTATCTCTAATGTTATTACAAACATTTTCCAATGTAGATTTGGTAGAACATCTTACCTATCTATATTGTTCATTATCAGACTCTATCATTTCGTCATCTAACTCTGGAGGTGCAATATATTTTCTTCTCTTCTTTTGTTATGTAGGCCCTCTTTGCTCTATTTCCTTTTTTTTCCCTTGTTCTTTTGCCACTTGGGTAGTTTCCCTGGTGTTTTCCCTTGTAATTGGCTTGGCTAGGCTTGACTTTGTTGCTTTTTTCTTTCGCTTGGGCTATGCAGCTAGTTGTTTTTGTGTCTTTCTCTTCTTTGTGTTAGCTTTGGGTGCTTCTTGCTTGACACTTTCCTCTTCTTTTGCATCCTCCCCCATGCCTTAGGTTAATGCAAGTGTTTCTTGTCCTTGTTCCTCTTCATCATCTTCTCCTTCTTCACCTTCTTCTTCTTCTTCTGTCCTGCCCTCACCAAACTTGGCCTTAAGTTTCTTCACAAGTTTATGCTTCTTCTTCAGTGTAGAGGAAGTTTTTAACTCCATATCCAATTTTTACCTGACCACATCATATGTTCCAAAATGTGGTGCACTCTTGTCCACTTCCTTAGCTAGTAGTTTAGTTATAGCTGCTGATGACTCATCTATATTTATTTCATACCTAGAGGTCTTAGCCATCTAACTCTTGGTATGGTAGCTTGTATATAGGTGTAGTTAATGTCTACAAGAGAGCATACATCATTTACATGCTTTTCTACTAAGGAAACTAGTATTCTTAGCCTTTGCTTCATTTTCTTCTTGAAGTCTTCAAAATAGATAGTCATAAGGGTTTCAAAATTAGCTCCCATTTGTTCAATATATTCATTGACTTGAGCTATGATAGACCTATTTTCTTTCTGGACTACTTTTCTAAAAGAAGGAAAATCATTCTACACATAAAAGAAAATGCAAATCAAAATAGTACAAAACTTGGATTGGGCTCCCTTGGTACTCCTTATTGCTACTAAATTCTCATTAATTTGTTGTAGTTGCAATTCTGCAAGATCATAAGTATGATCCTTTTTCACCAATCTATAACCCAAATCCACTGTAATGCAAGGCACATTGTTAAGTCTGCTAGATTGGTAGAATTTATGTGCAATGACTTTAATAGAAAAATCAAAAAGAGGGTCTTGAATGGTATTAATTGTCATTCCTCTCTTGTTCTATTTGGCACCAGTATTTTTCTCAATTGCCTCCTTAGAATCACTCCTAAGGGTCTTTGGCTGATCTGGGGTTGGGTACCCTATCACTCTATGTACAACCCTTTTGGTGATTTTCATTGGATCATCCTCTAGCCATAAGCTCCCATCATGTATTTTGCTAAGCACTAGCCTAATCCATTTAGACTTGAAAATTGTATGGAATTCTAGGGCTCGTGTCAAACCCTTCTTTTCAACAATTTGGACTCTTCCTTCAGAATTCCATTATCACACAATTTCTCATAAGCTTCCCTCATCTCCATGTCACCTATGGCTCCAATCTTGCAATTGTAACATCTCCTAACATCTTGGACCATAACTACCTTAGGAGGTATGACAGATAGGGCTCTAGCTGGGTCATTATTATATGCTACCTTTAGAATTGGGTAGAAATTAGGTTGTTTCACTTCATTGGACACTAACTAGACCTTGAATGGTTCCTTCTCTTGATTTTGCATAGAACTAGAAGTCATTTGTGCAATCTAGGGTTTGAACACAAAGACAATATGAAACTGTGCAACTCGACACAAACATAAGTACCTTGAAATTGATGAAATCATGCTAAATTGCTATTGAAATCTACCTAAACACTGGATTTTTTACTATAAAGTCACTCTGCACTTTGTCATCTTTGCTCTTAATTTTTTATGAGTAAAAATGATTGAAAATGCAATAATATACTCTATTTTTATCACATTTAATGCTTAGTGTGTTTACAATTGTCCACTCAACTTCTTAAGGATTTATGCATTACTCAGCTTCCATTGGCTTTTCATCACTCGACATTCACAGGAGTAACCTTCACTCGACTTCCACTGAATTTTCCACTTTACTCAGCTTCCTCTATCAACTTGGTATGCACTAGGATTCTACTCGACATCTGAGGGAAACTCGACAATACTTGTGAAATCTTGAAATTTTAACTTTGCATCTTTAATCATGCTGATTTCTTCCTTTCAATACTTTCTTATTTAGGAACTAATGTATGATAAAGCTTTTCAAATCAATTCCACATGCCCTCTTTTTGCTTAATTTGATGAAATGTGACCACTTAACCTCTTTCTTCTTCCATGTCTTATTCATTTCTCCTTTGATGTATTCAACATCTAGCTTCTCTTTACCTTTGTTGTTCTTTTAGTTGAGTGCCTTTGACCTTATAGGAAAATTCCTGCTGATATGACCAGTCTTCAAGCAACTAAAACATATGGTTTGACTCAACCATCTGCTGTAGTTTCCTCTGAAATGTGTTCTTATGTAATTTTTAGGAATTTGTCGATATTCCTAATAGTAATGATAGTTGTACCTAGTGTTGTAGTCCCAATTGTAGTGATGTCCATGGTTATTTCCCCTTGTTGGCTGATTCGGTGTCCACATAGGCTTTTCTCTACACTCAAAAGCTCTATGTCCATACTTCTTGCAATTATAGAAATGACATTCAAATCTTGGCATTCTAATAGTCCTAGTCCTATAGTCATGTGCTTGATGTCCTTGCTTTTTGCAATTATGATAGTGACTCACATTCTTAGGTTTGTCATGCTGATGGGCATTCTTGCTCCTTCATACATTAGAGGTATGTCCCTTTTTACCATAGAAATGACAAGTAGGTTTAGTGTTCTTACCTTTTTTACTCCTTTCTTCTATAGTCTTGGATGATTCTCCTTCTTCAGTGCTGGTGTATCCAATTTCTGAGGTATCATTGCTAGCCCTTGGTGATTTTAGCATCTACTCAAAGTACTTGATTTCCCCATTAGCTTTGTTGAAGCTCTTTGCAATTGCCTTCTCTCTTTTTAGGTCATTTTGTAGTTGTTCATTTTTCATCTTTAGTGTAGAGATCTCAATATCCTTGACATTCAGTTCATGGATTCATCATCTGACTTAGGGTGTCTAGCTGCATGTTTGAAATTCTTGCAAGTTCAATTGACTTCTCTTCTAGTCTATTGGCAAAATTTCTCTTGTCTTCTTCTAGCATAACCTTATCTTCAATGTCTATTTTCTTCTATTCAGTCACTTCACAAAGCATAATGGCTTGTGATTCTTCTTCAATCTTGAGTGTTCTAATTTCTTTTGCTTGGGCTCTATTCTTCTCCATTAGGTCTGCTATTGCTACATCAAACTCTTTGGAATCTCCATTTGAAAACAATTTTGAGGTTTCAATCTCCTTGTATTGTGTATCATTCTCAGCTATGGCAATGTCTCTCCTTCTCTTTAAGGATTTTCTTAGTTCCTCCCTAGCTTCTTTCGAAGTATGTAAAGCAAGTTGTATATCAATTGCCTAATTCTCTACGATCTTCCCAAGTTTGTAGACTTCCATTTTAGATCTTTTATCCAAGTTGTAAGGCTCCTTCTTGTGAGAACTTGGCTCTAATACCAATTTTTGGAATTTACAAGTGGGAAGATTTACTTCTGAGAGGGGGGGTGAATTAGAAGTAACTAATTTAAACCTTTTCAAAACCTTTTAACTAAAAATATTCACATGCATCTAATTCATCTTATAAACATGAAAGTAAAGACATACATGAACACAGAAAACACAAGAATTTGGTAACCTAGAAAACCTCCAAAATGAGAAGGTAAAATTGGGGTGGAGATGACACCCACAAAGTATCACTACAGCAATAAGTAACTATTTAAGGTTACAAAGTTAAACTACTTCCAATGGTCTGCCCTATGAAAGGTCTATCTTGTTAAAGACTTTACACCCTGTAAAAATTAACATGGTTAAAGGATTTACAAAACATTCACTTGGAATGTTACCTTGTTAAAGGATTTACAATCCTTTTAAGGATCTACAATGTGGCTATTAAACCAATATGGCTGCTAGACCAACCTATTAACATAGGATTTCCATTCTTACAATACAATGGTTACAAAGTATAGTAGAATGTCTTGACCTGATGACTTGCGATCTTGAATTGTTGATTCTAGATCCTTATTTTCCTTTTTCTACTCTGATCCTTGCTTGGTCTTATTTATCTCTTCTTGAAATTATGACACTCTATTCTTAATCAACTTAATTCTGCAATGTTGTTCTACTATGTCTACGTCTTTAAACACCCTTCTGTAGTTCACTATAATTCACCCATACCCTTCTCTCTTACATGCACAATGGGGTTCTTTCCTCCTTTTAAATACTTAAAAGTGTTAGGGTTAGGTATGAATCTATGATCTATATTTACTCTTCATTTCTTGCTCTATTCATGCACTTTTCCTATTGGTTGCATGCCTTTTCCATTTTTCTTATTGGGTGCATGTTGATTACATAGGTAATGCAAAAGATTAAATCTTATCTTCAAGATCCTTCAAGATTCATCCTATGTTGGCTCCAAAAATGGTTTACATATGAGTTTGTGAAGGTACTAACTCATATGCTAATTCTATGTTACTCGACACTTACTAGTTGTTGATGCTCAACACATATAGGAATTCTATTTCACTCGGCTCCTATAGTAATTCTATTTTTCTTGGCATCTATACTTTTATCGACACCTAAAGTGACTTGGCATCACTTATCATTCAGCACTTGAACTTCACTTAGCACCTGAAGTTCACTCACACCTATTGGATTCTCTGGCTCGGCATACATTGTAGCTCAACATATGTATTATACTTGACATCATCTTGAGAATTTGGTTAAGTGTGTTGACACTAAAATGTCAAAACCAATCTAAGACCAACATAAACAAACTAGAAGGAGTAGTGGAAAACCAAAATGGAGGATGACAATTGGAAATGGGACATGAAATTTGGAAATGTGGCTAGAACTTAAGGTCATGCTACCATCTTATACTAAGTCATCCTTAAAAGTGAGCTTAGATTTTTTGAGACACATTTCTCTATAACAAAATATAGTCTACATGTACGCTTATGGACTTAGTACAAATAAAATTACCCCATTTCCAATGATGAATGTTATCACAAATGGTCCTTTAGTTAGATGTCATAAAGGGGTAAAGGAGCTATCTTAAACCAAACAAAAATGTAACCTTGCTTTCAGGTCATTTCTGGAAAAAATATTACCATGAGGAATCCTCAGCTTTCCATTACTTATACAATCTTGAAAAATTCCTAAAGAAATATAAAGCATAGAGTTAACTACTTAAGTGTTAACATAGATTGTCATTGTATGCTATCAAAGGCCTATGAGTTCAAGAACCAATTCATTCAAAACTTGTCTTACAACATTACTTGATATCCATACATAATCATCCAACTGGCATTAAGAAAATTTCAAATCAACCATCACCTACAAAAAATTTAGTTTTCCTACAATAATACATTCTTTTTGGAAGGTTCAATTAGCATGCAAAAGAAATAGCTTAATCTAGCCATTATTATTTGAAGTAATCATACAAGCTTTGAGGACTTTAAATAAAAATAGTCAAGACTCAATAACAAGTTAGGGCATATGAGTGAAAGCCATAAATATATTAAAAAGGAACACACAATATCAGAAAAATTTTTATTAAGACTATGTATAGAATTATTTCTCACAAAGATTAAATAGTAAATATGGTAAAAATAGACTTAGAAAAACTTACCTTAGTAAATTTTGTTGTTGTCTATACCACATGAGTAGGAAGTTGCCTTTGACTACTCAAATATTCATCTAATAACTTAATATATTGCTCCCCAAGTCACTTAAGTTTTGCATTTGTGAATTTGACTCCATCCTTCTATGTCTCTAAGACTATATACTATGGATTCAAATTCTTCTATAATTTTGGTTCTTCTTCCCTTGTAATCCTAAATACATCTCCAAATTGTGTGCCTTTGTCTAGTTTTAAAGCCTTGTCAATAGGAAGATCCAGATCATCTGCTACTTTATGATGTACTTTTGAATTTGTTCTTCTACTTCATCTAATTCACTCTTAAGTGTTGTCAGACTAGGATACCAACTGAGATGATGTACTCTCCATTGTCAAGTTGATCAAGATCAACAATAGCCCTTCACAAGTGCTACAAACTTTGTCAAATGCTCTTCATCTATCCAAAGTTCAAAGGCATCCAAGTATCTTTCCTTGATCAATAAAGAAAAGTCCCCTTGATATCATTTGAGTGAACTTTTGATTACCGAAAGTTGTATGCTTGTATGTCACATGTAAAATAACTATAGTGAACAAAAATAATCCAAAAATAGTTTAAGTTCTTGAAAACCATAGTTCTCATCTTGTAAAATATGTGATATCTACTAGCTAGAAGCTTAGCATGATAGCTAAGAAAAATCATAGATGATGAAATACACCATTTAATTAGTAAGTGCAATTGCACAACAAAAAAATAAATTTACATATAACGTAATGATCAACTTTCATTCAAAAGAACAATGTCATTATTGTGAAAGAAACACATAAGTTCAATGCAAAAGTATCCATGTGATCATAGAAGGGAAAAAATACAAACCATGTTTATTGCAAATGCATAGTATAAAAAATCAAGTACAGTAAAACCTAAAGGTCCTTGCATGATAGAGCTTTACAATATCTTGTAGATTGGCCCTACCCTTTTCAAATTTCCATACAAGTTAGTCAATATCTACAATTCTTTTTAGATGAAGTTTTAAATCATGGCATAATGTTGCATTCTCAACAAATGACTACACCATATATAGTCTACACTTGATCTCTTCTACATCTAAGAGAGGTTTCTTAAGCTAGGTATTCAATAGTCTCTTCCCCATGCTAGCAATACATGTCATGTTCATCAATCCAAATAAACTAAAGTTCTTGTTCACATCTATTTTACTTTCAAAAACATTCAATGCTTGTAAAGCTGCAACATCTAGCCACATAAATCTACCTATGTGATAATGTTAAATGGTAAACTTTCCATAATTACTGTCATCTGCAAGCAAATCTATGTAAGAGATGAGTGCCCCCAAAGCTCCAGCAATAGACTCTGAACTTGGAACTATGTCCTTCAATGAATCAACTAAACATTTTACAAGTGACAAAGATCTTGATCAACATCCCTAGACTTGAAATCAGATTTCTTCTTTTCAGTTAAGAGAACATTATAACTTGCCAATACATCATGTAGGCATTTATTATTAGTGGACTTTCCACTGACTTGAGGTAACAAGAATTCCCTACAACTAAGAGCTATCAGAGTAGATTCCAGGTTTGAGTATTGGTTGGCATCAAGAAACTTGGCAATGCCTAAAGTTATCTTTGTCAAGTCAACAAAGGCCATACCCACAAGGTAATCATTCTCATGAATAACATATTGAAGAGTGATTATCATTGGTGTATCTTACATGTCATTGCTAGCAAAGAGAATGTCCTCAAAACTACCAAGCTTGCCAAGGGTTCCAGTTTTTGCCAACTTCCAATTTGACCCACTTCCCTAAAAAAGCTCCACAGTATGTTCAATCCTCTCTAATAACAAGTTTTTGATAATCATTTCAAACATATTCCTACTAATGCTCACACTTGAGAGAGCATCATGTTCATTACCCAACTGAAAAAGAGTAGTTGTGGTGTGGTAGTAATCTTTTGGAATGAAGAGTGCATCATCCCCATAAGTAGTATAGTAATCTTGATATCATTAAATCTTTAGTCAATTCTATGATCATGTTATCATCTATCAACTTGAATAACTTGGATTTTGTGTTATTGGTAGAGGTTTGTGACTGCTCTTCTTTCTTATCCCTTTTATCTCTGCATGCCCCCATCATTTGATAATCTATGATAGAGTGTTGAATCTTGTTTGATGCTTGGGTGAATAGATGACTTCATATCTTAAAGCATTATATCATAAACTCCATCAGCCAATGAATATTTTATATGTGACTCTTGATTTGAGTCAAAGTTAATATTTTGATACTTTTCTAGTAATCAATAATTGTCTATTGGACCCTCACCAATATTTAGTTGATATATAGTTGAACTACTACCATTGAAGACTTACTAGTTTCCTTTCCACTCATTGCCTTCCTCAAATGGGATGTTAGCATACTATACTACTACAATGTCCCCTATTGAGACTTTTACTCACTTACTCTACTATTCACAACTAGGGTTTAGATCCCACTCAGAAATAATGATATAAAACTTTCCTTACTAGGAGAATGCCAATTCCTAATGATCAACTTTCATCATTATGAATTTTAATTAAATTAAGGAATTATTGATGATTCACAATACATTTTCAAACATTCAATTCCTTGTTGCACTATTCATCACTAACCTTGAGAAAGATGGGGAATTACTTGTCTGTGGGCCTTGGAAACCATTTTTGAGTAGGATCCCTCAAAGGATCTATGGCACATATATCTAATACCTATCATAAGGCTACCTCCACAAGTATTAATTTCTTGGCTATCTAAGGGACTATAGAGAAGAGAATTTCTAATGAGGAATAGGTAGGTGATAATTGGATGAACCTCATGGTATGCTTTTGGGTTTAGTTTGAAGTGGAAATGGTAAAATTCACCCAATTGGGTTTAGCATGGGATGAAACTAATCCCCTTCCCAATTATCTACTAGTGCCAAGACCAAATAAAGGAATGGGACCCATAGTGTAGTGCATAATGCACTAACAATCACTTCTTTAGGATGCACATGGGTGGAGAATGATTGGCCATTATATGTGAACTAGTCACTATTGTCTTGTGATTCACATGTGAGCAAGTCACTATAGTCTTTGTGATGTTTGTTGGAGCTACTTACTATGTATGTGATGTATGGAAAGCTAGTTAATTTGTGTACCTATGATGTGTATGAGCAAGTTTTTGTATATGAGACAGGTTCCCATTGTAATCATGATGTGTGTGATTTGTGATATGATCCATATGAATATGTATAATTTTTTGCAAATAATGATAGGTGATGTTAGAGATGGAACCATCACCTAAATACAATGAGTATCTTTATTTGTGATGGGACTAAGTTTACACTTAATTAAAGATAATAGTTAAAGAGAGATTAGAGAACTTTTAAAGAGGAGAGAATAAGCTCCTTCTAATTGTGGACTATGAACCCTATAACTTCCCACTCAAGAATACGTAGGCAAGTCAAATTGCAATATTACTATCAGGGTTCAATTTTGATATTATCATTATACATTTTTCTCTTATCTAGAGACAAGAATGTAGGCCATTCCAAAATGATGTCAATTGAGTTTGCAAAAACCAATGTTTTCAAAACAACATGCCCTAAATTCATATCTTTCTATTTGCTCCTAGTTATTATCTTTCTCTAGACCAACCAAGGGTAGAAACACACATGGAGCACATACTTGAGGATGCATGAATATATGAAGACAAAGGATATGCAAAATATACACATTGATGCATGAAGGCATGAATAATACACATAACATACACATGAATGCATGAAGACACATAACATACACCAAGTATACACATAATACATTACATTGTTAGATTTCTTCTTATTGACTTAGAATGATTCCTTGTTTTCATCCAATACCCTACAGGATAGCAAGATAGTGCTTTGATCCCATTATAAGGTCCCTTATTAAGACCTCATTTGATTTACACTACTATTCCCAACTAGGGTTTAGGTCTTGCACAAAAATGGAGTTATAAAACATTCCTTACTTGGAGAATGCTAGTTCCTAATGATCAATGTTCATCATTATGTGTTTCAATTGCATTAACAAATAATTGTTGATTCACAACACATATTCAAGCATTCAATTCCCCACTACACTTTTCATCACTAACCTTAAGAAAGATGGGAAATTAATTTTTAGAGGGCCTTAGAAACCCTCTACAAGTAGGCTCCATCAAAGGATTTGTGGCACATATAAGAATTAACTATTTTTGGGCTACGTCCTCAAAGATTCATGATATATATCCATACCACTAGCTTAAAAGCTTCCTCCAACATGGTATTACTCCAACCCTGACAAGCCAACCTATCCTCTTAACTGTATTAGTGAGTGAAAAATGATTAGACTAAGTATATATTAATAACTCATAAAGTAAATGCACTTGGGGATAGCAACTTGTAATGTTCCTTATTAGGAGAGTGCCAATTAACAATGATTAATTATGCAGCACTATGTCTTACACAAGATTAAGAAACAATCACTTATTGACAATGCATACATATGCCTTTACTCTTGTATGACCCTTTGTAATCCCCAATATTATCAAATTTGGAACATTACTTGTCTATGGGAATATTGGAACCATTTGTGAGTAGGAGTGATTTAAATTTTAAATAAATGTTGATGAATTGCAATTCTATTCTATTAAATGATGAGGAGCAATTTAAATAAATAATGAAGAAGCACGATCTAAATTTAAGGAATTAGTTTTGATTTGGTGAATGAAGTGAGAATATGAGTCATACACTTTGGATTCTATAGCCATATAAACAGAACTTGCCCACTTCATTTCAAATCATAAACTCAGTTAGCTCAAAAAAATCAAATAAGGAGCAAAGTAAATCTATTTACATTAGTAATTAACCATTTTTTAACAAGCCAAATTTGTGGACAATGTTGATCAATGTTCACGATCAGTTCTGTAAAAATTGAAACTAAGACAACTCAATTATATAAGTCCATATTCTAGTGTGGAGAAATCAGATCTAAAGGTTGCAAGCTGCAGGTGTGTGTTGAATTTGTAAAATTTGAAAGTAATCATGCCTTGTAAAAACTCAAAACATCTCTAGATTTGAATTTTAAGCTAAGAAATCTCATTGGAATTAGGAAATGTATTAGATTTGTAAAGTAGTCACAAAGTATGTGTGGTTGAATTTCTTAAAGAGTCATTAAGAAGAGAAGCAAATGGACAAATTAGAATTGTTCGTGATCTTCAATTCTGATTCCCTAAATAATAACTCCTATTGATTTAAAGAAATATAAAAAGAAAAAACCTAATGTAGGGTGTTGTATGGTAGGTTAAGGAATTGAAGGAGCTAATTGAGGAGAAGGCTCAAAGAAAATGGAAAAGACACCTAAAAATGGGATAAACTCAAGACAATGTAGTATTGTGTAGCTCAAACAGGATTTATGAGACATGCTCCTCGAGAAAAACTTTACATTCAAATGGAAGAAAATCAATGACACCAAACTTGCTCCCTATAACATGAATTTGATAAGAGATAGAACATTTCAACACAGTCCATCACCATGGGAAAATAAAATCTTGAAGAGTTGTATAGTTCACGCAGCTGCATTTCCACCAGTCAGACAATGGCCCAAGCTAATGGCTAAATGTACTAGAAGATATGATACTGAAACAACTACCTACCCCTAAAGGAAGAATTGTGGTTGCAATCATACTTGATAACATAAGGGATCCATTCAATATCTCATAGTACAAAGATGGCTTAAATAGAACATGAGAGTTTGTCATGAAAGAGTTTAAAAAAAAGAGAGGATGACTACATCACTCTTGTCAACAATGAAAGGTTATAATCCACAAAGAATAATACCAATTTGTTGAAGTTGACTAAGGAAGATTTCAAAGAAGATATTAGGATGTCATAATCAGATTGAATAAAGCAATTGGAAGCTCACAAGTGGCACTATTCAGATTGTGGATGAGTTATTTAATCAAGAGTATCATCAATGCAAGTGAAAGATTTGATTGGGAAACAATGATCAATGACAACTTAAATATACAATTAAGAACTATGATGAAATCATTGACATTTTACATGAGCTCCTATATGATCTACATGATTTTGTGAGTACACGAGTACAAAGGATTGGAATGCCTAGTTGTAATTGGAATTGGACCAAGACAATACGCGATATATGATTATTATCCACAAATGTAACCTCAAGACAGGGATTGGTTTAAGATTGCAAAAAAGCCTTTGCTATGCACACGGTGAGAGTATTACAAGGCACTCCTAATGAGATTATCAATTTGAGTGGAGAAATTCTTGAAAAAGTATGGATCATGGTACGCTAAGTTTCCAAAATTCACCTACATCTATATATTAGAAAGTACAATATGCCCAATCAAACTCCCAAGGTTTCTGCCAAACAATTGTTGCTCAAGGAAGTTGCAAGGTAGTGAGTTATAAATGATATGATTTAGAAGCATATAAAAAAGCTAGGAATTTCATTTCCACATAGTTTTGACACCAAATCTTGTCCATTGCTTCTAGTAGTAAGTAACAGAGAGAGAATTCAAGAATTGTTCTTTGGAGTTATAGGAAAGAAGACTCATTTTGATCCATACTATCAAATTGAAAGAGCCTATGGAGTATGGTGCAAGAACTTGGTGCATATTGAGGATCACTAATTATATGCATCTGATGATCATGAAATTAAGAGATCATTTTCCAAGATGTCAATATAATTTATTTGCACAAACATCATATACTCTTCATTGTTGAAAGGAGAACATATTGCACAAATATAGAAGGGTATATAAATGATATATTTAGATTCTTTTTGCATTGATTATGACACATGGAATTAAAATCTCACCAAGATGTTGTAACATTCAAATGGAAAATTTTGTGTTGATTCAGCTTGTCTATGTATCAAATTCAACTTCCTCCAATAATTTCTATGCAAGAAGATGCAGATTCAAGGCATCGTAGGTAAAGAATCCTTGCACTTGGGAAACTCAGCTTTAGAGTCCATGGTGTACTTTACTTGTTGAGAAAATTCAGCCCAAGCATTCACTCTGGGATGCCTAGAATGTTACTTTGATCACAAGTTCACCCTTTCAGACTTGACAAAATCGTGTAAACACTTCCTGCTTTCTTCCTCTACCAATGTCTTAGAGCTTCCATAGAATGAATGCAGAAATCATTCACCTTCCTCTAGTGATGAATCCTACAAAATTTACTCGTGAAGCTACAATATTTCCTGCAATGATACCCTACATGGGCAGGAATGAAATAAGATTAAACAGTAATATCATAGACTAGTATAAGCCTATGTACATATAAGATTAAGATATTTTTTTATTTCTTATGACCTAAGTTGGTAAAAATTTTGACCAATTTGGGAAAACTTATTACATTTTTTACCAATACAAGCATGAAAACCAAAAAATAAAATAAATCATACCTTTGGTCAAAAATTTTGGTAGAAAAACAAGTGCAAATGTACTAGTGATACTACAATTTTCCAATCATTGATCTATATGTGATCTGATCTACTTCTTTGGAATCATCATTTTTGGAGAGCCTATGTCTAGTAGATATAGGGGTTACAACTGGTCTTGAATCTTCCAATCCAAACTTTTTCAATATTTCCTTAATATTCTTAGATTGAGTGATGTAGATTTGATGGAGACACAACCCAAGTACAAAATGGACACAACAAGAAAGGGAAAATCTTATTAACTATGAAAATATGCCAATACACTTAGTGGAGAGAAAATAGATTCCAAAACATGCCCTCTGGACTTACAATAGTATAAATCTGGAGATAATTTCTTCTCCCAGTACCTCCTCTCAAACTCCACCCTGAACTGCCTTTTACAATGCCAAAAATGCTCTTAAATAGGCCCCAAAGGGTTAAGGATTAGGAATACATTCTAGAAAACACTAGTTGGCATCCACCACCAAAATAGAAGGCTCCAAAAGTTGCTTTAGAAGTCGGTGCAAAATTAGAAGAATCCAAAAATGGTAGCCGAACTTTTGGGAGGCATAACTTTTGAACCGTAGCTCCGATTGACGAATTGTTTACATTTTTGGAAAGATCTTGGAGTTCTCTATAGCCCTATGGACCACCTTTTCTTGTCCTCCATTTTTCAAGCCTATACAAGGTCATTTAATTCCTCAAACCTAACTTTGAAGCAATCTTAGGAGGTCTCAAAAAATTAGAAAACTGCGATAACTTTCAAACCGTGCAGCCTTTTGACTTGATTCTTTTTTTGGAATGTTCTAAATTATAATTTTAATCATCGCTCCAATTTATAGCTTCTAGCTCACCATAATTATGGATCAATTACATAGTCCTATTTTTTTGACATTTACATGTATTCCAAGGTGCTTAAAAACTCTAACCTAGAACACTAATAGTGGAACTGTGAGAGTTGGAACCTTTATTTGACCCAAATGGGTATCCAAAAATGAAAACACATGAAATAGAAACTATGTCTAGGTACACTTTTTTGGGTGACATAGGATTGCCCTTATACCTCTGGATGCTCCTACATCAAGATTCAATTTTTGTTCTGTTGTATCTACAATCCAACAAAGAATTTTATTTCTCCAAACATGGACATCTCAAATTCTGTACTCATCTCTTCTAAAAATGCTTTGCATAAGTCATCATTTCTTGTAAATAGAGTATCATCAACAAATATTTCTGTCAACACAATCTTCTTTCCTAGTCCTTCCTTGATATATGGACTACTGTTATCATTTGTCCTTTGAAAGCCAATCTATACCAAGTAATTATGAAGTCCTTCATACCAAGCTCTGGGAGCTTACTTGAGACCATATAATTCTTTGTGTAACTTGCAAACCATGTCTCTTTTGTTAGGATCTACAAAACCTTCTAGTTGTTTAATGTAGGCTTCCTCATCAAGAATTTCATTCAAAAATGTAGATTTGACATCCATTTGATATCCTTTAAATCCTTTATATGTTGCATATGCTAGTAAAGTTCTAACACCTTCTAGTCCTGCTATAGTAGCAAAATCAATACCTTCTTCTTGAGAATAGCCTTTGTACACCAATCATGTTTTGTTTCTTCTAACTTTTCCATCTTTATTTAGCTTATTTTTGAATACCCACTTTGTACCAATTATATTTTATCCTTGGGTCTAGGAACAAGAGTCCAAGTTTTGTTCTTCTCAATCTATTCTATCTCTTCATTCATTTCTTCAATCCAACTTTCATTAGCTAGAGCATCTTTAACATTTATAGGTTCAAAATCAGCAACTAAACATGTACCTATTGATTTGCTTCTTGTCATTGTTCCATCATATTTGTCTCCAATAATCTAATCAGGTGCATGATTCCTTCTGACATATCTTGCTAATACAGGCTCTTTGGGCTTTGAATGAGTTCCACTATCTTTATTATGATCATCAATATCAAGCTCAGGTCCTTCTATTTTTTACTTGGGTCCTTTGGATTGTGACTTGGTTTGAACTAGCTCAGTAGCCTCTGACTATTAATTGGGTTGAACTTGACTATGACTCAGGTTGCACTGTTTGCAACTGAGTAACTATTGGTGATTTTGGGGACTGGAGAGGTGAAGCCTCCTTTCTTCCAAATAGATTTGGTAGCGTATTAGGTTCATAGTAAAAAAAATTTCTATAATCATCTGGATCCTTGTTGCTTTCATTTTCACTCCTTTTTGCAAACTCATCAATTCTAACATGTGGACTTTCTATAATTTTATGTGCTTTAATTCTGTAGGAGTATCCTAGAAATATGCCTTCGTCACCTTTTACATCAAATTTCTATTTTCTATATTCTTTCAACATATAACATTTGTTACCAAATACTTTCAAGTAACTTACATTAGGTTTATAGCCATACCATAGTTGACAAGGAGTTTTCTTTGAATCTTTCTTCAACTATACTTTGTGTACCAGGGGCTGATACTTGTCTTTTGATTCCTCTTTCAATGCAAAAAATATTAAATTCATTGGAGATGAATTCACCACCTCTATCTGATCTTAGGCATTTTAATCTCTTACCAATTTCCTTTTCTACTCTTACTAGATACCACTTAAATTTTTGAAAGGCTTCTAATTTTTCTTTTAGATACATTACAGTAAACATTCTAGAATATTCATCAACAAAAAGAATGAAAAAAAATTCTCCACTATAACTCTCTATTCCAATAGGTTGAAATAAGTTTGTATGAACAATTTCCTAGACTTCTTCTAATTGATCCCGTCTTACCAATTTGGCAATTCTTGCAAAGACCCATATCAGGCTTCTTCAAACTAGGAATACCTCTTACTCTTCTATATCTACTTATCTTAACTAGATTATCAAAGTTTACATGACATATCCTTTTATACCATAACCAACTTTCTTCTACTTGAGCAATAAAACATGAACAATCACTGAGATCAAGATAAAATAGATTACCTTTTGTTTGCTTGCCAGATCCAACTTGATTTCCTTTACCATCTAGTAGTTTGGCCTATCCATTCATGAATTCTACCTTGAATCCAATGTTATTCA
The DNA here is from genome assembly GCA_028749045.1 of Cupressus sempervirens. Classification (NCBI taxonomy): domain Eukaryota; kingdom Viridiplantae; phylum Streptophyta; class Pinopsida; order Cupressales; family Cupressaceae; genus Cupressus; species Cupressus sempervirens. The sequence goes on along the minus strand of CM053786.1, from coordinate 279,354,593 downwards.
ACTGTGGCACACTTAGTAGATTGTGCTTTAGTCCTTCAACCTAATAAGCATTGTCACATACAAGTTCTTTAGTTAATGAAATACATCCTTTTCCTTTTATGTTACAAGGTTCATTGTTTCTAAATCTCACACTACCTCCATCATAATATTCCATGTGCTCAAATTTTGTTTTATCTCCAGTCATATGATGTGAGTAGCCATTATCAATAATCCATCTATCATTTTTTCTAACATTAGAGATAAGTGTCATCTTATGTCCATCATCATTAGATTCATCTTTCATAGAAGTATATACCATTTCATCTTCACTATTATCAGAATCTTTAGCCATAAAACAAGATTTCTTACCTTTCTCCTTGTAGTTCTTGTAGTTCTTGGAATCTTTCTTGCCTTTATGCTTATTGCTTTTATTTTCATCTTTGATTTTCTTATTTGGACACCTAGCAGTAATGTGACCAACTTTTTCATAGAAATAATAGATCAAAGGAACTTTACCTTTGTACTTTCCTCTACCTTTGGAATAATTCCCTAGAAGTAGGGCTTCAATAACTTCAAGATCACTATTTGAAATTTCTTCTAATGGTTCTTATTATTCACTTCTTGATTGACTAGATTTTGATTTCTTACCCTTTTCTTTGAGTGAGAGTTTAGATCTAAATATAGATTCAATGACTTTTGAACTAGGAAATAGTTATCAAAGTTATCTAACTCAAAATCTATCAATCTTCCAATTAGAGCATCCAAAGATATTTTATTATTTGGATCACATCTCATCTCTTGAATAGAAAATACTCTAATTACATAAATAGGAAGAAGAGTTTTAAGTACCTTGCTTACAACTATTTTTTTTTCAATGTCTCCTCTAGATGATTTGATTGGACTTACACTTGCTTTGATCCTTTCCACATATTTTGCAATGTTCTCATCTTCTCTCATTTTCATCTCATCAAAATGACCTCTAAGACTTTCAACCTTAGCCGTTATTACATTTTCATCTCCTCCATATATGTCATTTAGCTTGACCCACATCTCATGAGTTGTCTTGCAATCTTTGACTTCATCAAATTTGGCATAACTAAGAGAAGATGCAATATCAGTCATCATGATGTTATGATTCTTCTTATCAATAATATCTTCAACTGATAATGTTCTAGAGGGATTCTTATATTCAGTATTAAGATACTTGCATCCTAAGTTACTGATGGTAGCCAAGTTTAACCTCATAAGTCCTTGCCATGCTGCAAAATTGTCTATGTTTAGCTTGGGGATCTCTCTTATATAAGATATCCTAATCTTTATCTTAAGTTCTTGAAACCTTCTCTACAAGCACCAAATGCTCTAATACCAATGTTTGGAAATATAAAAGGAGTAATTGAGAGAGGAGGGATGAATTACTTACTACTAAAATAAAGCCTAGATCACTTAGATGTCAATAAAAAATGCAAACTAAAAATTGAATATTGTTGAAGCTTGGTAAACACATACAAAATGCTATAACTTGGTAAGTACTTGGTAAATTCTTAACATATAAACTTTAGATTTTATCTATGATTACCATTACTTTAATTTAGTTGCAAGCACATAACAGAAAATAGCATGAACACATTTGACACCAGGATTTAACATGGAAACCCAATTTCGAAAAAACTACCAATTGCAACTAGTTACTATTTTCACTCTTTTGAAGTGAGCCCTATTAAGAGCCAAACTTGTTAAAGGTTACAAAACACACTATTAGGTGTGACCCTATTAGATGATTTAATCACCCTATTAGAAGTGGCCTTGTTAGAGGTCTTTAGACAATTCAATAGAATTTCCACCTTATTAGAGCATTTGCAAATAGCTATTAAGTCAGCTCTGTTAGTAGATTTAGATCACAACTACAATGGTAAGAGAGTAACAATGAGATGACCTGATTTGAATTCAACTAAATTTCTTATTATAGATCTTTGTTCTAGTTTGTACTTGATCCTTCTTGATTGAATATAGCTTTTTTTTCTCCACAAGGATATTCTGCTTATCCTTCAAATTTTCAACATCTTCATACTTGCACACTTTGAAACCACAACTTAACCATATACTTATATCTTTCATATTGTTATGTTGGCTCATATACAACTTAGAACAATTAATATTCATCACCTCAGTCGGCTGGAATTAGCTGATAAATCAATTAAGCTTAATATGCCAAAATAAGAAAATCCTTCCTTAGCCAACCTAGCTTGGTAGAAACCAACTCAAAAATGATTTCTTGTGGTAACAATAGAAGCTTAGTTAACACTGCAAACTCATAAAAATCCTTTGGCAACTGAGTGAGCTTGGTTAGCACTGGTTCCATCCAACTTTCCTTCATTAACCGAGTGAGCTTAGTTAACACTCATCTTCTATAGAATTTCCTTTGATGCCTAAGTGAACTCTGTAAATACTGACTTCTAAACTCAAAAAACTCAAGAATGCTTGGTAGACAAAGAAAACTATGTTTACTGCCCGAGTGATCTCGACATACACTGATTGCTAATGATATGGCATTTGTGTAACATCAAAGACAATACACAATTAATCAATTGTATCCAACACTTACATTGTATAAAATGAGCTATTTAAAAAAATCTATTGACAACAAAAAATATATAATCATACCCTTTTGTAATTTTAGGCAATCCAAGGACAAAATATATACTAATGTCACTCCAAGGTTTCTCAGGAATAAAAATAGGTGTATACAATCTAGTATTCTGACTTGCTCCTTTTGCAACTTGACAAACTCCATAATTCTTCACAAATTTCTAAACATCCTTATACATCTATGGCCAATAATATTTTTCCTTCAACAAACTTAATGTCCTATCAATTCCAAAATGTCTAGCCAATCCACCACTATGCTTTACCTTAATTAGATTCAACCTCGTAGAACTTCTAGGGATGCACAACCAAATACCTTTGAACAACATATCTTCTTGAATGAAATATTCATCATACTTACTAATATGATTTGTTAGATTTTGTGCTCTACACTCTCTCCACACCTAAGAAAAATTAGGATTAGCATTATAGAACTCTTTCATTTCATCAAAACCAATAACTTTAACTTTCATTTCAGTCAACAAAGAATTTCTTCTACTCAATGCATCAGCAACTCTATTAGTAACTCCACTCTTATGTTTAATCACAAATGTAAAACTTTGTAAATACTCAACCCACTTCATATGTCTTTGGTTAAATTTATGTTGACTTCCTAGGAACTATAAAGCTTTATGATCAGTATACAAAAAAAACTCCTTAGGAATCAAATAGTGTCTCCACTTCTTTCAAGCTTGAACAATAGCATATTACTCTTGATCATACACATAATACTTCCTTTTAACATCATTCAGCTTCTCACTAAGGAAAGCAACAGGTTTACCTTCTTGACACAATATAGCTCCTATTGCACTACCACTTGAATCACATTCAACTTGAAATACCGTATTGAAATTAGGCAAAGCCAATATAGGTAACTCAAAAACCTTTTGTTTCAAAGTCTCAAAATGCTTATTATATCCATGTGTCCACTTGAATTCATTTTTATCTCCTCACATTGTCTTAGTCATAGCATTACAAACAACACTAAAATTCTTTATAAACTTTCTATAAAAACTAACAAAACCATGAAATGATCTTACCTCACCCTAATTCTCAAGTGTAGTCCATTCTAAAATTTCTTTAACCTTCTCAAGATCCATTCTCAAACCATCAGTTGAAATCAAAAATCCCAAATACACAATCTCCTCTTGCATAAAAGAACATTTTTTAAGATTAATCATCAACTTTTCCTCTTTCAATCTCTGCAATACTTGTCTAACATGCTCAAGATGTTCTTCCTCAGTCTTACTGAATATCAAAATATCATCCAAATAAATGACCACAAACTTACCAAAAAATCTTTTCAGAACTTCATTCATCAACCTTGTGAAAGCACTAGGTGCATTAGTCAAACCAAAAGGCATAACCAACCATTCATGCAAACCAGCTTTTGTGTTGAAAGCATTTCCATTCATCACCTTCTTTGATTATAATCTGATGATAGCCACTCTTCAAATCAATCTTGGTAAAATACTTTTCCCAACTCAAAAAATCCATTATGTCATCCATCCTCAGCATAGGAAACCTATATTTCATTGTGATCTTGTTAATAGCTCTAAAATTAGTATACATCCTCCATTCTCCATTCTTTTTAGGTGGTAATACAATAGGTACAACACATTGACTCAAAATTTCTCTAATTAATCCCTTCTATAGCAATTCATGCACTTGTATATTAAGTTCTTCATTCTTTGTAGGTGTCAATCTATATGGTGCTTTGTTGAACAAACTAGCTCCGTGAATCAGATCTATACAATAACTTATAATTCTTACTAGTGGTAAACCATTAGGACTATCTTCAGCAACAATCTCCTTATACTCATTCAATAATTCTATAGTTTCTTCTGGTACTTGGCTACCCCTAGCTCCTATCACTTGTTCATTACTAGCTTCTATTACTCAATCATTACTACCAACACTCGGTCCTCTCAAAAACTATATCAATATAGACTTGATTCTTCTTCACTTCTTTTTCAAATTGTTTCCCATTCACCATACAAACTTTTATTGCAATACAACTAACCTCATCTAAATTTTAATCAAAGGAAACAATATTTTCTTATTCCCATTTACCCAAAGTGTATATTGTTTTAATCTTCCATCATATACAACATATCTATCATATTGCCAAGGTCTACCCAACAAAATATGATAATAATCCATAGGCATAATATCACACAATACTTTATCAAAATAGTGCCCAATCTTGAACTTCATAATGCATTGTTCACTTACCAATAACTTATTCTCATATTTGATCCATGAAAAATGATAGGTTTTGTGATGTTTTACACTCTACAACTGCCACTTTGTAACCAGCTCTTTTGATGCCAAATTTGTAGAACTTCCACTATTAATGATCACCTTGCAGCACTTTCCAGCCATCTTACATTTGGTCTTGAAAAGACTTCCTCTAATGATAGGTTCCTAATCACTTCCATTATTAAACAAGGTTCTTCTCACCATTAGATTTTCTCTAGCCTCAGTTCCACTCAATGAACTCTCAATGTCTTGTTGTATCACAACATTTCTATTATTTTGCCCAATTTCAGAAGATCTACATTCAAATTATCTATGCCCTTCCTTACCACATCTGAAACAAATTACCACAAAAACCACATCTAGAATAAGAATTACCTCTTCCTCAATAAGAACTAGTACCTCCTCAGTAAGAACTATCACCTTTCCACTTAGTCTTGTCTTTGTCATCATTCTCCTATTCAAATTTCACTCTATCTTGTATATAACTATCAGATCTATCACCTTCACTATAAGATCTACCTCTACCTCTTTTTCAATGTTCATGCTTCCTTTTCTAGATCTCCTCAGCTTTGAAGGCATATTGATATGCTTCTTCCACACTTTCCAATTTCACAAAACTTATTTCATCTTGAATTCTAGATCTCAATCTATTTATGTATCTTGCAATTTTCTCAACATCATCATCCACATGTCCAGATCTAATGTTCAATCTATAGAATTCCTTAGTATACTCTTTTAGAGTCATGTCTTTTTGTCTCAAATTTTGCATCTTTCTCAACAAGCTAACTTGGTAATCAGTAGGAAGGAATTTTTTCTTTACCTTATTCACCATTTTCGGTCGAGTTCTAATCTTCTCCTTTCCTCTCCTTTGTCTATTAGTTTCCAAATGTTCCCACCACAGTGCAGTGTGACCTTTCAACCTAGTAACTACAATCTTCACCTTCCTATTATCAGGAGTTTTTTCAAACTCAAAGAACTTCTTCATATTAGAGATCCAATCCAACACAACATTGGTGTCCAACTTTCTATCATAAGGAACAACTTCTATAGTAGGCTCTGAATGTGCCCTAGATAATACTCTCACCAATCTTTCCTCATCTTGATCTTCTTTTAGTTTTGGATTAAGGTTTAGTGCTACCACTTTACCATCACTCACATCCTCAAGATGTGGTCCTCTCCTCTAGGCTATCTTCATAGCATCTAATCTAGCTGGAATTTTTCTCAATGCATCTAACATGGCATTATCAACATTTCCTCTACCACAAACAATCTTTACAAATCAAGTTCCTCCAAGATCATAACCCTCTACAAGTTATAGGTTAGATTTGTAGATTTGCAACCCTATAACCAAATCTAAAATATGGTTCTACATGATCCAAAGTCCTGGTACAAACTACCTCACACTTTGCTAATCTTCTTGCACACTAAGGAACAATTGAGCTCTGATACCACGTAACATGAGGAGGGCCAAAGAAACTATGGTCGAAGGCAACCCATCAATCTAGACCAACATTATAGAGTTAACACAATGGAAGCAAACACATAAATAGAATAACACCATAGAGTGAGAGAGAACAAGATACTTTTATTGATTTATCAAATGATCAGCATACAAGCCCAACTATAAGGCATTTTGAGTTATAGCCAGATACAAAATACAATCAAGATCAAAGATCTAGCATCAACTTCCTAGCTCGAAGAACATATGCCACAAACTTTCCAAACTTTTTCATTCTTCTTTTAACTTTACCAAAAACTACCTAATGCTAAGCCTAAACACTCTATTTATATTTGTCAAAATGGCTTATAGAACATTCTAGAACACTACATAATAGAAATGCTGACCCAACAATAGTTTGGACCATCCAAAAGAAAAGATCTCATCATAAATGTCATGATCAAAATCAATCTTGCAAGTTTTCTCATGCCAAAAATGAAAAAATTACATCTAGAATGATAACACTTGGCATAAATAGGAAAAACCAGCACATGAAGAGTCACTGGGCATATACTAGGTAACTTGGCACATGAATAATAGCTTGGCACACACTATAGAGTGAGATGGGATAATACACAAACCTAAGTATTAACATGACGTAGGATAACCTCAACTCAGCTTAAACTACAAAATTACTAGCACTCAGCAATTTCTGTAACTTGACAATGACTAAAACTCAGCACCAACTAGTAAGATGAAAAAAAATGACTAGGATAACACACTAACCCAAGATCCTTCTGCATCAAAGAGTGTGTAAAAGAGATTGATTGTGTAATTTGGAATGACTCATGAGGAATTCAATAAGGTTAAAGGTATTGCACTAGAAATGAAGGCAAGTGGAAAATCTGAAAAGATTGTAGCAACTCCCTTTTCTATGGCAAGACCTTGTGAAGGTGTAACCATCAGCAAACATAGTGTGCAAGTACCATATGTAGTAGTTGCACAAGTGCAACTAGTAAGAACAAGAAGTGATCAGCCAAGTAGGCAATAAGACGTGGAAAGACCTATTGTATAGAGGGAATTAGAGAGAGTGGTGAAGGTTAACAAAGAACCAACACCATCTACCAAGAAAAGTGTAAAGTAGACCATGAGTGGACCACAAAAGGGAAGAAAGACACTGTAGGTAATTGATTCTAAGGATGAAGTTGAGGATAGACTAGTGAAGAAAGATGTGCAATAAGGTTGAATTCTTACAAGAAATAAAGCATGGAAGCCAAAGGTAAAAAACCTTAAAATGAAAATCATTAATGATGACAATTTTGTGCATTGAATAAGTATTATAGTTTGTAAAATAATATGGATAGAAGGAAGCTAGAGAATGCCATACTTAAGAATATGATGTTGAGGTAGAAAATATTTAATAACATTTAGAATAAGATACTAGAGGACCTATATAATAGGTTATTGAATAGATACAAAAGAGTGACAAAAGAGGATACTAAGTTAAGAGAGACAATTATAAATAAGTTGTGTGAACTAAACTCAAAGTAGGATTTAGAAACAATTTTTAAGGGTATTGAGCCCTTGATAAGGAACAAAAGAAGAGCAATTCTAATGATGGGTGGCAACTATGAAGATATGGGGAAACAAAGAGAGGGGGCCATTGTGAAATAGATGACCACAGTTCCTATAGTAGAGAAAGTGAGTGCATTCTGAACTTGAGAGTCTAGTATATGTACAAGCCACTACACCCTGCATTGATGAGGAAGAAGTATAAGAGACTCAATAGGAACTCTCATGACTAGACATTGTTATGGGTATTGAATCCATGCAAGTAGATTGTACATATATAACTATGGATACAAAGGAGAATCCTTTTTCAAAATTTGGCCAATCCATTATTGACAATATCAAAAAATAAACTAGATCTAATGATCATAATGAATAAGAGGAAAAGAAGAAATGGGCTGAGGATAAGAGAAAAGAAGAGGTTAGGAGGAGAGAAGAAGAAAAGATAAAGGAAGAGAAGAAGAAAGAAACAAAGAGATTAGTAGAAGAAAAGAGGATAGAAGAGGTAAAGAAAAAGAAAGAAGAAGAGGAAAAGAAGATTGTTACTACAAACTTTAGAGAAGACTCTAACTGAAGTCTTGGAAAGGATGTAGAAGATAGTTACTACATTCTTGGCTAATCTAGACTTGCAGTCAAAGGCCAAGGAACTAGTCAAGACACTAGTAAATTTAGCCCTAAATTTTGATGAGAAAAGGTCCATATTCTAACTAGAATTAGTTGAATAGATGACTAAACCTTTCATCAATCTATTTTAGTCAATTTTTGTCACAGTAACTATGCTTCAAAATTTTGACTCAAAAGAGGTCGACTTACCGATGCGAGTTTCATCGATTTCCTTAGTCCATCTTGAACTCTTATTTCATCATTTGCATCCATCACTGGTTGAAATTTTGATGTACACCCCTTGACTTTTTTTATGGTAAAGCCAAAAATTTGAAGGAAAAAAAGACTAACCATAGTCAAAATTGCAACCAAGATCCCTTTCAACTTGCATCAAAATTATGACCAAGACCCCTTAATTTTCTACGGTGGTACCATACATGTGATAGCAAAGGGAAGACATGTTGGTTGAAATTGAGACCAATGCTTGGTAATTATTGGAAAAGCTTTGCTCTCATAGGAGCCTTCTAAACTACACAAAATTGGATTCTAAAGCATAATTGCTCATTGTGAGACTCAGGGTATCGTGCACATTTCTACCTCCACATCATTGTTTTTTTCATATCACATGATTTATTTCATACAAAAAAATGGGAAGGAGGAAGAAATGTGCATGATATCCTGAGTCTCCATCGAGCAATTATGCTTCAGAATCAAATTTTATGCAGTTTAAAAGGCTCCTGTGAGAGCAAAGCCTTTGCAATAATTGCCATAGCCCATCTAAATTTTGTTTCTTGAGACACCATTTCTTGTGAAGGCTAAAGGGAAAACTAAAATTAGGAAAGAATTATTTATTAGGAATGAAAGCCAATGACACTAACGAATCTCTATTTTTCAAACAGATAAATGTGACAAAAAAACTTATAGTCCCAATCACATCATCATAAGAGTGCATATATAACTATAACCCCTTATTTGGCTGCTTGTTGACCAATTCCTTGGCAAGAGCATCCAAGACATAATATTAAAACTCAATCAATCACTAAGCCTATTTCTAGCAATTGAACTGTACTATAGAAACAAAAATTGCCTTAAAATTGACATCTCACTAGTTGTAGTTCATTTGCATCCGTAATGGCTTCACAAAAGTTGAAAGCTTACAATTTGTCAAGAACACAAAAGGCACTTGTAGTTTAGCTGCATCAATAAAAGTAAAGTTATTTGAATGTTCAAAAAATGTAAAACTTCCTCTTAATAGCTAGAAAAGCCATAATTCCTCTGTATACATCATCTTTGATGGAATGTTCATAAGTGAATAATTTTCTCTAAAACCTCAAAATTATGCACAAAGAAGCACCATGCTCTTGAAGATATATATACAGGTTACAAGACTAATATCTCGAAAGGAGAACAGTGAGGGCAAGCGACTATCATCAATATTGATTATGGAGTTGCAGATAAGTAAGTGATAAACATAAAAAGGTAGTACAATGCACCATTTTCGATGTTATAATATGATAAACTACCTTGGAGCTAGTTCTAAACCTTGATTACTTAACGTTGGATTTGATCCAACGGTACCATTATGTGCAGGAGGTCCCACCCCTCACTTTCCTACTGATTCTGAAGGCTTAGTGACATAAACTCCTCCATCAATCATTCCAAGAGAGAACTAATTTGAGTTTGATGGATGTGATGCAATTACTAGAGGATAGACACTACATGAATAATCGAAGGATACATTTTGAGTTGAATCATAAAATACAAGAAGGCTGTCACATGAATATACCACACTTGAAATGGGAGCAGATAGAGAATCATGAGGTGTCCACAACAGTACAAACAAATGTGATATCAGTTTACACTCATATAGAGAAGGTATCTTATATCATTATCACTTACTAAATTTGAATTCTAAATTGCTGACAAAGACTTACATAATGCAAATGATCAAACTTAGAAGCATCATAAATAGCAAGCTGGCTCTTGTGAACAACCAACAAGTGAACTTGATCATTATAGAATTTCAGTCTTGTATGCCCAACTAGTGGTGATGATCTTCCTGTTTGCACTTGTTAAAATTTTTACTTTCACTTCTCCCATCTATCAATGCTCCAAAAATAGAGCTGCCAAAACATTGGCCAAACATTTAGTAATTTGAATCTATAAACATGTGAATGTACAAAATGAGATGGAAATGGATATACAAAATGAAGACAAACCTAGGCATTGGCCCCAAAAGATACCAATAAATTCAAAGTGTGTTAAAATTCCAAGCCTATAATTTTCTTTTGGTGGCCTTTAAGCTTCATTTCTACCTGGTTAGTTTAAACACGTTTTGAAAAGACACAAGTTAGAATGTCATCATATTGAACAATGTCATCATATTGAATGACCCCAAATACTCTTACTATAAAATAAACACTAAAACAAAACAAATAGAATGAGGATAGTTCACTTTGACCATGTATAACATTTTTGCATCGACTTTGCAATTCATATTTTAGAATCTATAATCTAGACAATGAATTAGTGAAAAAGAGAGCTACCATGATGCATCATTTAGTATAGTGAGCTTGAAAAGAAACAAAAAGTTATGCTAGATCATAAATATAATTTTGGAGATACCTGCAATAAAGTCTAAAAGCTTTCCAATTTAAGATACAAATTAAGACTTTTTCATATGAGTGTGGTCAGGTTTATAATGGATTAGACAAGATAATGAGCTAGAAAAGAGAAAAGTTATGATGATAGATAAAGCTATGATTTCTAATTTTGAGTTTACAAAAATACACAATCAACTCAAAAAATGAAAATTCAAAGCAAATAAAGATTATGTTGATAAGTATTTTACTTAGTGTACACTATTTTTCTTAGAATTTAATGAATTTGAAAGATTTGGATATGACTTCATAAATCTCTTTTGCATCAATATTTATGAGTTATTAATAAGACATTATGGCAATGACACATATCCATTACCTATCATGATCAAGATAGGAAGTTAGAGAACATGAAAGTTGTGATGGTAGATCATAGAACATGATCTAAAATATTGATAGGAATAAATGATAAAATAACTAAATCTAAAAACTAATTAGGCAGTCTTACTTTCTTGGTCTATAATAAAGATTTTCAAAGAGTTCAAACACCCATCAATATAATGAATTAAAAATAATAATAACAATCCTAACGATGGATTGTAAGAATATGGATCATACTCTATAATGCATTATTGAAACAATGATCTAGAAAAGACAAGGTGATAATGGATATAGAAAACATTGACATGCAAGGAAGGAGGAGTGTGATATCATGTATATCTCTTGAATAAGTGACTACAACTATCTTCCCTCATCCAAAAGTCATGCTGAATAAAATAAGCATACATATATGTACATAAGCATAATCTTTTAGTTGGGTTGGGTTAACACCAAATCATACTTATTCATAAGCAATGTGCTCAAGTGTGATATTGTATTAGAACTCTGAGCAACATATAAAACATAATACAAGGTATTGAAAACATGATATTGAATAAATATGAATCAAGGTACACTTTTAACAATGTAAGATGCAAAATAGGTTCTAAGCATCATAAGAAATCCCAACTAGTAAATTAAGGATAGAGACACTTATAACTATTAATAATTTAGTTGAAGCATTAATTAAATCAAGACCCCATAGAACCTTTTAGGAACTTGTCAAGTAGATAGTGTTGGAAATATTTAGGATATGAAAAGTTACTAAGAGGGGAGGGGTGAATTAGTAACTTTAAAACTTTCCTTTAAATTTACATCCATCTATACTATTGTATGCATTAGTATTGAAAGGTAAATCATTTGTCACACAAAAGAACACAATATTTTGTTGACCTAGAAACCTTCCAAATAGAAAGTAAAACTGGGGTGGGGATGATACCCACAAAACTTCAATACTGCCGCATAAAGTTGGCATGTTAGGGCTTACATTTACCACTTCTGGTGATTTTCCCTCTTAGGAGCACAAAGGACTGCTAGGTCCACCTTGTTAAAGGATTTATAAACATACGATGAAGTATGCATTCCATTAAGAGATTTATACAAAGACTGTTAAGTATACCTTGTTAGAGGATTTAGAAAACTGATTCACCTGTTAAGATGAAGTAGTGGATCTACTTAAACTAACTACTAATAAGATCCTTTATGCACTAATCACCTTATGTGATGGATATAGCTTTTATGCCTCTGTATTGACCTTGTTGTATTCCTTGAACTGCTATTGAAAAACCTTCACATATCCTTTTCATTACTTTTCTATTTCTTCATACACCTGATATCTTGCAATACACCTTACATATATACCTTTCAAATTTACAAAGCTGCAAGGTTGGCCAAAATACAAGTGAACAAATACATTACAAAGTCAGCCCAATAGTAAATAACTTAGCTTCATTGAACTGACATTACTTGACATTGTCATGCACTCAATAGATGTGAAGGCTTAGTCCATACTAATCACTCAATGTAGTTCTGAACTCGGTAGACACTGGTGACTCGATAGATGTAGTGTCACTCAGTTGATACTGCATACTGAGTTTACCTTGCTTCACTCGGTAAACACTACTTCTTCCAATGCTCGGTTTACACTGAACTTCATGACACAAACTTACTGCTTGATAGACACTGTGAAGCACATTAGATACTAAGAAGCTCGGTACACACTACTAGTCTTCACATTGCCTATATTTACTTTGTAGCTTCAGGAATGCTCAGTGTAAAATGCTTAACTGCTAAGCTTACAAAGTAACCACTGAATGCTCGGTAAGCATTCAAAATCAAGTAAGTGTTGTCAGTAATGACAAATATAACATAATGCCAACAATCTTCCCCTTTGGCATTAGTGACAAAAACACTTATGAACCAAAACTTATGTTAATTGACATTCTGATTTTGAGTTTTCAAAATTGATCTTTGTAAAGCTATTGTACATACATATCTTACATATCTCCCCCATACATATGGCATAATATATATACATAGCTTTTATCTGTACATATGTCAATTTATTTTCTTTCTTATTTCTCTACAAGTCTCTTTTACTCCCCTTGCTCCCTTCTCTAGTTCATCTCATACTCCCCCTTTTTGAAAATAATGCCAAAGAGTATTATACAATAAATTCAAATAGAGACCCTAAAATGTGAGAGAAATTCAGAGTGTACCTTGAGAATAAGAGACAATGTCTTGTCCCAATTATCTTGCAAAATTTTGCAAGTGGAGAGTGCCACTTGAACTTCTACAGAAAGTTCAATCATATGATCTTCTATAGAAAAATTGTTGTCTTGGATCAATGTTTTTGAATAGGTAATATGTTTTTGCATTTGGTCCATGACTAGAAGGATCATATTTTGGATGTCAATCAGTGTAGACATGATCCTGGCTTTTTCTCTAAGTAACTCTGCCTGCATTGCTGAAAAAAATTTCACCTTCATGTGATGTGAAGAACTTGAACTATGGTCAAGCTATAACTTTTGAGCACTAGCCTTTATATCCACATCAATCTTATTTGATTTTTCTTTAACATCCTTTGTGTACTCAGTAACATCACAAAGCTTTCCAAAAAGTAATGTTACATTTGTAAAAGATTGCTCAAAATTGTGGATAATTCTACTTACTTTATTGCAATGTGCTAAGCAATGTGCTCAAGCACCTTATTGTCAAATTTCTTCTCTGCCTTTTCAATGAGCTTCTATTGGCCAGAGGTGTTCTCATTGAACTTATTTACAACCTCTTCTAATTGTAACAAAATGTGTTGAGATGGATCAACATCAACACCAATAGCTTCAGTAATTATATTTTTGGCATTCTCAATTATTAGTATTCTTTGTCCTTCTCTTCTCTTAGCTACTCCTGCCTTGCCTTTTGTTCTAAAAGTTGACTGACCAATCTCATTTTGTTGGCTGAGGCAATGTCCAAATCTATCTTAGAAATAATAATTTCTTTATCCAAGTCTATATCTTCATCAATTTACTTACCAGTAAGTAGAAGTTTTAGTGGAGTCTTTGGTTTTACTTCAATGCTTGCTTCCTTGGATTTTGAAACAAAAACAATAGTTGATAGACATGGACTAGCAGAAAAAATTTGAATTGGTCCAACTGGAGGAAAAATGAGAGAAGTACCAACTGTATCAAAAATTGATGTGCTTCCCAAAAATGATGTACTAATAGGTAATGTACAAGCTAGAATTTTTACAATTGAAGAACTGATAGAAATTGGTGTAGTCAGAGCTATGGCGGACAAAATTGTAGAATGGGTTGGTAGACTTACTATACATGAAGTTGTGAAATTAATAGATGTGCATGTTGCTATGATGGATTGCTTGGGTGCTTATGAAGAGGGCTACAACTTGGTAGATGAAGTAATTGATACTTCCATAGAAGATGCCTGGAGCTATGGGGTGGTAGGAGTAGATGATACTTCTGATGTGGATGCAATCAATCCTTCTAAAGATGACTCCAACCCTAATGATGATGCTAGCTTAGGTGGAGAGTGAGGAAGAGAAGCAATGAATTTTGCTGCAATCTTCATTGGATCACCTTCTTCATCCACTTCCTCCTTGTCTACCTCTTCAGCTTCTTCCCTTATCTCTTCATCATCAGCTCTTAGTGTCTAATAATATTCAAAATCAAAAGTAATATGTAGAGTGTTGCCATCTTGTTCATCATCACTATCACCATCATCATCCTTGATCTCAACTGGATCATCACTAGGCTTATGTAGATGATAGATATTCTTTCACACATTTTTTGAATCTCTTACAACATGTTCAATGTCCTTAATTAGAATCAAACATGTGTGAAATTTGATCATCATTTTTCCTTCATTATTCTTCATGGCTGCCTTTATTTCTGCCTCAGTGAGATTTTGCAATAGTTTCTTCAAGAATTATTCATAGATGTCCTTGGATGTCTATGTGGCTGACTCCCACGTCGGTTGTAGTCTTACTAATAATTCTTTTGAGATCTGAGGAGTAATTTGGTCTGGGTAACACTTCCACTTTCCCATTTTAGTGAGTACTTGCTCCTCAATTTGTATCTTCTCGACATCAATTCTAGCTTCAAACTTTAAAGCCTTGAATTTTGGGATGCCAGTTCCTTCTTCCATCTATTTTAGCCTTTCTTGGAAGGTGAGTTGGGGCTTGTTAAATATTACTTCACCTTTATCTTTGCCTTTACCTCTCCTGGTGAAAATAACTATGGAAGCCTTTGGAGGTTTAGTAATGATAACCCTCCCTTTCTTCTTTGTTGGCTCTACCTCCTTTTATGATTCTTTCTCTTCATCTTCTTGTTCTTGATTCTATTCTTGGTCCTCTCCTTTTCCCTTGGTAAGCATTAAGGGACCAGTGATAGTTTTCATCTTAGCAATCTTTCTCTTACCTTTGCTAATTGCTTGAGGTAGCTTAATTTCCAATTCAATTCTAGTTTTTGCCTCATCATAAGTTCCAAAGAATGGTTACTTGGGATCTATAGGCTCATTTACTAGTGCTTCAATGATGTCCCTGGTTTCATCAATATTGACCTCATAAGGGAGAGGATTCACCCATGCAACTCTAGGCCTGACTACCTGAATGTATACTCTAGCACAGTCTACCATGAAACATACATCATCTTCATAGTCCTCAAAAAGTTTATGAGGAATCCTAAACCTATTGTTCATTCTTTCTTTGAAGTCTTCAAAATAATTATCCATTATACTATCAAAGTTTACACCCATTTCTCCTATAAACTCATTTATCTGATACAAAATGGGAACATCCTTTCTCCATATGACAAAACCTTTGGATGGAAAGAATTTTTGCACATAAAAGAAGAGACATATTAATAAAGAACCAAATTTGTAGGGATTGTTCTTTGATGACCTGATGCTATCCATATTCTTGTTTAGTTGCTTTAGTAGTAGTTTTGACAGGTCAAATTCCAAGTTTTTCTTCACAACTTTGAATGCTAAGTCTACTGCCTCACATGGCATGCTATTCCAATGACTAGAACTGTAAATCTTGTGAGCAATTACATGAATTCCAAACCTCAACTCTACATCAATAATGGTACTAATTTTAAAGCCTCTACTATCCCACCTAACTAGGGTTTTCTTTTGGAGTTCATCCCAACCTAGGGTTTTGGTGGATTTAGCTTTGCTCAGAATGGGAAGGCCAATAATCTTGTGAATCATCATTTTGGTGATCAATACAGGCTGCTCGAACCATAACTGACCATTTTGAACATGGCTAAGAATATACCTAGTCCATTTTATCTGAAAGCTTCTTGGTAGGTTTGGTATGTGTGTCAACCCTTTTTTTCTGAATGCTTATGCTTGAGTTTCAGTGAGCTATCAACACGCATTTCTTCTAAAGCACTATCCATTTCTAGGGTTCCTATCTCTTGAATTGAACACTTAAAATGAGTGTGGATATCATTAATCAGAAGTACCTTTGGTGGAATTCATGATGGTGTGCCATTAGGGTTGAGTGCCTCTGCCACTACTAGAACTAACTTGAAATTTGGTGCTTTCCACTCTACACCATTGACCAACATCTCTGATCCTCTTTTCACCTTGCTGCTACTAGAAATTCTGGATGCCATTTCTACTTGGTAAGTGATGAAATATTCAAACAAATTCCCTAATCTGCAAATTCATTTGAAATTGCTTGGAATCGCTTGAATGCACCTAGAAATCTCTTTGCTCTTGAAGACACAGTGAAAAATGAAGTTGAATTCTGCCCTTTTTCATGAAAATTTGCCATTAATGCTAGGTACCATATTAACGTAGTGCATGATAGACTATCATCCACTGACCTAACTTGGTAACTATATCAACTCGACAGACGAACCAAATTCTTTTTGCTCCCAACCTCGCTCGATAAGGTCTTTAACTAACTTTCCTCAGTGGAGTCTGATGTAACTCGATAAAAGATAACCTTTCTATGATCCTAGTGTATCTAGAATACTAATTGAATCATTTGTATTCCTCATATTTCTTGGAACTGCTTATGATTTTTCTTGTTGAGTATAGCTCCAACACATTCTTAGGAATTTAGTTTGAGGGGATGGAGCCACCCACTTCTTGAGTGACTTCACTTCCATGATTTGAGCTTGTATCGTCAGTGGATTTAGGAATCCATTGCTGCTTCATTTGTTTCCTTATGTTGTCAGCCCTTACTTTCTTTTCATCTTCAATTTTGCCTATATTCATGCATTTTTTAGCTATATGACTGAGTTCAGTGCATGTGTAACACCTTATAGTAGTGTCCTTCTTCCTTAGATGATGCCTTGTACAATTTATACCAGTGTGTCCATATTCTTCACAATAATGACATCTACACCAGGTATTGTAGTCCCATCCAAATATTGCCTTTACTAATTGTTTAGCTAGATTGAATGATTTAGATTTGCATTGAGATGCCTTGTGACCATGCCTTTTGCACTTGTGACATTTACCATCAAATTTTGGTTTCTCCTTGCATTCATTGGCTTTATGACCATGTTGATTATAGTTATAGCACTCTCCATTGAATTTTCCTTTTTCATTGCTCTAGCATTTGTTTGATGTATAACCAATTATCCTACAATGATTGCATGAGGGTTTTAGATTCCTTTTTGCATGTCACTTGGAAGATTCACCTTGTTCTTCATTGTATCCAAGTCCTACTTTACCTTTTTGCCTATGAAGATTTTGTTGATTCAATTGATTCATGTCTTCTTGTGATTTCAAGATTCTCTCATTGATTTTTTTTTAGCATTTAGGTCATCTTTTAATTTTTCAATGATTTACTTTTCACGTCTCAGTTCTCTCATTATTATTTCATTGATTTCCCTTTCATAATTTAGATCACTTCTTATTCTTTCATTCTGTGCTTTGAGAATTCTGATTTCTTCATTTGCTCTAGTGATTTGATCAATGAGGTCTTCATGCTGATTGGATTGATTTTGTTCTTCATTGTTTCTTGCTTCTAAGTCTTCATTTTCCTGATTCCTTTGTTCCAAAATTTCACATAGCCTGATTGATTGGATTTTTGTTCTTGTTTAAGTTTCCTTACTTCTTCCTGTAGAGAGCCATTCTTTGCTAGTTCTTTGATTGCCTTATTAGCTTCACTTGAGTTGCTTGATGGGAAAAAGTCTTCAATCTTCTCTTCAACATAATGATGGTCATCCATTTTTCTTGCAAGTTCCTTCCTTATTTTTAGGGATTGGGAAAGGTGCTCTTTTGCTTCTTTGACTTGAGCTATGGCCATCTCTAGATCTAGCTTTTCATTTTCAATTGCCTTGTCAAGTTTGAATATCTCCATTTGTCCTTAGATCTTTGCTCAAGCTACAAAGCTTTTATCCTAAGAACCACAAGGCTTTGATACCAATTGTTGGAAATATTCAGGATATGAAAAGTTACTCAGAGGGGAGGTGTGAATCAGTAACTTTAAAACTTTCTTTTAAATTTACATCCATCTATACTACTATATACATTATTATTGAAAGGTAAATCATTCATCACACAAAAGAACACAATATTTTGGTGACCCAGAAACCTTCCAAATAGAAAGTAAAATTGGGGTGGGGATGATACTCACAAAACTTCAAGACTACACCATAAAGTTGGCCTATTAAGGCTTACATTGACCACTTCTGGTGATCTACCCTATTAGGAGCACAAAGGACTGCTAGGTCCACCTTGTTAAAGGATTTACAAACATACAATGAAGTATGCACTCGGTTAGGAGATGTATACAAAGACTATTAAGTCTACCTTGTTAGAGGATTTAGAAAACTAATTCACTTGTTAAGATGAAGTAGTGGATCTACATAAACTAATTGCTGATAAGATCCTCTATGCACTGATCACCTTACGTGATGGATATAACTTTTATGCCTCTGTATTGACCTTGCTATATTCCTTGAACTACTATTGAAAAACCTTTGCATATCTTTTTCATTACTTCACTATTTCTTCATACACATGATATCTTGCAATACACCTTACATATATACCTTTCAAATTTACAAAACTGCAAGGTCAACAAAAATACAAGTGAACAAATACATTAAAAATTTTGCCCAACAGTAAATAACTTAGGTTCACTAAACTAACTCGATGACCTTTTGATACACGGTGTCCACTGCATTACTTGGCATCATCATGCACTCAGTAGAAGTGAAGGCTAGGTCCATACTACTCACTCGATGTAGTTTTGAGCTTTGTAACCACTGATGGCTCTATAGATGTAGTGTCACTCAATAGATACTGCATACTGAGTTTACCTTGCTTCACTCGGTAAACACTACTTCCAATGCTCAATTTACACTGAACTTCATGACACAAACTTGCTACTTGGTAGACACTATGAAGCATGGTAGATACTAAGAAGCACGGTAGACACTACTGGTCTTCACATTGCATGTATTTACTCAGTAGCTTCAGGAATGCTCGGTGTAAACTGCTTAACTGCTAAGCTTACAAGGTAACCACTGAATGCTTGGTATAAACTGTAGGCTGAGTGATAAGTTTGGTAAGCATTTAGAATTGAGTAAGTCTTGTCACTAATGAAAAATATAACATAATACCAATAGATAGATGTTGTATAGATTGAAATTATTAAAGCTAAACATATAACTAAATACACCCTTACAATTGCTTCATTAATTCAGTCTCGTGTGTTATTTGTTAAGATAAATCTTATATTCCAAAATGTCCCAAATTACTTATACTAATATTGGGTATTATAGGTCATTCTACATTTCCTCACATTCTAGTTGACACTAGCATCTCCAATCCTCTCCTTCAGGAGCAAGTTCTGATGGTAGGGTTTAGGTCATGGGCTCAACTACTAGATTATGAGGACCTCCCCTTTTGGAGTCATCAATGCTTCTCCATAGGATATTTGGTTATAAATTATCTTTTTGCATGTGAAAGAGGTGTTGTCACTTTTTGGAGGGACACAAATGATAATTATTTGACTATTTGCGCATCTAACTCTTCCTCTAATGACTCTCCATAGGGTAATGATGACTCCTCCCAATGTTATAGTTCTATTGAACTAGTCTTTTGTGGCCTAATGGATCCAACTCCACCTCTTGTTGTTGATGTGGTCCACTCTAGTCATGCACAACCTTCTCTAAATTATTGCTCCTAATTCACATCAAGGCTTGACTGTTGAGATAAATCATTGTCAATATCTAGAAATTATTGTTGTTGATTCTCTCTCGAAATGGGCTCTTCCACATTCCTCTTGTAGTTGGGACCCTACTAAACTTAAGGCTTGAAATTTTCCAAAGGTGGAAAAAATTAGTATGTAGACTCTCACTCACCTCCCCAAATGGTGGGTGAGTTGTTTACCTATTATTGATGTGGACTAGAAGTTGTGTACTAGTTTGTTTCTAACTATCTTTCTTGACTTTGTTGTACATGTTGGAATATTTAGGAAATGAAAGATGTTGAGGCAGGGGGTAAATTTGTATCCAATTAGAATGTGGAGAGCCAATCATATAGGTGGGGTTGTCCATGCATTCCCCAACAGTAGCCCACTTAGCACAATCATCATTTTCATCAATGCATTCATCAGAAGTGCCCATTTTAATGAAGTCATATGCCTTCACATGTATCCTTTTTGTAGGAGACCACTTATCTCCTTCTATAATAGGACAGCTTCCATGCAGACTGTTTTCATCAGTTGTCCCATTTGGCAGAAGACTGAAGAACAAAATAGCATCACTTTTTCTTGGCTTCACTCTATTAAAAAAACAACATGAATTTCATTTTTCACTTATACTATAATCATCTCACTGATCATTTTACTTTTGTCTATGAATTAGAAAATAAATTATCTTGATAAAAATAAAGAATATAAGCTTCAGTTCATCTTTCACCCTTAAGATTATTAAATGTAAACATGAATGCTTAGTCAGTGTTAATTTGGAGCACAAAAAAATTTCCAAAGTATTTATACCTGAATATCCACCTTTGGCATATTCTAACCAAGAACTGTCTTTTAATTGGTTATCACTTTCCTGACTACCCAACAAAGATAATTGAATAATATTTGTAACAGCTCACTTACATTTTATGATATGGATTAACCACATAAAGTGGGTGTTTGATGCAAAGAAACTAACCTCTGAACAGGGAAAAATAGTCTCACCCCCCTTGATCACATCTGATAGATACATGAGCATTGTAGCAGTTCTATGACCACCCACCTCTTTGTTAAACTTATCATGGAAAAATTCAACATGAGGTTCATATTTCTGGCCATTTTCATAACGTAAAATTTGTATTGCCTCGCCATTCTCTAAAAACACCCATAAAAGAAATATTAACAAAAGAAACTTACAAATAAGATCTTTAATAGTATTAGAAAAATTAGGGCTTACATTTTAATGAGGTCATTTCATGATTGAAATCTTGGCTAAATAAAGTGCAAAGGTTTCATGCCCAAAATTACATTTATTAAAAAATTTGACATTATAATACCTTTTTAAATAAACTCAACTATTAAATATTTAAGCTAAGCTACCCCAACACCCCATTGCATAACTTATTCCTAAACATTTAATATGACACACTATCAACTAGATGTCAACCCTAACTCCCTTAATCTTCTATTTTTTTAAACACCTCACACCCCTTTTCCTCCCCAAAATTTGTTGGTAATAAACTGAGTGTCTAAGTGGCACATGAGTAGAGGATGGGGTGGGATGTCACATCCTTGGTGGATTTTCTGAGCACCTAGATGAAGGCACCTAAGGAAGGAAGGATGATGATTTTTAAAAAAAAAGTTCTCTTTCTTGTATTTAAACATACACTCCTTTCAAGGCAATGACCAAGTCCCCATTTTTTTATACATGTATCTAGGCTGATCTTTGAAAAAAGCTCATGACCCTAGGTCAACTTTAGAACCTCAAGCATGTGATGCAGGTGATAGTTATGGGACAATATGGTTAAGTGGATTAGGGGAAAGTCATGTCATAGTGGCCATTAGTTTAATAATTTTTATATAAAGTGTAATCCTTGGGTGGTTAGTTTGTTAGGAAATGATATTGCATGCATGATTACTTGTGAGGAATATTATATTGGGTTGAATTAGGGAGGGGGATTATTTTAATAGTGTATAATTGGGAGAGGGAATTAGTTCTATCTCCATACAAATTCTAGAGAGCCAAAAGCCTATTTCCAGATTTATTTTGTTTATGTTTTCAAAGGTATGCTTGTAATATCTTAACTATATTGTGTTAATAAAGTTGGTTATGAAGTTTTGTATTTTAATGTTCTAGTCTAAGTAAAATCAATTGATGATTCCATTAAGTCCCTTTTTAGATTATTGAAATTTTAACTTGGAACTAAAAATGTATACACACATGTAACAATAAATTTGACTCCAGGTATTGTATTTGAGCAAGATCGATTATGAAATCTAATAGAGTAATTCCTTCTATCTATAATGAAACTTTAATTGAAATTTCTCATTTAACCATTTACTTCATGGAATTCCTTTATAAGAACAACCATATTGCAATGCACTTCCTTTTTGGACTTTTCTATAATTTCAACAGTGAACATGATTCTCATACACTTATTCAATCTTATAACATGAGTACCAAGCACTATCTACTAATATGATTTCTTCTATTTTTCAACTATATCATTAAAAGGGACTATCTATTCACATGATTTCATCTATATTTCAACCATACCATTAGAATATTTCAACTTTTTTTTTCATTACATATAAATGTATATCACTAAACATTGGTACAATTTACATCTCCACAAAACTAACATCTGCCAATAGGAAAACATGTATGACAACTCTTTAAAACAAGGTGGAGATTCCTCCATTATCTTGTAATACATAAAAGACAAATTGTCTCCTTTGTAATGGATCCAAACAATGAGAAATCTCAAAGTTCCCCTATGAAGCCATGAAGCACAAAAGAAACCTGCAAATACATTTTAAACAAGAACCATGGAGGCTCACCTCCCATCCTAGGCTTCTATGAAGCCACCCACTAAGCAGGGGAAACAAGTCCAAATGGGATGTGCAGACACATCACTTGCCAATGCATAAAACCTATCACATAACACACAACGATCCCTCCCATGGCTTACACATTGATTCACCATTGGAACCATTGATCATAGGCTAAAGGTGTGCTTTCAATAAGGAGACTTTCCATATCGTTACATATCTGCAATAAATAAATTCCATGCCCTTTCAGGGCTTTCACAAATCAACAATTTCATGCCCTTGTGGGGCTTTCACAAATCTAAAAATTTCATGCCGATACTCTTTAATCTTCCTTTCTACACCATCTTTTTCCTTATCACCTCCAAAGCAAGATATGGATGAATATGACATACAATGGGGACCATACTCCAAGGTTCTCAACTATATTTCAAACCAAACTAAGCCCTTCACCATGGACTTATCTTCCCTTCCCAAAGGGTGAGTGAAGCCCTCACACCCATAATAGCACTTAACATTCAATTCCAAAACAAGGATATTCAAGAAAGAAGAAAACCAAGAAATTCACATGACGACACTACACATTTACATTGTCACAAATCCATACAAAAATCTACAATACAAAGATTCATCACAAAATGCATGATTCCAAAACATATACTCCATGCTTCCTGATTTATTTTGCAATACTAAAAGAAAGGAAAATGAACATGGTTTGAATCACCAACCTTGTTCCAAGCTAAGGCAATGCTAGTTGTAGTAGAGCTCCCTTCTCCTCTCTCCAACCCTAACTATCTCTCAACTTAGAGAGTGGGTGAACAACCCTCTAGTTTGTCCAAGTCTCTCTAATAAGGTCTTCTCACTAACTAATTTTAGCAAGAACACTAAGCCACTCCCTCTTACAAACTTGTCTCCTCTACATTTGCTATATTTGACTTAGTGGGAACATGGAAAAAGGACACATATGACAACTCAAATTTCGAATTGGTGGAATAATGCATGGGTAAATGGGCCCCCTAGGCTATCTAGGTACTCACATGGTCAAAATTGGGTCCCTAACTTGATATACTATCATATGGGTAACTTCTTTTCACCTAAAAGACATTTTGGGACCACTTAAAGACCCCTCAAAACCCTAGCCAAGTCAAATTTCGGATTTCCTTTGATTGTGATTCATCCTACCCCTTAATAAGTGGGCTTACTTACTCATTAACAAGGTAATTGGTTTTAGGGTAAATGGCCACCATGATCAAACCCCTAAATAACATGTCAATTACACATAAAGTCCACAAGTGTCAAGTTACAAATAAAGACACATTCCACATCACCATGACATGCCCCTAATGCATCTTAATGATTAAACATTTCCTCACACAAGAAAACTCACATTTATGAAGAAAAATAATTTCATAATGAGGCTTTTGAATCTTCCAAAGATTTTCCTTGGTTAAATTGTGTTTACAAGGTTTGGAACTTGTTTCCCCCAAAACTTTCCATGGTTCCACTTCCTGCACATTCAACTCGAGCATCAGTAGTCCAAGGAGGTTATATAAATAAATATCATAAATGCATATAATTTCAAACATTATGTAATCTTATTAACATAATTCAAATAAATCATTCAAAATGTTAAAATATCAGGGTCTGCATATCACAAATCATCAAAATCAAATCAACATTTGTCTGCATATCACATTAAATCATAAATCATCATAATCAAATTAACATTTATTTTCATACCACATTAAATCCTAATTCATCATTATCAAATTAACATTTATCCGCATTTAAATCATAAGCCATCATAATCAAATTAACATTTATCTACATATCTCATTAAATCATAGATCATCGAAATCATCATATTATAATCTAATTTTATCATGTCATAAAGTTGCATCCTTATGTGTTTGATCATTTCGTTTGCAATATTAGGTTCTATTTCATAAAAAAATCTATCCTTTAACCCTAACATTGTAATTGACATTTCAAGCATTTCTACAATTCAGTTTTTATTAAAGCAATTGAAATAATTTAGAACATGGAATGAAATCATTAATTATATCAATTAGGTCCTAATGTGCAGATCATTAAAATGCAGATATTACAATAACATAACCCTATAGTCTCAAAGTATATCAAAACATCAAATTGGAAGTATCATAATGTGGATATATCATATACACTATGGCAAATCTGGTGAGGCCTCACAAAGGGCCTGACCTGAACCAATTAAATTACATTCAATGAAACTAGTTAATGAATTTCTTTTTTCATAAGAAGTTGTACAAGAATTTACAATGTTATAAAAATGGAACAACTTTTTGCAATCATCATTAGAATGATATAAGTTCTTTAAAAGAATCTTTACCAATACATCATGAATTAGACTTAGGTTACTACCATTTTTCAACATGTTATTACCTTTTGGAAGAAAGGTCCAGGATGTTATTCTATCTTCAATCCTTGCAACAATGACATCCTAATAAAAATGTACAAGAAATGCCAATAAATAGCCTTTGTAGAGGAGTAATCATAAGCCAAGAAAGATCTACTTATTACATGATCTTAATCAATATAATCTATAATATGGATGTTTGGTAAAGCCCAAGTGCCTTCTTAAAATTTCATCCAACTAATTTATAATGAATAGTCTCATATTTTTCTACATTTTAAAATCAAGCTTTGATTGATGGATGAGCCCAACACACCTGAGATTTATTTAAGAACATTCTTGAGCTTGTTTGAATCTCACTAATAATACTCTTCCCTGATTCATTATTTGCCACCATTGATTTCTCTAACTTGTCTTTTGCCTAAAGCTAACATTCTCGACTGTAAGGAAATATTTAATAGTGCAAAGGTCAGCCCTTAGCCCCCTTACTAGACTACTTGACTAATGAAAAGTATAAAGTTAACCAAAACAAACCAATGTCACAATAAACAAAAACAATTAACCATCTCACATATTTTGATTCATACTAAACAAGAGGTTGCTTCTAAGTCTTTGGAATCTAGTGGGGTCTCTGGTAAGCTAGGGATTGATTCTTTGTTAATGTAGTAGTGCTTAATATTAGATTTAGTTAGTATATTTATTTTATTTAATCACACTTATAATTTTAATTCTAATTGGTCCTCCTTACATGTATGACACTTGTTCATTCAAGTAGTCACCATTTAGGAGTTTTTTAAAGTGGATTTATTCATTTCATTTTGGTAGCTCATCTTAGGTTCATGGGAGTGGACTCACAACCACTCATTGAATATTGGGTTTGCCTTTTGATTAGATCCAATTACTCTTGTCATATGCACTCTCCTCCTTTAATTATTTAATCCATGGCTGTCTTTTAGGCTCATTTCATTATTGTGCTTCTTATTATCTATTTACATCTTGAAGGTTTTTATAGAGTTTGTGTTCTTTATGGACATGGTTTAGGTCTAATTTTGTTTCCATACTTTGTAAAAGATGGGATCTTTACTTTAGTTTCTTATGTTTCTTTTGTTTCAATAATAGTTATGAAATATAATCAGAATAAATAAACTTTATACAATTAAATTCACTAAAAAATTAATCAGAGTGGGTTTAACCATGGACAAAATTATGTAGTTAAGTGAGTTCTAAGTTGATGTAGTATGAGGATGAGTGCCCTCGGCCAAAGTCCCAATGCTTTACTAGATAGATTAGTGCCAATCACTACTCATGAAACATAGATACATGAATTTGACTCAAAAACTACAAAATTAAATCATAATAGCAATATCACAAAAAAATTAGCCTCTAAATAAAGACCCCCTCTCAATTTCAAACCCCTATAGAAATAAGAGGACCTTATAGATTTATACTGTCCTACTCTACAAGGGTTTTAACAAAATAGCCAGAAATTAATTTATAAAAACAATTGAGCTGAACTAAACCCTTATTCAAAACTCTAAAATTTTCTTTTAAACACATTGACATAACAATGGCATTCCCTTTATAGTCTTAGATGATTTAACAAGACAAATGGCTATTTTATTTTGCATGAGCATTAGGTAAATGAAATTAAATCCCATTAAATTGAGTTAGTGGACATAAAGTGTTATAATGATAGGAAAGTGTAATTACCAGTATGTAGAATGACAATCCAACAATAAGGCAACTGATACTCATTCCTCCTACAATAATCTGAAGAAAGTTTTCTTTATTATTGTTCAAATCAATACACAGTAAATGTCCTTATAATAGTCTATATTTAGGACCTAACTCATACCATTAGAAGTGGTCTCCTACCAGATTTGTCCACAACAATGCACCTTCTATTATCTTTGGCACCTGCCAAGCACCACTTTCTAATTAATAAGTAAGAAAAACATATTTGATCATTGAGAGGAACTAAATAAGATATTCTTATCTTGAATTGACCATTTTTGGCACCTGATCTATAGCAATTGCAACTGATGTTCTCTGACCCAAAGAATAGCCTACAACAAAGTCCAAATTAATTATATTACATTAAAGTCCAAAAGTCTTTTGACCTCTTATGAATTCCTTTTGCCTGTAGTTTCAACTTGATATTACTTTTTATGATCTTGTTGTTTCTTTATTGTACAGGTTTGAACCCTATCCCACTTTATCTAATTAAAACAATTATATTACATCTAAAACATAAAAGAACACATTTATATCAGTAGAAATGAAAGAGAAACAATATCCTAATGTAGCTTCTCACTACTGGCCTCAAAGATTGCACTGGCATAAAATATAACACCATTGATTCCACCAATTTTTTGGCATATTGCTAGGCCAATATCAACCTGACATAGAAAATTGAATTGTTAAGTTGTAAAGGATGACTAGATAAATAATTAAGATTCAACAAATAAAATTTTATCAAGTACAGTACATATTATGAAGTTGTAAATGATGAATGGATTATTGGAAGGAACTATGGATGAGTAGATAAATTATGGAGAACCAACAAATCATTGAGTATATTGCTTACAATGATAGCAAGAGCATAGTTTCTGTGAAATAAATCAAGTATTTTTGTCTTGGGCAGATTTTCCAACTCCACCATATATTCCTATATAATATATTTAATACATTGATAACCTAATATCAGCAGCAATCAAATATTTTTTTAACATCTTCATTGGAACTTATTAGCTCCAAAGTTTTACTCAAATTTAAGCTTAAATTGAAATTGGAAGCTGACCTAGTTGATACCGATGAATGAAAAATATATATATTTCTAGAACAGATAAAGATATGCACCAGGATTTTAGTTGCTTCACATGACACATCACATTGGGTTCCCCTAAGAGCTTGTAATGCTTCTTTAAAATCTTTATCATGACCAGCCTTTGCCTGGAATGCATTGACAACAAATGTATTAGAAAGAGCACCACATTTCAAACATGTAGGGTTTTTTAAATCGGATATTGTACAGTTCTTAGATGGTTAGTTTAAAACATCTCACATTAATATGAAAATTGAGCATTGAAAATAAGACTATTTTGACTATTTAATACTTTAAATTTAGAAAATAAGTAATAAATTATGTTCTTATAGTAAAAGAATACTTTGACTTAAGAAAAAAACTACACAATATTAAAACATGACATCGTGCTTTAAAAAATAAAAAGGTATCTATAATGAAGAACTTCATTTGGACTTGCTAATTGGTTGTCACTATTAACTATAAGCTTAACTTTAAAAATTGAGCTTCACTTAGTTTTAAGAATAGTTTAATATTCTCTACTAAACAAGGCTAGCCACATGAAGGTGGAAGCTCATTCGCCCCCCCCCCCCCCCCCCCCCCACCAACATGACTCTAAATTCCCCATTAACATTTAATAATATTCATTCATTCATCCATTTTTGAAATATAACATTCAATCATTATAATCACATGATAACATTCATTAACACACAACATTCATGAATAATTCATTAACACCCAACATTCATGAATAAGTCATTAACATATAAAATTCTTTAACACGCAACATTCATTTCCTTTTGGCTTTCTTGCTACTTTTTTTTCATGAAATTTCTAAGATGAATATCAATGTCCTCGTCATCCCTCTCCTCTACTAGTTCTAACACATGTCTCCTCCTCATCTGTTGAGGAACATCATGAGGCCGCTACACCAAAGGAGGGTCCGCTACAATAACAAGTACTTCAAGAGTTAAATTCACACCATTTTATATTAGTGAATTACGAGTTTTTATTTAAGTAAAATAACCATAAATTAAAAAATTAATTTAAAAGAACAAAACATAGATTTTCTTGAACCGAATGTGTGACATGAGCTACTTGTTGATCAATCTAAACAACCTTTGGCACTCATTCATCAGCATGATATGATTGATCTATATCCTCTAAAATATACACAAAAAAGGTTACACCAAGTTCAATTAAAGCTATTAAATTTTATTAATAATTACATAATTAGTTTTAAATAGCAAATGAGCACCTCCATTGATGCAGGAGCATCTAGAGGTATAAGGGCAATCTTGTGTCACCCAAAAAAAATATATCTAGACATAGTTTCTATTTCATGTGTTTTAATTTTTGGATACCCATTTAGGTCAAATAAAGGTTCCAACTCTCATAGTTCCACTATCAGTGTTCTGGGTTAGAGTTTTTAAGCACCTTGGGATACGTGTAAATGCCAAAAAAATAGGACTATGTAATTGAGCCATAATTATGGTGAGTTAGAAGGTTTAAATTGGAGGGATGATTAAAATTTTAATTTAGAACATTCCAAAAAAAGAATCAGGTCAAAAGGTTGCACGGTTTGAAAGTTATCACAGTTTTTCAGTTTCTGAAGACTTCCTAAGAATGCTTCAAAGTTAGGTTCGAGGCACTAAATGACCTTGTATAGGCCTAAAAAATGGGGGATGAGTGAAGCTGGTCCATAGGGCTATAGAGCACTCTGAGAGCTTTTCAAAGATGTAAACAGTTTGTCAATCAGAGCTACAGTTCAAAAGTTATGCCTCCCAGAAGTTCGGCTATCATTTTTGGATTCTTCTAATTTTGCACCGACTTCTAAAGTGACTTCTAGAGCCTTCCACATGGGGGGTAGATGCCAACTAGCAATTTCTAGAATGTATTCCTAATCCTTAACCCTTTGGGTTCTATTTAAGAACATTTTTGGCATTGTAAAAGGCAGTTCATAGTGGAGTTTGAGAGAAGGTACTGGGAGAAGAAATTATCTCCAGATTTATACTATTGTAAGCACATAGGGCATGTTTTGGAGTCTATTTTCTCTGCACTATGTGTATTAACATATTTTCATAGTAAATAAAATTTTCCCTTTCCTGTTGTGTCCATTCTATACTTGGGTTGTGTATCCATCAAGTAGTATTAGAGGAGGTTTTCCTAAGTGTGTAGATAGAGCGTCGACTGTGAGGTAGTTTGGACCAGGACTGTGTGGTTATGGGTTTGAGTTAAGAAGATGCCTCCACAAAGAGAGCATGGTGGAAGGGCTAGAGCTATTAATATTGAGGAGGTTAGAGCCGTCCAAAGGTAGGTTCAAGCATTGCAGGAGGAGCTCCGTAGAGGAACAAATGTTGTCGTAGGTGACGAAAGTGAGGACAACAATGAAGAAGAAGACATTGGACCGAAAGGGGAAGTTCTAAATTAGATAGATGAGAGGCTTTTTAGGGCCATTACTAAGTTTGGAAAAATACCTACAATTGATGTGGGTGTATTTTCAAGAAATCTGAAACCAGATGAGTTGATTGACTAGATCAACGAACTGGAGGAGTACTTTGAGTATGAGGATATCAAGGATCTAGATAGAGTTAAGTTTGCAAAGGCCAAACTGAAAGACCATGCCAAAATTTGGTGGCAAGAGGTTTAATTGGAAAGAAATAGAAGAGGAAAGGAGAAGATCACAAGGTGGGATCGCATGGTGGACAAACTAAAGAAGCAATTCATTCCTATTGACTACAAGCTTGATTTGTTTAAGAAGATGCATGGGTTAAAGAAAGTAGGAAAATTAGTCTAGGAATATATGGAGGAGTTTTACTGACTTCTTATTAGAATAGGGCATGCAAAAGAAAATAAGGAGAAGGTTGCTCATTATATCAGTGGGTTGCAAGCCAGCATCAAGGAGGAATTAAGTCTGGTAAGAATGACCAGCATTGAAGAGGCATACCAGTTTTTCCTACGAGTTGAAGAGAAGCTAAGTAAAAGGTTTGAAGGGACACAAAGAGGGCAAGGTCAAGGAGGAAGGGGTAGTGGTAGGTCATCTAGAGGCTGAAATGAGACCCAAAAGAAAAATGAAGATGTGGGTACTAGCAGGAACTAGAGGAACGAGGATTTCAACTTCTCCCATGATCAAAACTTTGGAGATCAGAGAGGAAGAGGTAGAGGACATGGACAAGGTTCAGGAAGAGGAGGCTTCTGTGGTACCTATTTCTATTTCAATAAACAAGGTCATCGTGCCTTTGAATGTCCTCAACAACAAGGAAGGACAGATAGGAGAGCTGAGGGCCAAGCTAGGGTTGCTCATGTGGATGAGGATGCATAGTCATCACATTCAGAGGATGTAGAAAGAGGAGGCTTTAGTAAATGGAAGGGTCCTACTGAGTGGTGAGATTGAACCAGGACAAAGGAGGAGTCTATTTCGTACCAGGTGCAAGTGTGAGGATAAATGTTGTGATGTGATCATTGATGGTGGTAGCACTGACAACTTGGTGTCAAAAGAGATGGTCTCTAAGTTAAAGCTCAAGAGGGAGAAACACTCCCAGTCCTATCGGATTGCTTGGGTGAAGGATGATCATAAGGTCTTGGTATGTGAACAATGTTTAGTGAAGTTCAAAATTGGGAGTTACCATGATGAAGTTCTCTGTGATATTATTCCGATGGATGTCTACCATCTATTATTGGGAAGACCGTGGCAATTTGACAGACATGCAATACATGATGGTCATGGAAACACATACTCTCTGACAAAGGATGGAGTTCACCACAAACTTAAGCCCATGATAAGGGAAGGTGAAAAGGTATGCAACAGTGCTAAGATCTGTCTTGTTGATGGAAGAAAGTTTTTAGATGGCATGAAACATCAGCGTATGTGTTATTCTTTGATTCCTAGAAAAGATAAGGAAGGTAGTAGTGAAATAACACTTGAAGTTTTAGATTTATTAAGTGAGTTTGGAGATATCATCTCTGATAATGTTCTAGAAGGATTGCCACCAGTAAGGAAAATTAGTCATCAGATAGATTTAATTCCTAGAGCTAGTTTTCCTAATAAGGCTGCTCATAGGATGACTCCTACTGAAACTGAGGAGCTAAACAAATAGGTTCAGGAGCTATTGAGGAAGGGTTTGATTCGAGAGAGCCTGAGTCCATGTGCAGTACCTATAGTACTGGTAGCAAAGAAGGATGGAGATTGGAGAATGTGTACAGACTCTCAAGCTATAAATATGATAACCATCAAGTATCGATTTCCTTTGCCAAGAATGGATGATCTTATGGAATGCTTGAGTGGAGCTCAGTACTTCACAAAGATAGATCTCAAGAGTGGCTATCACTAGATATGGATATGAGAAGGAGATGATTGGAAAACTACCTTCAAGACTAAGGAGGTTCTTTATGAGTGGCTAGTCATGCCCTTTTGATTGACGAATGCCCCAAGCACCTTCATGTAGCTTATGAATGAGGTACTTAAGAAGTTCTTGGGAAAATTTGTTATTGTCTATTTGGATGATATTTTAATTTTCAGCAAGACTTTGGAAGAACATTTATTGCATATTCATAGTGTCCTTGAAAGGTTGAGGGAAGAGAAACTATTAATTAATCTAAAGAAGTGTAGCTTTGCTAAAAAAGAGTTAGTCTACTTGGGGTTTGCTCTATCACCTGAAGGTCTCAAAATGGATCCAGAGAAGGTAAAAACCATCTTGGAATGGCCTACTCCAAGGTCTACTACTGAGGTAAGATCATTTCATGGTTTGGTTAGTTTTTACAAGAAGTTCATTAAGAATTTCAGTGGCATATGTGCACCCTTGACTGATGCAATAAGAGGTGATAGAAAAGAGTTCAAATGGACTACAACAGCTGCAAGAAGTTTTGAATTTCTGAAGAAGAAGGTGATAGAAAAACCTATGTTGGGACTTCCTGATTTTAGTAAGGTGTTCTAGGTGGATTGTGATGCTAGTGGTAGTGCTATTGGGGCTGTGTTGAGCCAAGAAGGTAAGCCTATTGCATATTTTAGTGAAAAATTGAATGATGCGAAGAAGAAGTATTATGTTTATGATCAAGAGTTCTATGCAATAGTTCAAGCCTTAAAGAAATGGAGGCATTATTAATTGCCAAAGGAATTTGTTTTATATACTGATCACCAGGCATTATAGTACCTGGCTAGCCAAGGTAAATTGAACTAGAGGCATATGAAGTGGGTAGAGTTCTTGCAGAGCTATACATTTGTGTTGAAGCATAGAAGTGGAAAGTCTAATAGGGTTACAAATGCATTGAGTAGGAGGCAGTTGTTGCTTACAGTAATGCAAGTTGAAGTAGTTGGGTTTGATGAACTCAAGAATTTGTACCCTAAGGATCCTAATTTTGTTGAAGTGTGGAAAGCTTGTAAAGAACCTGTTGCTGTAGACAGAACCAAGTGGTTAGACTATTTGATTCAGGATGGTATGTTGTTCAAGGGCAGTCAATTGTGCATTCCAAGGAGTTCCATGAGGGAAAATTTGATTAAGGAGAAACACAGTGGAGGGATGATAGGACATTTTGGTTGAGATAAGACCATTGCCATTCTTAGAGAACATTATTTTTGGCCTCAAATTTCACAGGATGTGAAGAAGTTTGTACAAAGTTGTTAGGTTTATCAAGTGGCCAAGGGATTTAGTCACAATACTAGACTATATCAGCCATTACCTGTTCCATCAAAGCCATGGGAGGACATAAGTATGGATTTTTTTCTTGGATTGCTGAGGACAAAAAGGGGTAATGACTCAATATTTGTGGTGGATAGGTTCTCCAAAATGGCACATTTCATTCCATGCCAGAAAACTCATGATGTCGTCCATATTGCAGACTTGTTTTTTTGAGAGGTGGTGAGATTACATGGTCTCCCAAGGAGTATAGTTTTTGATAAAGATACTAAATTTGTGGGGTATTTCTGGAGAATATTGTGGAAGAAGTTGAGAATAGACTTGAAATTCAGTTCCACACATCAGCCGTAGACTGACGGCCAAACAGAAGTGGTAAACAGAAGTCTGGGCAATTTGCTGAGATATTTAGTTGGGGATAAGCCCAAGGGATGAGATTTGATTCTACCACAAGCAGAATTTTCTTACAATAAATCTATAAATAGGAGTACTGGTAGATCACCATTCCAAATTGTATATGGAAGTAGCCCAAGGACTACACCAGAATTGAGGAAGATAGAGCTAGGGGAGAGGATAAGTGGTGAAGCAGAAGAATTTGCTAAACATATCAAGCATCTACATGAGGAGGTCTAGGTACACATTACCAAGATGAACCAAAAGTATAAGGGTAGGGCTGATCAAAGGAGAAGACACAAGGAGTTTCAAGTAGGGGATCTAGTCATGGTACACTTGAGAAAGGAAAGATTTCTAGTAGGTACTTACAACAAGCTAAAGATGTAAAAATTTGGCCCCTGCAAATTTTTGAAGAAACATGACTTAGGAAATGCATATGAAGTGGAGTTGCCAAATGGAATTCACATTTCTCCTATCTTCAACATTGCAAACTTAATAGAGTATCATGATGATGGTGCAGATGAGGGGTTGATGTTGGAGCCATGTCCAATTCCTACTTCTAAGAAGGAGGAGATAGAAGAGTTCTAGATAGTCGTGTGGGTAGGAGTACCAGAAATAGGAGGTATGAAGAGTACCTGGTTAAGTGGAAAGGATGGCCGATAGAGGATTCAACTTGTATATCAGCAGCTGAGGTATCCCATTTGGGATTTCCTCTACCATCCATAAAGTGACAGGGTCACTTTTTAATCTACCCTGGGTGTCTGATGCAGGAGCATCCAGAGATATAAGGGAAATCCCGTGTCACCCAAAAAAAATATATCTAGAAATAGTTTTTATTTCATTTGTTTTTATTTTTGGATACACATTTGGGTCAAATAAAAGTTCCAACTCTCACAGTTCCACTATCAGTGTTCTGGGTTAGAGTTTTTAAGCACCTTGGGAAATGTGTAAATACAAAAAAAAAAAGGACTATATAATTAAGCCATAATTATGGTGAGTTAGAAGGATTAAATTGGAGGTATTATTAAAATAGTAATTTAGAACATTCCAAAAAAAGAATTAGGTCAAAAGGCTACACAGTTTGAAAGTTATTGCAGTTTTTTGGTTTCTGGAGACCTCCTAAGAATGCTTCAAAGTCAGGTTCAAGGCACTAAATGACCTTGTACAGGCCTAAAAAATGGGGGACAAGTGAATTTATTCCATAGGACTATAGAGCACTCTGAGAGCTTTTCAAAAATGTAAATGATTCATCAATCTGAGCTACAGTTCAAAAGTTATGCCTCCCGAAAGTTCGGCTACCATTTCTGGATTCTTCTAATTTTGTACCGACTTCTAACGCGAGTTCTAGAGCCTTCCATTTGGGTGGTGGATGCCAACTAGCACTTTCTAGAATGTATTTCTAATCCTCAACCCTTTGGGGTCTATTTAAGAACATCTCTGACATTGTAAAAGGTAGTTCAGAGTGGAGTTTGAGAGAAGGTACTCGGAGAAGAAATTATCTCCAGATTTATACTATTGTAAGCCCATAGGGCATGTTTTGGAGTCTGTTTACTCTGCACTAAGTGTATTAGCATATTTTCATAGTTTAAAAAGTTTCCCTTTCCTGTTGTGTCCATTATGTACTTGGATTGTGTATCCATCATCCATGGACAGTATGAGTGACATCAAGGGCTTCATGATGTGGCTTATGATCTATGTGATGATTAATAGGCTACATTGCAATGTCATGCACATTATTATAAAATAGATTGTTTCTCAAGTATTCAATTTCTAATATATTTTTTGGCATATTTACCTATGCACATGATGGAGGAGACTGTTCAGTTGGGGCAATGGAAGCTTGCCATAGGTGTTCAGCTATGGCTACATAGCCTTGATTGAAGGCAATTCTTTTGTATTCTTCCATGGCCTCCAGATTAAAATCCGCACCCTGCATTTTATTTACATTTTTTATTAATTAACAAAATTATTTTCATTTTATAAATATTTTTTCTCTGCAATTCATTTATTGCTACTTACAACTCGTGCTTTGACTTAAGAATATCCCCCAGCACCAAGTTTGTGTTACCCAACCTTTTCTAGCCTAGCCTTTGTTGCCTTTGATGTGTCCTGCAACCCATGAAAAGTTTGAAATATGTTAGATGATATAGATATAAAGATCAATACTAATTAGTGCATTATTACATTAATGTACTAGTAGTTAATACTATTTCATACCTTCTCACGCTTGTTGGTGTAGTTTCTCTTTGATCATCCGCCCCTTTCTCCTAAAATGAACTCATTCCATTCCCTCACTGTAATAAATAGAGGATGCTCATACATTGGGTTTAGGAAAAGACTCTTTCTATATGAGTCTCTCACAACCTTAAGATGTTTGCAAGCTTTTTGTAACATTTTCTTTAATCAAAAATATTATTACCAAACTTATGCTCTAAATCTTTGATGAGCTGATCTTTTAATTTTTGATGTTGAAATTTCCACCTTTTAAGAAAAAACACAAAATTGTTAGATATAGCTAGTAAAATAAAAGACCCAAATGAAAGGAAAATTTTTGCACCAATTAATGATATGAAAAAAAAATTAGTGGGATAAAATTAGTTCACTTATGATGTTCCACCTTGTACGTATGGTGGGCCCGAATATTTATAGTTTGAGGTCATAAAGCTTCCTATAAAATGTATCATTTCCTACAAAAAAATGTGATGGGATAATCAATCCAAAGCTTCTTATGAATAGGTAAATGCATATTACAATATAAAAAATAATTATTTAAAGTACTTGGAATCTTAGGATATTTTAAAGACATCAATTCATCATTGTTAATCCACAATGACATCTTCATAGTTCCCATGCTAGAAACATGGGTAGCTCTAGGAAATGATGGTGAATTATACCCAATACTTTGACTATGATCTATCTCTGGCATAGTAGATGGTGCATCTCCTACCACAAAAAAAAAAAAATCCACTATGTGATGCACCCAAGATAAAGTTACAAATTATCAACCCATAATTAACACAAAACCAAAGATAGAAAAACAAGGATTTACTAGCTAGATGTCCCCTTGTTGCTGACATTGTAGTCAACAATCTTGTATGGACATCCGTCGACCTCCTAGGAGTCTCCTACACTTGATGACCTAAACAATACATTGTTAGCAAAGACATTCTAAAATAATAAAAGTAAGAGTTAACTTAAGAAGTTTTTGAATGTTCAAAATAAAAAATTCCTTGTAATTTGTCAACTAAAAGATTATTTTAGTAGTAGCAGTCAGAGCTATGCTACTAGCACCCTCACCGGGTTGTCCTTGACCAAGTTCTAGATTAGTTGCCAAAAAATCCTAAAATAAAAACACATATTACATATTTTACTTCAGAACATAAAACATTATAAATATAAATCTTTATTGAACTTTTTTTATAAGTAAAGATTCATTACTGCTTACTTTATAATGACGAGCTTGCGCTCTCAAATTAGATAGCCTCTTCATCATCTACTTAGACAAAATATTTGCTTCTTCCAAAGTTCTCATTATTTCTAAATTAATTTTTAAATTTCTTTTCTTAAACATTATTGTTACATTGTGAGTCTCTGCAATATCGTCATCAGAAGGGGTAGCTAGTGGCTCTGTAGTTACTGCAGATGCTTTTCCCTTATTTTGAACATCAGATTGTGAGAGGAGTATCAGTAAAACTATCATAGAATCTCAAAAATTGTAAATAAAATAATTCAATAATATAACATTTTTCAACTATCTAATTTGTACAATTTCAATAAGGTTTACACTTTCTGAAGAATGGGTGGGAGCAGCATCCTCATGGCCTCTATCATTTGTTGAATCCATATCGTCCTATCACAAAGATTAAAAATAAAAACTTTAGCTAACTGAAAGCAATAGACAGCAAAAAAAACTTATTAACAAAATGGTATATAATACTTACAACCCTCATGATAGTAACTTTGTTTGTATCTATGCAATTTAAATGGTAATCTATTAGCAGTTATTCCCCTACACTTATTGATTTTATTGCACAAACAAAAACTTCATTCCCCTCACACGCCTCAAATATGCACTTGGGTTGCTTACTAGTTGAGGAAGGTTTCATACTATTTATAAAACCTGCAATATTACATGTTGCTTTTGGTCTCCCATCAATGTACATAGAAAATATTTTACTTTGATCATTTTCTTTCCATTGTATATAATTAGTTGATAGTGCATACCTATGCATACTTTTTTTATATCAAACAATCCACATCCAATCATTGTAATTGTATCATGGACCGACATACTTTAACAATTCGACAACTTTTTTGTAACATACCTTTATCCCATCAATGGAAAATAGGCCTAAACCATGTAATGAGGATGGAGCAATGCGATATATCCTCTCATTAACACAAAAATCTGTGTTAATTGGAGGTAGCTCATTGGGTACCCATTCTTTCTCAATGTGTGTGTATCAAAAGGGCACCTTGATGTCACCTTTGGTCTCATCATCATAAGAACATGAAGCCCCATTAGCAAGGAAAAATTACATGCATTTATCAATTTTTTTTTAATCTTTTGACCTCTAGTTGATCTCCCTATTTTAGACGTACCACATGTAGAGCTTTCATCTACCATTTCCTCATTTAATGTAGATAGATCTAAGAAGTACCTATTTAGTGGCACCTGCAATCCATCAAATGGAAATTTAATAATATTTAAATAATATATATAGAATAATCAAGTCATGACTCATACGTGCAATTCTTCCTTGTCTATATGTGAGAGATATAAAATGTAGTAAGTTGAAAGTGATTATACAATTATATTTCTATACGGACCTTCTTTGTCTATATATAAATTATATGATTACATAATATGTCTATTTATAACACACATGGTCAATGATAAATAAGAAACATATGTGGTCAATGATAAACAAGAAGAATATAAGAAAATAATGTCTATTTATTGACTTATACCTATTGATCCATGTCACTGTGCATGATCCAAGCCAAAGGGGTGATGATGTCTGTAGTCAATTGACTATTTGCAAAAAGGGTGATAATCAGAAATAATATAAACAATGGTAATTATAAATAACATATGTTGTAATCATTAAAATTGAACACAATAAATATGTAATCATATTTCCTACATATGTTAATCATTTATCTTAAGTTAGCTAAAAATTACATGATACACATATACTACAAATAACTTAGAAGACAACATGAACAATATGCAACATTTAAACATAAAAAATTTTAACTTATATATGGAATGCAAGATCATCAATAGAAGGGGTGATGATGTCTGTAGTCATTGATTATCTTCTTCTTCATCATCCTCATCATCATCATCATCATCATTATTATAATCATCATCGTCGCCATCATCGCCATCATCATCACCATCATCATCGCCATCATCATCGCCATCATCACCATCATCATCACCATCACCATCATCACCATCACCATCACCATCATCATCATCATCATCACTATCATCGTCATCACCATCATCTTGATCTTCATCATTTGCTTCCTCATCATCTTCAATATCTTCTTCTTCCATAACATTATACTTTATCAGCCTTCCTCTTAGATCATGTCTACCAAAAAAATGAACATCTCAATTTATGTGAAACCTTTGAGTAAAAAACTTTCTCACTTTGGCTTGGAAGAACATGGGGGTCATCTCCAATTGGCTTAAACGACCTTGTATTAATCATTGTAAATCTATTATCATGTTGAATAGCCATTCTATCAAGATCATTTTGATTTAGTCGTAACCTGTACCATTTGACAATGAATAGAACTACTTTGAAGGAGCTAAAGTCGCACTCAATTATATCATCCAAGATGCCATAGTATTGATTTTGAGATTTTTGAGGATGTATATCGTTTCTAGATGATATATTGGTGACCTCAAAAACTGCAGTTATCCCGGAATCACAAGTTTTCTTTGTGTCATCCAACTTTTTTATGTGAAATTTCTTGCCATGATAGTAAATAGCTTTGTGGTGCTTGACCTACAATTTTTGATCTGTGTGTAAATTATTTATATTGTGAGTTGATACAAAACATACGTCGAGTTATGATCATTAATAAATTTCTACATACCTCTCCACCTCTTAAACACTTTACTAGATCAACTACGATTGGCGTAACATTGAAATCTCCATTATGATGAGCTTTTGTAACCAATGAAGCAACACCTTCCCATGTTAATGAGAAACCATTTTGTTGACATTGTTCAATCCATACCATCATCCAATCAAGATTGTTCACAATATACAAATGTATGGCATCCCACTCTTGATCACTTGTATAAAAAAAAATACACCAATTATAAATAACTTATATTGAAGATTTATAAGAATTAAGTAACTACAATAACATCTTATATTTACCTCTCAGTTTCCTCAATCTACCTTTTCCCATCAAGTCCTCCCCTTCAAATTTGTTAATTGAGTTGAGATCCCAAATACGATCTGCATGGATGTTTGTTGCAAACTTAGGAAGATATTAACTAATGTACATCATGGTCTAGTATACCATATATCCCTCCACCATAGAACCCTTAGGATGTGCTCTCTATTGAACCAAGACTTTCAAAAATTCCAAGTGCCTCTCAACCATCCACATTGAACTTGTTGGTATAGGTCCACACAATTCAATTTCCTCAATTTGATGTATGAGGTAGTGTTCTTGTGCATTGAAAAAACTTGGATATAGACACTTTTGCATTTCACACATAAGAAGAGGAATTTTTCTCTTCCAATATTTTATATCTTCTTTATTGATTTCTTTAGATGACATCCACCTCATGTATTTTCCAAGATCATATATAACCTATTTGAAATTGTTGATTAAGTGGTGTGGGAGAGATAGAGGTAGAATGTACTGCAATATTTGTAAAATGATCTTGTCAATATTTTATAAAAGAATGCAATTAAAACTACATGCAATATACAAATATATGGTGAATATAAAATAACATGAATTACCTTAATAAATGTATGCCAATCATGTGTTTTCAACCGCAGCCCAATTTCACTTTTCTTTGATATGAGATTGTTTATGTTCACAACAAATCCTGTGGAAAATCGTATTTTTTTATGACTTCGTTTATAGCATTTCTCTACTGCTCTGACAATAACCAACTAAGAGCACTTGTATCAATTTGGTCTCCATTTTTATTTGATTGAATGCCATTTTTCATTGCATGGTTGGATTCTTTAATGTCACTAAAAGTTTTGACAATTTGGTCTTTGTCATGCCTTCCATCCAAGATTTTCCATAATGTCTCTGTTACATTCTTTCCAATATGCATAGGATCAAACTAATGCTTAATTGGGAGTTGCTCATAGTATGACAACCTGGTAAATTGCATAGGATAAATTTTTAGTCCTTTTGGAATTTGCTCATTGATGCCTTGACAAACTTCACAAGCATCAATTACATCATTAGTAAACAAAACACAATATCAAAATATAAATTTGAAACAAAAACCATCAGATGGAATGACATTACCTCAATGATTTATTTTATTGTATGCCAACTTCCATAGGTGAGGTGTCATTCTCTGTGGCTTTGATGTAGTCTCATCTTTCCCATTGAAAAGATATTTTTTGGTAATTTGGTACTTATGATTTCTATGCGGAAAGTGTCTATTCTCATCGAACACCTACTTTCTTAAACTTTTTGAATGACAAGATTTCGTCTTTGGACCACAAATAGGACATGCAAATTTTCACTTTGTCTAAAGACCTACAAGATCATGTATAATTGGATTAAATGTGTTAAATTTATTTTTTCACTATAACATACCAAAAAAGAGGTGTTAAGAAGAGAACATACCACAAAAATGTGTTAGCCTAGGGGCACCATGTATTGTCCATACAAGCATTGCATGAAATTCAAATTGTGTTTGTCCTATGATCTACATATGTCATACATAGTAACCCCATTCCATAACACCATCCTCATCGATAATGGGTTCAATATATACATTGATATCTTTAACTTGGTACTTACCTAGTGTTGGCGCTAAAAATTGCATGGTCATTTTTGAGAAACTTTGAGAAATCATGCCCCTTAAATGCTTTTTGATGCATATGTACCTAGCTGTACCTTTGAAGCATAAGAGGTGTTTAATGTTTCTAACACTTTCCATTCAGTGCGTCTACATGTTCCATGAAGTTAAGTTATCATTTCGAGCCATCCTGTGAAGTCTTGTTTTAAGCAATTGTAAAATCTGCAATTTTACCCTGTGTCAAACAATGATAGGAGGTTGTCTTTGTCATTGAATATCTCACACCCAA
This sequence comes from Cupressus sempervirens, assembly GCA_028749045.1. Lineage (NCBI taxonomy): Eukaryota > Viridiplantae > Streptophyta > Pinopsida > Cupressales > Cupressaceae > Cupressus > Cupressus sempervirens. The sequence continues at coordinate 279,311,572 of CM053786.1, read as the reverse complement.
AAATGTTTTGTGATTCATCGCTTTGGGAGTGTCTAGCATCCATGCCTGAGAACCTATGTTTCAGATTTTGAGTCATTTCAAATCCATTTGACTAGGTTTTGAATCCCTTAAAGTTGGTAGTTTACTGTTTTCATGCTTATGCACTTTGTACATAATTCTGGGAAGCCCTGTTTGACATGCTATAAGTTCGACGAAGTTGACTCAAATGTTGAAATTCCTATCGTGTTGCATTGTAGGCGTCAGAGACTTGTTATGTTTCAAGTTTTAACTTATGACGAATCCGTTTGATCAGTTTTCAAACATGATTCCAATGGAATTTCTATCTTTTTATTGGTGTTAGTATTTGCAGATTGATCGGTACCCCCGTTTATGATGTTATATCTCAAAATTTGTGATAGGTGAGATCAAATAGATTGTACCATCATGTTGTCCACTAAAAATACTCCAAGTGTGTCAATTTTCAAGTCTTGATGAATCCATTTGCACATTTTTCCAAGTCAATTCCATTCGCAAAAAGCACTTTTATGTCACTGTTTCCAGTTTGTAAAATCTAAGTAGCCCACTTTGACTGATTTCCATTTGCGCCCATTTATTCATCATGAGCCCAAATTGTAGATCCATAATATCCTCATGAAAAAGAACCAATGTCCCAATTTTTATTTTCCCAAGTGTCAGTTTGCCCAGTTTTTGAAGCCGATTCAGAATCTAGTTTATTGCTTTCTGACATATTTATCTGCAAGTGATTCTAAGAGGTCAACTTTGACGATCAATATCTTTTGACCCCAAATTCGTCATGAGACAAGATTCGACATAGTGCAAGAATAAAACACAAAGAATCAGTGTGTTAGATTTTATAGCCCGGTCAGGTGTTTGGATCAGTTCTTAAGGCCAGTCAAAGGACCTCCTGGCATTAAAATGATAGTTTGCAAATAAGTGGGAAAATGAGTTTTAATGACATTTCAGTGATGGATTTTGATTCAAATCAGTGCTAGATAATCAACAAGCTAGTTTGAAGCTTCAGGTGTTCGAAAAGGAATTTTTTTTTAGTCGGACCCACTTTGGGGTTTGACTAATTCTATTAGATTAATAAGGCATTGGGATTTTCCTGAAAATTGAAAACAAGTCCAAAATAGATGAAGTTGATCCAGTGTTTTCAAGGTTATATGTGGCAGACAACTCTTTATTCCCACGGAAAGATGATGCTAAGCCGCTCTCTGCTCTTTCAGAATCAGAAGATCTACAAGTAGGAAAATGTAATGTAGGGGTAGAAGGAGAAGTAACAAGTAACCAACTTGATATGTTGGGTTCTAATCTAAATAATAGTTTTGGAAATCTTCATCCAACCAACAAGTACTTAGATAGTGAGAATTCAAATTCTAGTTTTAACATTAGACCCTTACAAGATACTGTGTCAAAAGAGAAATCTAGCAATTGTGGAGATGTGCATCTTAATAAAGGGTTAGAACCAATTTTCACCATTATTTTTATAACTAATATGAGTACAATATGGGAAAGAGTGATGGCAACCTTATGGCTCCAAATATTCAATAGGATCTTAATCCAAAAGGTGGAGTTCTTTGACAGGCATAAGGCTGGTGAACTGACAAGATTGCTCACCTTCGACTTAGGATCTCTCAAGGATATTGTGAATGAAAATATATATAGAGATAGGGGGTTCAAAGCATTTTCAGAGTTGCTTTGTACAAATGGACCACAATACCTACCTTCAAGGCATAGCGGCAGGGAAACAAGGAATTAAAGCTTGAAGATAATTGATGAGTGATGGAAATGTAGGGAGATTATATTGCAAAGCAGTGAAATGGCCGCCTTAGCAGCTATATTTAGTTTTAGTGGGACAAGGCCTAATTATATTGGGGTGCAGAAGAATCCTGCATCCTTGGCATTATGTCCTGCAACTCCAAATTGTATCTCAATAGCAGAGAAATTAAATGATTTTAGTCATTATGTTCCACCTTGGAATTATAATCCAGAAGATGGACATGGAAGAAAAAAGCCAGCATCTAAGCAACAAGCGATGTCAAAGCTACTTGAAGTGATTCATACTACAAAACCTGATAATTTTATGCGACAAATATTAGATAAAAATGACATCTATGTTCATGTTGAGTATCATTCTGCTTCTTGACTAGGAAACCATGACATTGATGTCATCCATAAGAGAATCAAGGCTTTGCAATTGGCAAGTAAGAAAATGTGTAGTAGGGTAGAGTTGGTTTTAAAAAAGAAAATCTATAAGTTTAAACACTCCATGCACGCAATGAAGAGTAGCCTATAGATAGAAGTTGAGCATGGCAGGGGAGCTAGAAAAGACAAAATAACAGAGGCCAACCATGAAGGTAAGCTCACGCAAAGAGCAAAAAAGGAAGCACCAATGCCATGGGAGCCACCTATAGCCAATTTGCAGTATAATTGCAGTCAATAAGAAGTCTCCATGCCAATTAAAATGAGGCATCTTCACTCATAAAAAGAAACCCTCAGTGCATGAACAAGAAGGTCTGCGCAAGCAAACATCCCACGCATAGAGAGCCAAAGACTAGAATTAATCTGTTAGATAAACTTTGTTATATGAGTTGACATGGGGTGCATGATTCAACCAATGGCAATGGGATTTTGGAATCGAGATTTTTAAAGAGCAGAGAGAAAAAGCTTCTAGAGAAATTATACCACATTGCCTAGATTTTGGGATTTAATAATTGTTAAATACCAAAACACTCATATCATATGTTGTTAAGAAGATTAGGCTTTTGGCAAGCTGCAACATGGAGGGTGGGGCCCATGGTCGGCTAATAGACATAGAATTTTGAGCCCAAAAGCATAATTTTAAATGAACCAACGCGTGAGCTAATGTGGTGATGAAGCATAGGATCCTGACATGTGTCCTGATCCTGCGGTGGGTGCATGCCCGCAAAACAGAGATGCGCACTGGTTGAAGAATGCGGGAATGCAGGATGCTAACACATGTTAGCGGGTCCCACAAATGATGACATGGCATACCTACATGCAAGGGATGATGGAGCAACCAGACAGCCAATCAGGGGCTGCCACATGGTGCCACAAGAACAGGGTCAAACAGAATGCACAAGATGTTGCCACATGGCAAATCCAACAAACGACACACGCCCGCAAAAAGAAGATGCGAGTAGGTTAAAGAATGTGAGAAAGTAGGTAGACACCATGTGGCAGTGGGTCCCATGTGCGATGACATGGCAGATGCAACAGGCGGGCCAATCAGGAAGCACCACGTGGCACTTGGTCAAAGTTGCTTTGACTACGAATTTGAAGGGAGAAGGAATAAAATATTTTATAGTGCCAAAATTTAAAATATTTTAAAAATGAAATAGACGTGCAAGAATTTTCAAATTTGAAAAGGGAGTTTAATCTAAAGTTCAGACTTTAGATTAAATTTAAATTTTTGAATTTTTAATCTCTCAAAGTGATAGTCAGACATATCTAGCAGAGGGAGTATTTTTCAAACTGTGATTATGGGGGTTTTCGAGAGGCAAAATATGCAATGTTATATATCGTCGAAATCATGAGAAGATGAACTTTCCAATTTTGAGGTCAATTTTTGCACAGAATGCAACTGGTTCAAGCTACATGAGGATTTTTCTCAGGTTCCTATCTTGCAACCGAATTCAGGTATCAGAGTTCAGTTGTGATTTCTAGCAGGGTAATGACCTGAATGTGGTTGAAAGGCAGTGAAAATTTAGTTGGGGTTTAATTTGATCACATTCTAAATAGTTAAACCTCAATTCCTCTAGATTTTCATAAGTCGAATAAGATATTTTGGATGCAAAAAGAGTTTTCATCATTGAATAGAGGATATTTTCAAGTTTGTTACAAGAAATGATGAAAAAAAAATCAGATCAATGTGTGGAAAGAGGAGAGAGGTTTTTCAGTTGTAGGAGATTGAATTTCAAGTGGACACATGTCAAGCACATATTAGATCTGGAAATTCCTTCATCCTATATCATTCTTTCTCTCTTTCATTTGAAGTGTTGGTAGTTTTCTTTCGGTAATACCAGCAGGGTTCCAGTTTTACTATGAAAACTAGGATTGCAGATGGTTTTGCTTCTTGACTATTGAGCTGAGCTCTAGCAGTGAAGGCCACACATCCACCTTGTGCCGATTTTCATGTTCATGTCATATGTTGTTATTCTGATGTACTGAAATTTGAAGCTAGTTCATGTGAATTGTTTAGAGTTTCATTATGTGTTACAAGTTAGTGTATTTACTCTTTTCAAGGATAAATACAAAAGGGGATTTACATGATTTATCTTAGTTCTCTTGTTCTATCTCCTAATTCTTCATGTATCATTAACCTTGTGATTAAATGGATAATGTGCATTTTATTTAAGGCAGCTTGGATGAGTTATATGTCAGGTCTTTGTTGCTTTTGACTCAAGTTGTCAAGTAAATGCTTCATCATTCTGGTAGGGTTTCTGGATGTATGAAGGGGATATTGCATAAGTATGGGATTAGGGGATTTCAGTTGATAAACTTGATTGCACTGCAATCTAGTTAGGTCATCCTACTAGTAATGACTCTATGTTTCAATGGATAAGGCACTGATCACTAAATCAGATGCAAGCTGATATGAATGGCATTTGCACAAAATCTTTTATTCAAATAAATTCATTTTTTCATGTCTTGTAGTGGGCTAAAAGGAAATGAACCCTCACTCAACTTCTGAGATTCATAGATTTGCATTTAGCTATTGTAGATTGATGTTATTTCATGAGTTACTAGGAGATATAAGGGTTTTCATCTACGTAATAGATTTAGGGATATGTTTTGCACTGGTACAGTATCAATTGAATCTAAGGTCTACCCACCTAGGTTTAGTAGAACCTGAAGTAGAAGAAGGGTCATGCCTTCTAGTTGGCCCTGTGTTTGATATGATATGTTGAGAATGGGAGTTAGCTACCCCTAGATATGTCATATTCTCATGGGGATAATTGAAAACCCTGTAGCATTTTCAAACACCAACAAAATGGCAACTCTGTTGGGAAATGTATTGAATCTGTATGATAGACAAACCTTGAGAATTTAAAGAAGATTCAAATACAATAGGAAGGCTTTGCTATAGCATCAGGGTTGTGAGGTGTTTTCTGTGTCCTTGCTGAATTTTGTTATCCCTAGTTAAGCTTTATTCATAATCAACAGTATGTTGTGCGAATTGAATGTAAATTGTGTTCTATGACTGTTATAAGTCTATCTTCAATTAATTGAGTCTTTGCAAGTAATGTTGAGAAAGTTCAAAGTCAAGAATTGATTTATAAAGTGTAGTTTCTTTTCAAGATGATTACCGATCTACAATTTTCTCCTACATTGAAGGTTTGGTTCAGATTTGTCAAGTGACAAATTTTGTTTTATTTCTCACATGAGTGAGTGGCGACTCTCAAATCTCTGTACCAGTTTGTTCCTAGTTTATTTCATTGCAAAAATTTGAGGGACTTTCAGTTGTATGGGCAGATCTGAAACTTTTGGTAGTTTCTTGAAAAGGAATTTTAAATTCTTCATAAGTTTTAAGTGTTGTTTGCAATTTTCTGTTATAAGAAATTGAAGTGTAAAAAGTGAATCACAGCAGTGATCTCTTTATCCTCTTGAAAGGAGGTGGTGGCTCTACAAATTTTGATTAGTGGTGCAAAGGATCTTCAGTCTTGCACCTGTGCCAAATCAGTAGATCGAAGTTTAGCATCAACACTTGAGGTATTTTGGTTTTCATCTTTTCTTTTCATGGAAGTCAAAAGTTGTTAAAAATGGTTGCCTCTAGCTAGTGGTTTCAGCACTAAGAAAATAGAGGTAGTTTTTTAAAATTTTGAAAGGTGGATTCTTAGTCCAGGTCTAAAAGTGATCTGCCAAATTTTGAAAGTGTTCATGCAAAGATTGCTAGATTAGAAAGAGAAAATCATGATCATATGGTCTTCATCTTGAGAAATGCAATTGGTTATATTAAGGATCTTGATGGATTCCAAACTTACATGAAGTTTAAACATGAAGTCATGAATCTTGATGAGCTTGGTAGACCAGAAAAGTCTTCATGGCTGATGTTGCTCTTAGAAATTTTTATGCCACATTCGATTGATTGGCCAGCCGAGTTAAGATTCGAAAAGATCACTAAATTCCCAGATATTATCATAGAAAGTGAAATTGCTTTAAAGGCTAATGAGTCTAATATTAGTGAATGCAATGAGTCTGTTGAAAGTGATATAGAGAGTGAAGAGTCTCAGCTTTATGAAATAGAGGATAGTAATCAACAGTCTGATAATATGCATAATGTAGATTCATCTTCTTATGATGATGAGTATACAGAAGAGGAATAGTGTGCTAGTAGTAATCATCTTCTTTCTAGTGATGAATATGAATGTGTTACAATACCGGTTGTTGAGGTATTTCCTGAAAAGGAAGATGTATCAAATGATCATAATTCTAATTTTTCATTCTCTGTTACTAAAAAATCTACTATTACAAATGTGCCAAGCCATCCAGATAATAATCTTAGCCAAGGAGAAGAATCTAGTAGTGAAATCTTGTTAAGTGTTGATGAGATTTCCGACTTGTTGGCTCATGATTTTGAAAGGTATGCTAACCAATCTAAGGATGCTTGTGTTTTGACATGTTATGCAAATTCATATGGTGAAGTCATTTCCCCTAAATTTGATGTTGAAGAAGATACAGTTTCAGAATATGCTCTATCAAGTTTGGGAGGTGTATGTGATGGTAGTTTGTATATCAATACACATGACGACTTTTATGTTGAGAATGAAGGTGTAGGGATAAGGTCTATTGCTAGTTCATTGTCTTTGTGTTTTCATGAGGCCGAGATAAATTTAGATAGCTCATGTGTTGAGAAAACTAATACTAATGAAATGGTTTATCCTAGTGAGTTATTTGAGGGAAAATTCGATACAAATCAGCATATGGTGAACATGCAATTTCATGATAATTCTTATGATTTGGGGTCTAATCATTTGTTGGAATGTGAAGAAGATGCATCGTATGTTCGATCTAATTTATGGAGTACTAATATTGCAAATGAGGAGAAATCAGATTCTACATACTCTTCACACCCGGAGGCACAAGGTGAGTTACGAATTGATTCATGTAACTCGTTGAATGAAGTAGAGTACCAAGCTTTTGTGTTTCTGGCTAAAGGAATCCATGATATAGTTAGTAGTGATCAGTTTTAGTTTGTTTTCAGTTGCTATGATCATGCTGATTCATATTTTCATAGTGAGCAAGATGAAGAAAGTATGTCTAATTTTTATATGCACTATGAAGATGATGACAGTTTTGTTTTGCCTAATGAGTTGATTGCAAATGTTGATGTGCTGGGTGAGACAAATCGAAATGAGAATTTCAGTTTACCTCAGTTGAATGTAAATGAAAATCAAGTGTATGATAGAGGTAAGGAGTTATGAAACTTTTCAGTGGCCTAGGGCCATCACTTGTACATAGTAGTGCTAGTTGTTGTTTGCTTTCAATAAAGCTGTTCGAGAAAGTTTTGTTGTTTAGGTGTGTGGTCTACTTCTTCTAGAGATTTGAAATCTTGCCATGCCCATAAGGGGCATGCATCACCAGATAGAGCCACTATTGGCGCTAAAAATTGCATGGTCAATTCTGAGAAACTTTGAGAAATCATGCCCCTTAAATGCTTTTTGATGCATATGTACCCAGCTGTACCTTTTAAGAATAAAAGGTGTTTAATGTTTCTAACACTTTCCATTCAGTGCGTCTACATGTTCCATGAAGTTAAGTTATCATTCTGAGCCATCTTGTAAAGTCTTGTTTTAAGCAATTGTCGAATCTGCAATTTTACCCAAAGTGTCAAACAACGACAGGAGGCTATGTTTGTCATTGAATATCTTGCAGCTAGAAATGTTTTGTGATTCACCTCTTTGGGAATGTCTAGTGTCCATGCCTGAGAACGTATGTTTCAGATTTTGAGTCATTTCAAATCCGTTTGACTAGGTTTTGAATCCCTCAAAGTTGGTAGTTTACTGTTTTCATGCTTACGCACTTTGTACATGATTTTGGGAAGCCCTATTTGACATGCTATAATTTCGACCCAGTTGACCCAAATGTTGAAATTCCTATGGCATTGCATTGTAGGCATCAAAGACTTGTTACGTTTCGAGTTTTAACTTATGATGAATCCGTTTGATCAGTTTTCAAATGTGATTTCAAATGGAATTTCTATCTTTTTATTGGTGTCAATATTTGCAGATTGATCGGTACCCCTGTTTATGATGTTATATCTCAAAATATGTGATAGGTGAGATCAAATGGATTGTACCATTGTGTTGTCCATTAAAAATAATCCAAGTGTATCAATTTTCAAGTCTTGATGATTCCATTTACACATGTTCCCAAGTCAATTCCATTCACAAAAATCACTTTTCTATCACTGTTTCTAGTTTGTAAAATCTGAGTAGCCCACTTTGACTGATTTCCATTTGCTCCCAGTTATTCATCATGAGCCCAAATTATAGATCCATAATGTCCTCATGACAGAGAACCAATGTCCCAATTTTCATTTTCCCAAGTGTCAGTTTGCCCAGTTTTTGAAGCCGATTCTGAACCCAGTTTATTGCTTTTTGACATGTTTATCTGCAAGTGATTCTAAGAGGTCAACTTTGACGATCAATATCTTTTGACCCTGAATTCTTCATGAGATGAGATTTGAAATAGTGCAAGAATACAAAACAGAGAATCAGTGTTTCGGATTTTATAGCCCGGTCAGGTGTTTGGATTAGTTTTTAAGGCCAGTCAAAGGACCTCCTAGCATTAAAATGACAATTTGCAGATAAGTGGCAAAATGAGTTTTAATGAAATTTCAATGATGGATTCTGATTCAAATCAGTGCCAGATAATCAACGAGCTAGTTTGAAGCTTCAGGTGTTCGAAAAAAAAAAAATTTAGTTGGACCCACTTTGGGACTCGACTAATTCTATTAGATTAATAAGGCATTGGGATTTTCCTGAAAATTGAAAACATGTCCAAAATAGATGAAGTTGATCCAATGTTTTCAAGCTTATATGTGGCAGACAACTCGTTATTACCAAGTAAAGATGATGCTAAGCCACTCTCCGCTCTTTCAGAATCAGAAGATCAACAAGAAGGAAAATGTAATGTAGGGGTAGAAGGAGAAGTAACAAGTAACCAACTTGATATGTTGGGTTTTAATCTAAATAATAGTTTTGGAAATCTTCATCCAACCAACAGGTACTTAGATACTGAGAATTCAAATTCTAGTTTTTACATTGGACCCTTACAAGATACTTTGTGAAAAGAGAAATCTAGCAATTGTGGAGATGCACATCTCAATAAAGGGTTAGAACCAATTTTCACCATTATTTTTTATAACTAATATGAGTACAATATGTGAAAGAGTGATGGAAACCTTAGGGCTCCAAATATTCAACAAGACCTTGATCCAAAAGGTGGAGTTCTTTGACAGGCATAAGGCTGGTGAACTAATAGGATTGCTCACCTTCAACTTAGGCTCTCTCAAGGATATTGTGAATGAAAATATATATAGAGATCGGGGGTTCAGAGCATTTTCAGAGTTGCTCTGTACAAATGGACCACAATACCTACCTTCAAGGCACAGCGGTAGGGAAACAAGGAATTAAAGCTTGAAGATAATTGATGAGTGATGGAAATGTAGGTAGATTATATTGCAAAGCAGTGAAATGGCTGCCTTAGCAGCTATATTTAATTTCAGTGGGACAAGGCCTATTTATATTGGGGTGTAGAAGACTCCTCCATCCTTGGCATTATGTCCTGCAACTCCAAATTGTATCTCAATAGCATAGAAACTAAATGATTTTAGTCATTATGTTCCACCTTGGAATTATAATCCAGAAGATGGACGTGGAAGGAAAAAGCCAGCATCTAAGCAACAAGCGATGTCAGAGCTACTTGAAGTGATTCAAACGACAAAACCTAAAATTTTTATGCCACAAATAGTAGATAAAAATGATGCCTATGTTCATGTTGAGTATTGTTCTGCTTCCTTACTAGAAAACCATGACATTGATGTCAGCCATAAGAGAATCAAGGCTTTGCGGTTGGCATTGGAGAAGAAGGGTTGGGAGTTTGTGCTTAACAGGAGGTGTAGCCATGGCACATAGAGTATAGGGGAAGGCACTCTTCTAAATGAATTTGATTTAAAATAATTTTGGAGATTCAAATAAAAGGAAAGTCGCACACATCCAAGGCAGAAAAATAATGCAAAGAGGGGGCATCACATTGAAAGAAGACAACCCATGCATCATACATGGCAGACTAGTGAGAAAGTAGGAAAACGTGTAGCAGGGCAGAGTTGGTTTTAAAAAAGAAAATCTACAAGTTTAAACACTCCACACACACAATGAAGAGCAGCCTGTAGATAGAAGTTGAGCATGGCAGGGGAGCTAGAAAAGACAAAATAACAGAGGCCAACCATGAAGGTAAGCTCATGCAAAGAGCAAAAAAGGAAGAATCAGTGCCATGGGAGCTACCTAGAGCCAATTTGCAGCATAGTGGTAGTCAAAAAGAAGTCTCCACGCTAGTTAAAATGAAGCATCTTCACTCATAAAAAGAAACCCTTAGTGCATGAACAAGAAGGTCTGCGCAAGGAAACATCCCACGCATAGAGAGCCAAAGACTGGGATTAATCTGTTAAATAAACTTTGTTATATGAGTTGACATGGGGTGCATGATTCAACTAGTGGCAGTGGGACTTTGGAATCAAGATTTTGAAAGAACAGAGAGAAAAAGCTTCCAGAGCAATTATCCCACATTGCCCAGATTGTGGGATTTAATAATTGTTAAGTACCAAAATGCTCATATCATATGGTGTTAAGAAGATGAGGCTTTTGGTAAGCTGTAGCATGGAGGGTGGGGCCCATGGTCGGCTAATAGACTTAGAATTTCAAGCCCAAAAGCATAATTTTAAATGAACCAATGCGGGAGCTGATGTGGCGACGAAGCATAGGATCCTGACATGTGTCCCGATCCTGCGGTGGGTGTATGCCCGCAAAATAGAGATGCGCACTGGTTGAAGAATGCAGGAATGCGGGATGCTGACACATGTTAGAAAGTCCCAAAAATGATGACATGGCATACCTGCATGCAAGGGATGATGGAGCAACTAGATAGCCAATCAAGGGCTGCCACGTGGTGCCGCAGGAATAGGTTCAAATGTGATGCACAAGATGTTGCCATGTGGTAGATCCAATGAATGACACACGCCTGCAAAAACAAGATGCGAGCTAGTTAAAGAATGTGGGAAAGCAGGTAGGAACCATGTGGCAGTGGGTCTTGTGTGTGATGACATGGCAGATGCAATAGGTGGGCTAATTAGGAAGCACCACGTGGCACTTGGTCAAAGCTACTTTGACTACGAATTTGAAGGGAGAAGGAATAAAATATTTTAAAGTGCAAAAATTTAAAATATTTTTAAAATGAAATAGACATGCACGAATTTTCAAATTTGAAAAGGGAGTTTAATCTAAAGTTCAGACTTTAGATTAAACTTAAATTTTTGAATTTTTAATCTCTCAAAGTGACAGTCGGACATTTCTAGCAGAGGGACTATTTTTCAAACTTTGATTCTAGGGGTTTCCGAGAGGTGAAATATGCAATGTTATATATCACCAGAATCATGAGAATATGAACTTTCTAATTCTGAGATCAGTTTTTGCACAGAATGCCACTAGTTCAAGCTACATGAGGATTAGTCTCAGGTTCCTATCTTGCAACCGAATTCAGGTATCAGAGTTTAGTTGTGATTTCTAGCAAGGTAATGACCTAAATGTGGTTAAAAGGCATCAAAAATTTAGTTGGGGTTGAATATGATCACATTCTAAATAGTTAAACCTCAATTCCTCTAGATTTTCATAAGGCAAATCAGATATTTTGGATGCAAAAAGAGTTTTCATCATTGAATAGAGGATATTTTCAAGTTTGTTACAAGAAATGATGAAAATAAAATTAGATCAATGTGTGGAAAGAGGAGAGAGGTTTTTCAGTTGTAGGAGATTGAATTTCAAGTGGACACGTGTTAGGCACATATCAGATCTGAGAATTCTTTTATCCTATATCATTCTTTCTCTCTTTCATTTGAAGGGTTGACAGTTTTCTTTGGGTAATACCAGCAAGGTTCCAGTTTTAGTGTGCAAACCAGGATTGTAGATGGTTTTGCTTCCTAACTATTGAGCTGAGCTCTAGCAGTGAAGGCCACACATCCACCCTGTGTAGATTTTCATGTTCATGTCATGTGTTGTTATTCTAATGTACTGAAATTTGAAGCTAGATCATGTGAATTTTTTAGAGTTTCATTATGTGTTACCAGTTAGTGTATTTACTCTTTCCAAGGATAAATACAAATGGGGATTTACATGATTTATCTTATTTCTCTTGTTCTATCTCCTAATTCTTCATGTATCATTAACTATGTGATTAAATAGATAATGTGTATTTGATTTAAGGCAGCTTGGATGAGTTGTATGTCAGGTATTTGTTGCTTTTGACTCAAGCCATCAAGTAAATGCTTCATCATTTTGGTAGGGTTTCTGGATGTATGAAGGGGATATTGCATAAGTATTGGATTAGGGGATTTCTATTGATAAACTTGATTGCACTGCAATCTAGTTAGGTCATCCTGCTGGTAATGACTCTATGTTTCAATGGATAAGGCACTGATCACTAAATCAAATAGAAGCTGATATGAATGGCATTTGCACAAAATCTTTTATTCAAATAAATTTAGTTTTTAGTGTTTTGTAGTGGGCTAAAAAGAAATTAACCCTCACTCAACTTCTGAGATTCATAGATCTGCATTTAGCTATTGTAGATTGATGTTATTTCATGAGTTACTAAGAGATATAATGGTTTTCATCTGCTTAATAGATTCAGGGATATGTTTTGCACTAGTATGGTATCAATTGAATCTGAGGTCTACCCGCCTAGGTTTAGTAGAACCTGAAGTAGAAAAAGGGTCATACCTTATAGTTGGCCCTGTGTTTGAAATGATATGTTGAGAATGGGAGTTAGCTACCCCTAGATATGTCATATTCTCATGGGGATAATTGAAAACCTCTAGCATTTTCAAACACCAACACGTAGTTGAATGAACAAAAACATTACATAATTATTATGACCATTTTGATGGATTAGTAATAATAAATTAATTTAGATGACCATTAAATCAAAAAATACCTGGAACAATTAGTGTCAACATTATGTGCTCTCTCTTTATGGACAACCAAGGAGGTATCTTATTGCTGATAACAAAAATAGGCCACACTATGTATGTGGATCTCATCTCTCTAAAAGGATTGACACTGTCTGCTACTAATGAAAGCTTGAGATTATGAGGTTCTTCTTTAAAGTATGGCCATTTTTCCTCTATTTCCTTAAATTTTGAACCATCTGCTGGCATTCATATAATGTCATCTTGACTTCTATTGCATGCATGGTAATCCATAAATTGTGCCAAGCTATTGCACCTGAATAATCATTACAGACATGGAATAATGGGAATATGCCAAAGAACCTTGCGAGAAACCTTTTTTGTTAATCAATCTAATTGATATCTACTAGTATGAAAAATAGGGAATTGTGTTTCAAATTCATGTTGTTTATGATATATAATATGATTACTCGGACATGCATGTATTGTTTGATACTCCATTCCAATATCTTTAATGATGGTAGATAATTCTCAGTACGAGCGAGGTAGAATGTTTGATGGTGGTAACAAACTCTCACCTATCAACCTATGACCAAAAATATAATTTGTTAATTTCAAGAATATTAATTGTTACACAAACCCAATGTTAATGGTAAGGGAAGTACAAGTAAAATAATGAAAGAAGATGACATACCTTAACATACGTGTCATTGCTATGTTGGATAAACCATTCACAACCTTCAAGTTCACCAACAACAATACAATGACAAGAAGAGTTGTTTCAGAGCCTTTATATAGGAACTCGTGTGCCTTCTCAAGTATAGGTACATCAAGCTCTGTGTCGACATCTTGATCATCATCATCATCTTGATCATCATGATCATCTTAATCATCATGATCTTCATCATCATGGTCTTCTTCCATGGTATCATTACCTTCTACCTCAATATTCACACCTCCATGTTCCCTCATTTCAAAATCTGCACTCTCTGAATTGTCATGGTCCATAACATGAAACTCAAGGACACTGACCTATATGAAAATGATGACCTTATATTAGCCATGAACATGGTTCATCATCAAATCATTTTATGTAATTTATAAATTATTAAAATACATACTAATGGATGATATTCATTTCCCCCTTCAATGTGACCATGTTGCCTACAATGTTCCTTAGCTATTTTGATTAGATATCTTTGAGTCTTTAAGCCCTTACAATTTTTGCAAGGACAATAACATTTTCCATCACCTTTTCTTTTTAAGTTAGACCACATTTTAGCGATTGTCTCCCTATTTTTTTTTGTGTTGATATCATTAGACATGGTCTTTCTTGAATGGAATGACTCATTGGTGGAAGAAGGATGATTTGTTTGCAACCTACAAATGAAGTAGTAAGAGGAAGACACATATATAAATGAATACTAAAGCAAGACAGATAGAAAGAGGTATAGATAGAGAGATAGATTGATAAAGAGATAAAGAAATATAAAAAATGAAAAGAAACAAATACTTAGTTGACCTTCCATAACTCTACCTCTACATATTGCACTTGCTACATACAAGCACTTTCTGAGAAAATGGATAGTAGCAGCCAAGAAGGGAATAGGAGAGTCCATTTGGCTCAAGAGGAGGATGCACAAAGTGACCAAGGGGCAAGAGGAAATTCTGATCCAGATAGAGGAGAGTCTCTAATGTTCAATGAACCCTACTGAATACTATCACAAAGCAAGAACCTCCCCAAAGAAAGACATTATTCAGAACTCTCTACAAGATAAGAGGTAAGGTCTAGAAAGTTATTCTAGATTTTGGTTCAACTGATAATATAGCCTCAGTAGAAATGGTAGAGAAGCTTGGATTGAAGATGTTACCTCATCCTAACCCTTACAAGGTTTCATGGCTAAATAAGGAGCAATAGGTCATAGTAAATGAACAAGTTCATGTTCAATTTCAAATAGGGGAGTACAAAGACAAGATTGTCTATGATGTTGCAAAAATGGATGCTTGTCACCTATTGTTAGGTAGGCCCTAGCAATTTGATGTCAATTCTAACCATGATGGAAGGAGAAATGTTTACATCATCTCCAAAAATGGGAAGGAATACACCATGAGACCACTACCAGAAGATAGGAAGGAGATCCAACATGCATCTAGTGTGATGATGGTTGGAAAAAAGGATTTTTTGAAGACCCTCAAGGTGAAAAACACCCCTTGCTTTGCCATAGTAGTAAAGCCAAAACTTGGAGATAAAGGAAAGGAGTTAGTTCTGTAAACCAAGTAGGAGTTAGGACATATTTCAGTGTTTTTCCAAACTAATAAACCTCCAGGGTGAACTAGAAGGCATTTGAAGCCCTACAATTCTATGCCCTTAGCAATCTAGATAGTTTAGCTAAGGGGTGCCCATTTCTTTATAGGCAGATGCAAAGGATGGTTCAGGAACAAAGGATGGTTTAGCCAAGAAATTTGCCTACATACTGGAGTGGAGTTAGCCGAAGATATTTTGGAATCTTCAAGAACCTGTTAAAGGGTATCTAGAAAGGTGAAAATAAACAATTATTTTTATAGCTACAAAGGAGGAATCGAGAGCATTATAAATAATGAAGAAGAAACTTAAATCCATACAACTTCACCTCTATTTACAATTTGACCTTTCTGCATGTGAAATATGACAATATACAAAATTTTGAGTCACATTTTCACTTAAAAAAGAAAACCAAATATACCTTTGGTACAATATCTTCTTCAGATTCTTCACTATCAGATTCTTCAGAACTGCAAGCTCCTATGCAAAAAAAGGATGAGATGTACTAAGTAATTTTTGATGGCCAATATTTAAATAAATCAACTTTGAATTTTATTTTTTTATGAAATTCAGTTTCTTTATCACGTACTGAAGACTTGGCTAAACCATGGAGTACCTCATTAGAAGACTCATCCTCACTTGATTCTTCTTTACCATTTTTTAAAATTGCAACTGACCCATTCTTCACTACAACTGAGTTATTCTTTCCCAAACTACTTGGTTTTTTATGTGTTTCCTATAATGCACTTTGAATAATATTAAACAAAAATTTCTTCAAAAAGTACAAAAAAAATTTATAAAATGAAAAATGTCACAATAGTATAGCAATATTTAAAGATAAAAAATAGATATCTATTAATGTTATGCTACAAAAGTACAATGAATGTCTTCATCATTTAGAGAGCACCAACTTTTTTGTTTGATTTTCAATTTGAAATAAGGCATTCCAATTAACCATTTTTTCACTATTGAACATCAAAATTCTATAAGCTTGTGATTCCACTAAAACATGATTCTATTCTATAGATAATTATCCACAACAAAATGACTAACCTCCTAAGAAGAAAAATCTTCATGCTAGAATCTTTTGCGGGCAGCTTCTTTGTGATGGCAAGATTTTTGCTTATAAGATGAGTACCATAAAGTAAAAACATATGTTATATTATCAATATGATCCCAAAAAGCAACAAAATAACTGACATTTTTCAGATTTGGTATTTTTTTCAACATAAATAATTAGATATGTTATTGAAACCAAACTTGACCCTTTAGGAGTGATCATGACTTTCCAAGTCATCAAAGGTTAATTAGTATCTACTTACCATTACGACAAGTTGACAACTATAAACTTCTGACAAGATTCCATACATTTTTTTGGCCCTAATTCATAGTTGTCAAATTATTTTTGTAAAAAATGAACCAGTCAGTCTATTCAACAAGAGAAGAGAGTTAACCGATTTACTTCATTTCTTTACATTATTTATAAAGATTGTTAATTTCTTAAGCTTTAATTTTGTTGCTTTATGTGAACTCTAATTTTTTGATTGTGAAATATAATAATAAAAGAATTCAAATTCAATATGTGCTTCAATCTATTAGTGAAGCTTTCAATACTTACCTCATAGCTGCTAGAGGCTTTGGAGGTCTTTGATCTCCCATTTCTATCTTTTTCTATTTTAAACCTTATGAAGATCTTGCAAATGTATACACTTTAGAGAAGTTTGTTGGTCTTATTTTTCACATGATGAAAATTCTCTAACATAGGTACTAAAAAAATAGGGTTTCTTGTTTAGTCTTTTAGATTTTGTTTAATCTTGTTAAACCCTGTGTCTTGTTCCTTTTAAAAGTTTTGGGCATGAAATCTTTTTAAACTTTGGTGAATATTTTGTTTTCATTTTGAAAATTTCTGTGCCACCAAACCATCTTGTTCTCTTATGTCTCTCACCGTTTAATTCTAATAAGATCTATGGCTATTGCTACTTCGCTATGATGAGTTGTGCACTTCTTATGTATAGTGAGGTAGCGAATGCTGCAAAACTAAAGAATAACATTGTAAAATGGAGATGCGGTAGTAAAAAAATATGTTGCGGTCAAAAATTCAGTCACATGCATTTTGTTAGAGCTGTTAGAGTAGGAAAATAAGCCCATGTTACGATGGCCGCCAAGTTTCCCAGTGGTCATAAAGAGTTCCAAGTGGCATAATAAATGATTATATCATTGTTGTGACAAAACCATGAGGTGGGTAGTTGTGATGTGACATGCTTTTATTTCTTGACATTGAGTTTCGTTAAAAGATACTAGAGCTCGCTACCTCACTATCAAAAAATTCAAGCACCTCACTGTTAGTGACATAGCAAGCTGCCATGAAATGAACAAATGGTGGGACCCAAGCAATATGGAAAGGTGACTGGGATTAAAGTACAATTTTATTTTTCTAGCCGTGTAAGATTTGTCACATCATCAGTAACCTAAACCCATGCCCCATTCATAAAGAACATGAGATTTTCTAATTGTCAGATCAAAATGGAATCAACAATCCTCACTATCTCGCTATAAAGAGTTGCATGAAGTTTATACATAGCAAGGTAGTGCATATGGGACACACCATTTTCTCTTAAGAGTTGTATCGACTGACTTCCACATGATCAAGTAGGATCAATGGTTGTTGCTACTTCACTATAGCAAGATGCTCGAAAGTTATGTATAGCAAAGTAGCAACTAGATGACACGTGTCCCTATTCATCAGTGGGTCCTGTCTAAAATGCCAACAAGGAAGGAACTACACACATGGCTAAATTTCATTTGGTTCACTACCAGCATGTCAATTTGAATGTGAGTCATTTTTGCTCCCATCCCTGGATTGTAGGATTTTTCAAAAATCTATGGTTTAAATTTGAATGTAGAAGGTGTTGCCACTCTATGCATTTATGAAGTTTGAAAGCTTCACGTGTGAAAGAAAACAAAGTATAATAGAGAATATTTTCTTAGTATCATCCCACACAAACAAAGATTTCAAGCTTTTCCTTGAGAAAAAGCCATTACTAAGAAGCTTGTGAGATACACAAGAACGTGAAGCAAATTTCTAGTGTTCACAAAGACATTACAGAGTTATGCAGGGAAATAAGCAAACCATCAAGTAAGTATTTACACTATAACCTCTGTAGTGTCTTAATTATACAAATTACAATTCAAAATGCCTCCAAAGAAGGGATTTTCTAGTCAGAAGAACTACTTGGACAAGAATGTCCATGATGATTTACTTGAGATGCTTCCCAACTCCACTACAGAAACTGTGCAAGTAAAAAGGCTCACTACATTAAACCCTAGGTTGAAAATAGTAGATGGATTATATGACAATGGTAATTGGGTCTGTGATGCCAATACCTCTCAAACTAGTTTAGAATTGTTTAAAAATGGTTTTTCAGAGAGGAACCTTTTTGCGCCACATGCTAATATCTGGAATTTTGAGCTAGGGAAACTAGTGGTTCCTAGTGTTTTCATGGATTATGATCTTCTTGAAGCTATGGCCAAAAATTACAAAAAAGCTATTAGGGTTGTGAGAAGAACTAATGGTCAAGTTTTACTTATAGTTAGCCTATATGATATTAGGGAAGTTTTTGGTTTGGGGCCTATCACTGACTACCATGTGCCCATTGATTTGGAAGGGTTAGAAAAGGAATAAAAATCCCAGAAAGATATCATTAGACAAGATGCATTGAAGGCACATATAGGTAAAATTGGAACACTGCCAGCAATGACAACAGCCTCCAGGGAACCTTTCAAAAGGGCATATTTCAATCCCAAGGCTATAGAGATATATAGGACCCTGTGTATAGCTTTTGGAAGAGATGAAGAAGAATTTATGCCCTTGGATTTCATGTATATGGTTGTTTAGATTTCATCTTTTGGTTTGGACATCATTTTTTATTTTGCTTCTTATTTGGCTAAGTAAATTCATAGTGGATTAGTTGGGATTGCTAAAAATAAGGTAGAAAAAACCTTTGGTCATTATTCTTTACTCATGCATATGTTTTTGTTTAAGGGAGCTACGTATTTTGGTAAAGAAATGAAATTAAATAGAGAAGAGAAAGGGGAAGGACTGCCAGTCCAATTATGGAGTGTAGATATGACTTGGGATGCAGAGAATGCTAGTTTCATCAAGTTTGACAGGTATTTAGCTTCCAAGCTAAGATGCCTTTTATTAAGTGACAATCCCAAAATTCCCAAGGCATTAATGGGTCTCATTAGGCCTATGGATAACCCCCATAACTTGAAAGTTTCACACAATTGGGGGGATATCATCCCGTACTTTGTTTCTACTATTTTCAGAATCTATGGTTTTAAGGTAAGTCCTCATGTATTGCCCTACCAGGTGCACTTGAAGGTAGGAGTAGCTAAGTTTCTATGGCAGTTAGGAGGAGTAGAAGAAACATTTTTGCTGAAACAATCAACAGGGTCAATTTTCCCCACTTGCACAGTAGCCCATCATTTTGTAATAAAAAAAGGGGGTTGACTTTGTTTGAACAAAATTTTGGATCCATACAAAATGGCTATTTCTTACCATTGTTTTTGTGATTCATAGGGTTTCCATCATTTGGCTCTTAGGCATAGGATCAAGCTTGGTAAAATTGAGCATGAATTTTATTTTCTTGAAGATATAACAAGAAATGAGTACTCTCTATAGGAGCAGGAAACAAAGAAAGAAAAGTGGAGTCTTTTCTAAAATTTTGGATTTTATTCATTGTTTTGATCCAAATTATAGGCCTTTCGATGATGCAGTCACAAATGTAATTAAGATAAGGAAACTTATGAATAGTTTTCCTGAGATAATAGAGAAAATGAATGAAAAGAAATAATTCTTTATTATATTTTACCTGGATAAGGCTCGGGAAGTAATGAGAAGATTGGGTTTTACTCCTAATAGGGGTAGGTCATTCAATTGTCCAAAAAAGGCTAGGGTACACTCTTATTTAGAATAAAGGGGCCACTGTACACAAGGGGAAAATGGTAATGGCATCCACTAGTACTATTGTGGAAGAGAGACCTTCTAAACCTTCTCTAAAGAGGATAAAGATAATAAGGGAAGAGGATCCTCATGCTAAGGAATACTCACCCTCCTAGACCCCTTTGAGTATTGAAGAGGAACAACTTACTATAGAGAAAATTGAACAGATGGGATCACAAGGGGAAGTCTTGGTCACACAATAAAAAATAAATGAAGGAGAACCCCAAGAGCCTCTAGTGCCAAGTTTTGAATTAACAGTTGCAGATTATAGAGGAAGGGAATTGGACCCTATTTTGGAACAAGCTAGACAAAAAAATTTATCTGACGATAGCTTTGTCAAATCTAGGGGTTTCCATCAATTTGTATGGAGGTTAAATATGAGAACTTTTGAGGAAAGGTGCAAAAAATTGATAGTAGAGCATCTAGAAATGGATGAAGCCTCTATACAAAACCAAATAAAGGAACAAATGATGCAAGAGTTCTAGAACATAACCTCTGAAGAGGGGAGGCAAATGGTTAAGGCTTCCAATATTTTATTATTTCCCAACTAGGATATTGTAGATGCATTAATTTTTAGTTCTGTTTCTAATAAATTGGAATTACAAGACCCCAATAAAAAGGAGTTTCTAGGGACTTCATTTAGTGAAGATCAAGCTACCTTGGTAATGTGGTCACTAAGAAAGGGGTCTAGGGCTATTTCATCACAGCTAGATGAACCTGGGCTAATAGGAAACATCGTTGTGAGGAGGGTGGCTGATACCTCTCATGTGCAGGTAGCACATTGAAATGTGGATGCATCCAAATTTCTTTTGGCAACTGCAGGAAGGAAGAATAGGCCATTTTTGAATTACAAAGCAAATATGAAACAATTCTTGAGGCCTACAATAAGGAGGTTCAAAAGAGGATTGAACTGGAAAATAAATTAATGGGAAGGTCTACATCACCTAGAATAACATTTCTTTGCCCTCCAGTGGAACCTTTTAAATCCAATCCCCTCATAGAGATGCCAGATACCCCACAAAGACTATAGTATTACACTGTTGAAGACTTTGAAGAAGAAAAAAGTAAGTTATGGGTATTACATGTGGAGTTGGAGTCAGAATATGAAGATAATTTGAGAAAAGCTCTTATATAATTGGCTAATAAAATTGAATGGTCATTAGTTTATGACCAATTGGCTAAAGTGGTAAACATCTGGAATGAATTGAAAGAAAATGATGAGGTTTTAAAGCCTATTGTGAACAAAATGGGGAAAGAAATAGAGGATGAGAGAGGTGACCTTTTTATGTTACTCTATTATAAGGTCATCACATGATATAATTGAGAGAACCTATAACATGGTTGTTGATCTCCTAGAGTTTGATGAAAAGAGAATTCATTTACAGAGAATAATTGTTGGCTACTTAGATAAATATAAGAGCTAAAGGTTTAGCTTATTCCCTCATGCCCTAGATAGAAAAAATAATTAAAAAGTAAAGATGAATGGACCAAATAGTTAGATGATTTATTTTGTCTCAGAATGAATAAAGTTATCAATGAAAAAGGGCATGCATTGTGAGCTAGAACTATTGAAGAAATGGTAAAGGTTCAAATATTCTTTGATTCTTTGAAACAAGAATTCATTAATATTGACAATAAGGCAGAGTTTGTTATCCAAAAGCAACAAGATATTATGTAGTTTGATTGGCTAGATGACATGTTGTTTGACAAGTGGATGGAAAAAATAGCTGCTGATGAGCAGTTTGAGGAAGTTGACAATGAAAGTGATGAGGTGCAGGGTGATGAGATCCAAATGATTGACACTACCACTACACAAGGCCCACAAGAAGAAGAGGACAAGAATGATCAGTCAATTTTAATTGTAGGCCCAGACCCATAGGATGCTAACACAATCGAAGAAGAAGGAAAGGTAGAAGTTACTCCTACAGTACAAGATAAAAATGGTGAAAACCCACGAGTGGAGGTTAACCTGTAATCATCAGAAAAAACTTCATCATTGGCTGGCTTGCCAGTTGCATACACAGAGGAATCATAATAGTAGCCAAATCAATGACATCGAAGGATGTAATAGAAAGGGACACACCAAAAGGAATGTTTGATCTAAAAATCTTTCTGTTACTCACTTCTTTGTCATTTTGTGATAGGTGTATGTAAATACTTCTTGTCAAAGACACCTATCAATTCTCTTAGCCTAAATCTTGTTGCATCTCACATTATATAAGTGAGATTCTAGGGTTAGAGAAGGGTCAAATTTCTAATGCTTTTAGTCATATACTTAGTTTTTTTTTCATCCAATAATTTCAGCAAGTCTTATGATGTATCTTCTCTACAAGTTTTTTCTGAGAATACATTAATATAGAATGATCTCTATGTTTCTTCCTAAGGTCATTCTGAGTTCACTGCAAGTGTATACAATTTTCAAAGAAAATGAATACAAATTATGAGCTATCCCCACATCTATTCCTTCTAAATTTTGTCTCCTTTTGATTACTTAGTTATCTTGATGTTGTGTGAGTAAAAGCTTGTACAATTGATGCAATCACTTTAGGTTGTATATCTTTTCATCACTACTATGAATTAAATGAATTAAGTAAAAGCTTTGATGAATTTGATAAGGTTGTTGTAGTAATGGGAAGAATGTTTTGAATGATGAATTCTAGTAAGAACTACTCCTAATATTTTTTGTAAGGAAACAAATTAGATCCATGGAATTGTAGTAGACTCTGAAGCCCAATGAATTAGGCACTAGTCAAAATAATTTAGCTAGATGAGAAATATATCATAGATGACTATCAAATGCAAAGTTATAATCAATTTCACTTTTATTTCCTGAAGATTTTCAAAGCTGGTCAATACTTGTTTGCATGAAATATTCTAGCCTTAGTTAGCCACTATTACAGGGAATACTTGCAGATCTATAGAAGAATTTTTGACCAAATTAGTTATATGGGATGTACTCTATTAGAAATGTCACAATTAGCTATGTGTTTAAGGATCGAGGATGAGAATCAGAGTGAAACTAGTGTATTTCTTACACAGTAGTAGTCAAGTTGATTCAACCCTTAAGTATACTTGCCTTGGTTTTGTAGAACCTAAACTGAAAGAAATTGTTCTTGGTTTTGTTGATGTTGGGTCCAAATTGTTTGCATATGTAATTGAAAATAGGAAGTGGCTTGTCCTTAGGTTGTATATGTGTTATCATTTTGGTATTGAAGCATTTTGTTGCTCAATAGTTTTAAAACCCCAACAAAGTTGATGGAGGTCATCTAAATTATCAAATTCCTATTAAAATGGAGTTCAATTTATTACGATATAGGTAGTTGACTTGATGTGAAAAATGCATCTATGATGAGAATAAAATACTTAAGAAGAATTCATTACAGGCACTAATATAAGAAAGACAATAAACTTGTAAAGTATAAATCTCATATCAACTACAAATTATAATTACTAAATAGTGCAGAGAAAATTCCTCTATAAATTGGGCTTTACATAATAAAAGAAATCACTACATGTGTAGGCTTAAGGATTGAGGTATGTGCAAATTATTGGTGCAGGGGCACCAAGGTCATTCTATGAAGATACACAAACACACCATGAAGATCAAGGGAGTGAGTAGGACAAGGAGCTATCCAAGAAATTCAAATGGATAGGAATTAAAAGTTATAATGGTTTTCATGACCAAACAATGTAATCAAATATGTTTATTTTGTAATGTCTTGAAAGGACTAAAAGTCATTTGTAATGTCCTTAAAGGACCAAGAGTTTGTTTGTATTGGACTAATGTTGTCCAACCTAAGTCATGTTTACAAGAAGTTTAGGTTGAGCATGGGATAGGTCTAGGACCTTAAGGAACATTTATCTAAGGGTTGATTATTCAAATAAAGCCATTTTTGACATTTGAAATTCAAATATTCAAAACAAACAACAACTATTTAGAAATTTGGAGGGAAAGGGTAGTTTACTAGTTTTTAGCCTTAACCAATCAACTCAATGTCAAAAGTTGGTTGATATAGTTATAGGTAGTTCTATTTTAGCAAGAGAAATGTATTGTGCGAGCAGAGAAGCCTGAGAAATGCATAGACTAATAAAAGACAATAATAGAGCATATCTTTTTTCTGCAAAACTAGCATTGGATCTTTCCAAATTAATGTGATTGTCCATTTTGGGAAAGAGGAAGATGTATTAGAAGTTTATTTTCATTCTTTTCTTACCCTAAATGTATTTGATATACTCTGTGATGAGAGTTTAGACATTTTTTATAACTCATATTCTTCATTTTTGGTGTATCTTTGCAATAGTCCTAGTTTCCTTTAAGATGCGACCATCCCATGAAATCTAAAGGGCCTTGACTTCATGGGATGTGCCAATCTAAAATGTATAATAGTCTTCTAACTTTTATATGCAGACAAAATTTCAGATGTTGATTGTTCTTCATGGAACAATGATGAGAAACCAGTGAATTGACAGGTATAGTATAACAGTGAGCATTTGGCTTGAATGAGAGGGGTGTCTAACTATTTGGATCATCTTATTTTACTCCATTGATGGTGAAACAACAATATTTTAGGCCAAGAAGTGTGTAGAAACAAGACATTGAAGAAACCCCAAGGAACAAGGGTTTGAAGCCTCAAATTGGAGGTTTCGGGGTTACAGAGTCTTTGAGGCTAATTGCTCATAGAGTTATTCATTTTTTATCATTTCACAACTTTTTTGATGATTTGGAGTGATAAGGATACAAATAGAGTGTAGTTGCTTTGTAAACTCATGGTTTTTAAGTCATTTTGAAGGTCACTATGTTGGAATAGTCAGAACTCAACCAGAGGAGTGTATGGTAGGGTTGGAATATGTTTTAGTACTTCAAAAAGGGTGTCCATAAATTCTATTACCTTGTTATGTGATGTGGGAAAATGTCAAGTTATTTAGGCTTTTATGCTACTGCAGGGCTGCTAGTTTTGCACCATTGATGACATACAGATAAATATAAGCCTGAGATTTAATATAGAATATATAATAAAGCCAATATAACTCCTATTAATTTAATAAATATACTTACCCATTAGTGATATATTCCACACTCTAGAGCATTCCATGGCAATCATACTTCATAGACAATATTAATATGGACTTCCATTTAAGCTATGTTAAATATTTGATAAATGACTTGGCATCAGTAATGCCTACTCAAAAATGGTGAAATTCTAAAATTTAGTCATAGGCCTACCACTGCTGGCCATATGGAGAGGAAAATGGAGGAAAGCATTAAATCACTTTAAACAAAAGAGGAAGTGGAAATTTTTTGAATTGTTTTGATAAAATTCATATATGTATTTCTTTACTTCCCTCTTCTGGTTCTTGAGGACTAAAGCCAAAATGTGTGCAGGGTCCTAAATGTGATATATTAGTAGAGATTAGAATTTAGATCTATAATATATATCCCTTATGTGCAAAGTGGTTGAAAAAATTCTTAGGCTGAGGAATTGGAAAATTTAATTTAGAATTGAAAGGAATATTAAAGAATCCATATGAATTATGGTATGGACATACTCCTAGTGTTAAGCATTCCAATTGTTTTGGTAGAGGATGTTATATCAAGGGAAAGAACCAACATGATGATAGACAATGCAAGTGTGAAGGTTGATGAATAACCAGAGAATTCGGATAAGCCTAATGAATCTAGTAACCAAGAACTTGATTATGTTTGAGAGATAGTTTATATTCAATTGAAGATGTACAAAATGCCTAATTTAAATGGGAAATTCCATGGTATGTGTAGCTAAATCATGTGATAAATCAGATAATTGGAGATTAAAATGCAATACAAAATAGAAGGGAAATCAAGGAGAGTACTTGTTTGATTTTTTAATTTGAGACTAGAACATTTTATAAAGTATCAAAGAGCGACCAATGGATTAAGGTTATGGAAGAAGAACTTGACTAGAATTAGAAGAATGATACGTGGACATTAGTTCCTAAACCAAAAAATAAGAATGTGATTAGCACAAAGTGGTTTTCTAGGAACACATTAAAAAACATTGGTGATGCAATCAAGAACAAAGAAAGACTAGCATGCAAGGGTTATCCACAAGGTCTGGACTATTGAAAGAATTTTGCAACAACTGCAATACTTGAAGGAGTGAGAATACCAGACACTCTCATAAATAATCCTGAAGAGTATACCAAAAGTTAGAAATGACTTTAGCAAGTGAGCTTTAAGGAATATATGAGATCTAAAATCACTTGTAACATCAACCAACCACTTTGATATGGCTTAGAGAACCTAAAAATCCAAGCATTATAGGGAAGCATCTAGGACAAACAAATTATTTTTCACATACTTTGCATGGATGATAATTTTACGAACGTGGAGACAAATAAAGCTTGTTTAACCTCGAACAAAACTAATATTTGTTCTTCAAAAGTAATGAAGATAGTAGAATACCCAAAAAACATAACTTAGATTTGGTTGAATTTAACAAGAAGGTTATAAAGACCATTCATTAGAGAAATCAATTCAAAGGTTATGTCTTGTTGCATATGGTAAAAGAATTTCACTTTCTAAAATAAATAGAATGCTTAATAACTCTGTGACAAATTTTGATACAAAGAATTATAGTGACTAGTCAAAATACCAATATGCTCAATTTGGTATTATATATCAAATTTTATAGTGCAACTTGACTTCAAAAGGCATAGGTACTATCTTCAATTTCTTAGCTCCTATTATTTATGTAGACTTCGACGCAATGAAGCTTGAACTCTATTTTGAAAAGAAAAGAGTTGTTGATTATTTAACTTCCACTAGTGCCACTTATCCAATTTCTATAAAAAGTATACCATCAGTATTTGATAATAATTTCCATGATAAGTTGATGTAAAAAGAAGTAGAACGAAAGTATAGCAATAGTCCAAATTGAGTTGAAGATAAATTTATGGTATTCATTAATTGTGAAGGATATCAAAATCATATATTATAGTTTGAAATTTTGAAATAGAAGAAGATGTGAATGTTAATTTTAGTTCTAATCCAAGATATAGCTCCAGATATTTTTAATGGTTATATACATACTCTTGTCAAGAAATAAGGTTATTATTCTTAAAATAGCATTTAATATTCAAAGCCACCCAAATGAAAACACATAATATTTTGGACTTTTTGTTTCAATAATCCACTTATCCAATGATAAATCATATCATTAAAAGCTTACAGTATTTATAAATGTCTTAAATTTTTTCAATTACAATCTTCCATAGAAAGAAAAGAAGTTGCCAATTGCCCAGCCTAGATAATTTTGTTGAAGGAGATCTATGTTGTGGAACACTTCCAAGAAATGCAAGTTACACTTCAAAACAAACAAACAAACATAAAGTTAGATGGTACTTTCTGCTTCTATAAATTCCATTTAATCCTAATATTAACATAAAATAGAATGAGTTTAAATGACCATAAATAAATTGGCTTTAGAAACTATCATTAATTCTTGGAAATTTTTGAAACATTTAAATTGAAACCCAAAGTAATATGAATATTTGAACTTAGTTATCAAACCTTACTTTACTATCTATGTACTAGCAAGACAAACTAAAATAGTTTGTAGAATGGGTTTTTCATATATGAACTAGTTACAAATTATAGCAAGACAGAAAAAGAAAAATAATGGAAAGTGAACTAAAAAATCTACAAATGGGCATAGAACCAATGGGACAAGGATCCACAACACAAACACTGGTGATAAAAGAAGCTAATTTTATAATGAAGTTCATCATAATACTGTATCTAGAAGTAGAATGTACATCCCTAGTACATCGCAGGTAAAAAGTCACAAACTATAAAATGAAAGCAGAGAAAAATTCTTAACACCATAAAATCCCTTACAATATCTAGAGACATTAGTGTACAAGGAAAAACACTAAGTGTCAGTCGTTCATTTGCCTAAAAGTAAAATATTGAATGTTAGCTAGGTGTATCACTACATAAAAGCAAGCCCAGAAGTTAATGGCTAGTCCTATGATCTTGTTACCAAACCCTTATCATTTTATGATTAGGTGTATGAGAAATGGGCAACCAAAACTATACACTCTAAACTAGTCAATTAAACACTATCAATCATGTGCACACACTCAAATTATGATCCAAAATTGTTGATCTACAAACATTAGTGCTAATATTTTGTCCCAAAAACACCAGTTATAATTCAACTTTCACGCCTTCTAAACATTATTGCGAGAAAAACTGAAATCCAATGTATTGTAGGCAATTACCTCTTAACTAAAGTTACTCCATCAGTGTCTGTTGTTTTCAACTCGACTTACAAACCCTTGTGTTTATGCCCTCATAACTAGGGCTTTGTCAAACTACGCCTTCCCCAAAAAATGATTGTTTAAACAAAAACATATCAACTCACCAATTTTTGTATGCTTGAATGACAGCTTGAAAGTTTGTGTATGCTTGAATGACGATCACCAGTTCGAGTTTAGGGCTGTAATAGATGCTCACAAGGGTCAAAATGCTCCAATTAAATGCTCCAATTGATGAAGAATGCTAGAAAGCTTCAAATTCTCCGTGAATGATGACTGGTATGGCACTCAAGAGAAATACCCTCATAGTAGCTTGCCACTCAAGTGAAATGTCAACTGTTCCATGTGGCTTTTTTTTGTCTTTATGCTACTATGTATGTCACAATTGAGACCAATACAAAATACAAAGAATTGGTTGCAATTGTGACCAACACGGGCATGTAGCAGAAAAAAAAAAAATTTCCTTTATAATGACTACCAACCAAGCCATTTAAAAGAATTGGTCAAAATTTAGGGTTAAATGCACTAGTGAGCTCTTTGATGAGGGTGAAAGTACAAAGTTGTGTCACCTTTTAAGCTAAGTTATCAAAACGATGGAATTTGAGTATTTCTATCTAAAAAGAATTTTTTTTCAAACATATGATCTAGATAAATTCATTCTAGCTAAGTTATATATGGTCTTACTCTTTTCCAAGTGGAAACGTCTATTAAATCCATGTTTCATACTAGTTTGTATCAAACTACTAAAAAATTAAAATTATTTCAAAAAAGTAGTATTTCAATAGCTCTTACTATTTTTTATGATATTTTTTAATAACATATAAACACCATTTTATAGAGCTCAGAGTGAAGAACATTCTCATATAGATTTTATAGTGTTTTGATTAGATCTAGTATATTGTAATTGAAAAATTCTACAAGCACATAATTTATCACTCGAAAATATGTCAATTTTGAGAAACAAAAAATAATAAATCATATCAAAAAAACTTAAACATTATATGACATTCTAGAGGAGAGAGTCCTCTTCTAGAATATATAATTGTTGTCCTCATTAGAATAGATTTGTTTTGAAAAATATGGTGGGAGATGAAAACTATTGATTCTATTTGAGTTAAAATTTGAATCATTATAAAAGATAAAATATAGGTCTAAAGCAAATTTTTATTTTTGATTGTTCTAGGTATATATGTTATCTATAACATAGTCTAAGATCAAATTTAAATAATTTTATTTCCATATAGTTTTGTGGTGGGAACTAGACCCCTAATTTTTAGCATTTTTCAGTAGCTAAAAAATTATGTATGAAAATTACGAAAATGTATTAATTCTTATTTCAAATAATTATTAAAAATTATAATTTTAGAATGCATCCATTTCTACACATTTCATTAGTTTACTTCATTTCCTAATTTAAAATAATAATACCAATTTTATGAGATTGAAGGTGAATAGTTATACTTTTGTTAACCTTTTCCTTTACAAAAGGGTGGCATAGGTTTGTGCTTTTACCCATCATTAGGAATTCACAACTTTAGCTTAGGTAGCTTCAACGTAACCTCAAGAAAAGCATGATGCAAAACTATCTGATACAGTGTGCACTAATTTGAGAGATGACTCAAAGGCACTTGATGTATGCATCAAGGAATTGAGGAAATACATTGATAAAGGAAATAAATTGTATGGATAGTGTGTGCTATCATACATGTACCTGGTGGACTTTGAGAGTTATATAAAGGGTAAGTTGAGTGATCTTGACATGGTCCCAACAAAATTAGAGCTCCTAGAGACTAGAATTGAGGATTGTGGAACAAAAGTGGAGAAGATCCATATTGTGATCAGAGGCTTAGAGTCTAACAAGGAAAAGACAACAAAATGATTCTCTCATCTTAGAGAAATCTTATCACCAAAGATACAAATTTTGAAAAGGAAACTCCATGAATGTCTTGAAATGAAGAGTTTCTATGATAAGTTTTCCTATGCTAACTTGAGTGCAGTTGAAGTGCAACATTATGCACTATGCACATTAATTAGGATCTCTAATACAAAGAAGGAGAATTGGAAGAAGGAAGTAGATAGGTTGACACTTGTATATGCAGATTGTTTTTCCAGGATAAGAAGTTGATCTACAATATGCCATAGATGTCAAAGGGTGAGTATTATGTAAGGAAAATTGTATCTAATATAGGAGTATCCTAGGTGTAAAATAAATCTTGCATCACCCAAAAGTATTTTCTTTTTAGTCTTTTCGATTTTAATAAGGACTAGCAGACATGGTGCTTACTATTTATGGGAGGTTGCTATTTTTAGTAAGAATGTCATATGAGCTTAGAATGTTCTCACTCTCTATATAAAGGTTCATTTTAGAGCTATACTCCTACCATAAAAATCTCATTGCTCCATTGTATCAGAGAAATTATTGTAGATTTTTGGTGGAAAATTTTGTAGAAAAATCTTCAGGCTCCCCATTGGAGGCCTTAGAGTACTCGAATGAGGTCCAAAAATTCAACAAAAGGGTGCTTACATGATTTTGAGCATATAGACCAGGAGCTGGCATTTCTAAAAAGTGGTTATAATAGCCAAACCAAGCAACGATTCGTGAGTTATGGCCTTTCAAAGTTGGGCTACCCAAAATATCTAAAATAATTGTCAAATATGTATTTGGTCAACTCTATATGTATTGTTAGGGTCTGTGGGCCCTACGTATTAAGTTTCAATGTCTAGAACCTTCCTGGGTGCATAAAATTTCTTATTTAAGAAAGGCCCAAACATTGTCTAGAACAACTCCAGGTGATAGTTCGCAACTTGTCTTGCAAATTATTGTAATGAAGGCACCCATGTGGGTTAGCATATTGTACTTGTGCATTTTGTAATTTCACATTTGGGTGTAAATAAGAAGTCCATATTTTATTCTTGCATTTGTTGTTGTTTCTTTATTTTTTGTTATGTTTTATGGTATCACCCTTCATCAAGTGGTATTAGAGCTAGGTTTCTTGAGTGTGTAGACAGATCACTAACTATGAGGTAGTTCACACTAGGACTGTGGTTGGGCTAAATATGTAGAAAAATTTTTGATTGTGAGGTAGTTTGTACTAAGGTTTCAATGGAAGCATGAAAAATGCCTCCACAAAGAGAGTGTGGAAAAGAGTTGTAGGTGTTACACTTGAGGGTTTTAGAGCCTTCCAAAGATAGATGCAAGCATTGTAAGAACAAATGCAGAGGGGAATGAATCTTCCCATAAGAGATGAAAGAGAGGATGAGGGTAGAGTAGAAGAAAATGCCAAAGCAGAGATAGTTCTAAACCTAGAGGAAGAGAGGATTTTTAGGGCCATCTCCAAGATTGGTAAAAGGCCTAAGTTTGAGGTTCCCACATTTTCAAGAAATCTTAACCTAGAGGAGCTAATTGATTGGATCAATGAACTAGAGGAGTACTTTGAGTATGAAGATATTGAGGATCCTGATAGGGTCAAGTTTATGAAGGAAAAACTAAAGGGACATGTGAAGATCTGGTGGTAGGAGGTTTAGTTGGAGCAAAATAGAAAGGGAAAGGACAAAATCAATAGATGGGATCAGATGATAGCTAAACTAAAGTGACAATTCATTCCCATAGGTTATGAGCTCGATCTATTGAAGAAAATGCAAGGGTTGAAGCAAGTGGGAAAATCTATTCAAGAGTATATTGAAGTGTTCTACTGATTTCTCATTAGAACTAGCCATGCTATAAGGCCCCTATCGAAGTACCATATTGCTATCCCTAAATAGCACAGATATGGTAAGAGCTAGGAAGCATGAGGAGGTGAGGTGTCATGTCCTTGTCTCTTTTGCATGGTATGTAAATTATAGACTATCATCATACATCATATGATAGAAGGATGATAAGTAGGCTCCATGATTTAGATACGTCATGATTGGGATCTTCCTTATTTATATTGGACCTAAGATCTTATTAAGATAGATATACATTGTAGTCATTTTTTCATAAATATCATATTCAAAATGTCATCATGTTGGTAAGCTAGGACCCTATGGAATAAAGTCTCGAGATGTTGTGACTTACAAAACTATTATGATGGGTTCATAGTATGTTATGATCTATTAGGATAGTTGTTTTAGTAGACCTCTATGAAAAGATGAATTAACACCCACTCTTCTAATGTAATATCTCATAATGATAATGAGATAGTGTTAGTAATAAAACTATATGTAATTGAATCAAAGAGTACTAGCTATGATGATTTCATTTTTGTGGTGTTAACCTAAGGTATGTAATGGGAACTAATTTTCATGATTGGCTGATTTAGCAATATATATCCAACACTTTGTCATTTGATAGGAAATGGATTAGAATGTGGTTTAGGATGTTAATTGGATCATTTGATTAGAAAATTAATGTTGATATGCATATTCTAACATTTTAACCTTTCAAAAAATCTATATGAAAATGATTGAGAAATAAAACTCGATTATGATGATTAAGAATGTTAAAATATATTATATGATTTGTGATTATATGCGATGTGCAGATTTTGATATTTTAATGTTTTGAATGTCTTATTTGAAATGATTAAGTAAAGGAACTCCATTGAATTATGTTAATATGGATTATGTAACATTTAAATTCATATGCAGTTATGATGTGTATTTTAGATGAGATCCTTGGACTATTGATGCTCAACTTTATTGTGTAGGAAGTCGAACCATGGAAATTCTTGGGGGAAACACATTTCAAACCTATGTGAACATGGTAAAGCCAAGGTGAATCTTTGGAAGATTCAAAACCTCGTTGTATTGTTTTTATTTCATAATGTGTTTGTGCATGGGTGTTCTTGGTATTTGAAACTACTAAACAACAAAATGTTCAATACTAGAATGATAACACTCATATAACCTAAGGATCAACCAATTCCTATTATCAATTACATAAGTAAACCATTTGGACCCAACTTCAACAAAACCAAAGGATGGTTTCCTACTCTTTTCTTCTTCAAAATCTTCTGCAGTGTAGAACTATGGCCTTTCAGGGGTATCTAGTACCTCAATAATTAGAGTGGACTTGAAAGGTTTAATAGGTGGCCTAGGAGGGTATACAATCCTGGGTCTGTTAGATTCTCCTGCTTTTCTTTTCCCAAGGACCTTTTCCACTTGAGATACTTTGTTTTCCAATGACTGTATCTGCATACCCATTTCCTCATATGCTTTCAAAACTTCTTCAAACCTAGCATTGAGTTGGGCAAATCTATCTTCTTCTTGGCCAGATACAACACTACCAAATTTTAACATTTCTGAGGCCATCCCTATTATTTACTTACTGCCTACCTCACCAACCCTAAAAACAATCAATGCACCAGTATGCTCTGTAGTGGATATTTCCTACATTCTGGTCTTGTCTCTTTCTTCAATTGACCAAATAACAAGGGCTTGGTGGTCATCACTAAATTTGACTCCTCTATGAGCCTGTAATACCTCTTCTTTAGTTTTAAATTGGACATCCTTTTGCTTCCTAACTGAATCAAAAACCATGGCATTCACTATATCCCATTCTGGCAAAATAAGGACTCCTGAATATTTGTTTACTTGCCTACCGGCCTTAGGGGTAAATTGAGCAAAATATTTCAAAATTTTACACTTTACCTCCTCCTTAATAGCAGAATCTAATTTATTAGGTTGTTCTGCCTTTATTTTTTCACAAGTCTTCTCAAAATTTCCTATATTTAGCCTCCATAAAAATTGTGCAAATGCTCTAGACTTCACAAAATTTTCATCATTAATAAACGTCTCAGAGGCTTGGGCAACTAAAGGGTCAATTTTCTTACCTTGGTAATCAGCAATAGTTAAATCTAACGAAGGTGTAGGTGGTTCTTGAGGCTCTCCAATCTCCAAATCTATGGAGGTAACAATCACATCTCCCTCTCCACCAATTTGTCTAAGTTGTTCTCTCAGAGATGTTTCATCATCAATTCTGATTGGGGACTGGCTTGGGGAATATTGTTCAACTTGAGAAGAAGACCCTTGTTCTAACTTTTGTCTTTTTGGAGTACTGGCTGTAGGTAGGCTTCCTGGCCTTGGTCTCTACTGAGGGGGAGCCTGTTGTACATTCTGTACCATTACATATCTTTCCCTTTTCTGTAAAGTGTACTGATAAGGAGCCACCACATTTCTATTGCTTATCCTTCTTTGTACCTCTACAGCCTTGTCTGGATATGTCTCAACATATATGGCTTTCTTCTCATTCATGGTTTGGATTATTATTGCAAAATTATTCATTAATGCTTGCATTTCAGCTCCCCAGTATTTCTTATCTTTCAATGGGTCATACTGGGGGTCAAAAGCATTAATGAATTCTAAAGTCTTACTGAATACCATCCATTTTTCTTTCCTCAATTCCTGTTCTTGCAAAGTGAAAACATTTTTGATTACATCCTCTGGATAATAAACTTGTTGTACCATGTGAGAAGCTTTCACCCTCTCTCTTAAGAGGTCATAGAATCCTTCAGGATCAATAAATCTGGCATGAGATTCTGCCATGTTATATCTATCTAAAAACAAATTAAGGTGCTTCCACCCTTTCTTTAAAAAATAAAAATCATGTGCCACAATAACAATTGGAAAAAATGTGCCCTTCTTAGGCAATTCCCTCTCATCTATAGTGCCTATTTGCCATAACAACTTAGCTATTCCTATCTTCAAAGGCACATGAAAAGGCAGCACATGAGGCTTTCCCAGGAAGCCATATACTCTTATCACTATTGAAACATTATAGGGAATGATATCCCCCCAGTTATGACTAACCAACAGTCCTTGTGCATGGTCCTTGGGTCTGACCAATTCTAACAGTGCTTGTGGAATTCTAGGGCTGTCTCCTCTCAAAAGCAATCTAAGCTTTGATGAAAAAATATCTGTCAAACCTCACATAATTGGCATCTATGGCTTTTGAGGTCATATCCACACTCCACAACTGTACTGGATTCCTCCATTTCTAGTTGTTTCCAACTCCATACCCTTGGAGAAGAAGGTAAATCCCTTGTACAAGCATACATGCATAAGAAATGAATACAAACAGAATGGTTTGTACACTTTTCCCCTTGCTATCCCCACTAGGCCATTGTGAATTTCTTTTGCAAGAAAAGTAGCAAAATCCAGAATAGTCCTCATTCCAAATTGAAGGGATTGAGCCATTATGAGAACAATTGAGCCTAGGATCTACTAAGCTTCATCCATCCCAAAAATTTTGCAAAGAGAAAAATATAATGTTTGAGCTCTAAGGTTGAAATGCCTTCTTAGTAATGGCTCTAGGGTACTAGCTTTAATCATAGGCAAAGTGTCAATTTTAGCAGCATGTTTTTGCAGTGGCCTTGTTCTCAGGTAAATCCTTTGTGCATCATACCTTGCTTGAAGTTCATCTATGTCAATAGTTTCATGTAAACCATGGTTAGGATTAAGGTTGAAAACTTGACTGAACAACTCAGGGAAAACACTAAAAAGATTAACTCCTGAATGATTTTTTACCCACCCTGTAATTGGATCATATTTCTTTGCCAGATCCATCAATAAATCACTATCAAAGAAAACTACGGGGACTGTTAATTTACCAATATCGAACTCCCATACATTTCTTAAACAATTCCAGACCCCCCATGGAAACCTGGGCATCTCTTACCCAATTCGCTTTGTCATAGAAACCTTCTGCTATAGCCACTCTCAGGTGTTTAGGAATGAGTTCCCTCCCTTTAGTTATTTCATTTACTGATAAGGGAAGTCTTTCTAGGAAATCATCATGCACATCCCTTTTTAAATAATTAGTTTGCCCAAAAAATTCATTTCGTGGAGGCATTTTAAAATTTCATACTCTTACAACAAAAAATTCTTGATTTTTACATGTTACAGATTACTTACACACTAAATTTTCCCTTCTTTCTCTGTAAATTTCTCTGCAAATTCACTGAAACCATTGAGAAATTATGTAGCCCTACTCTGGAAATCCTTTTTGCTCTAAGAAAATATGCGATTGTATGCTTTAATAATGGCAAATTTTCATATTATACTAGTGCATTGAGGTCGCATGAAGGAAACTTTGAGTCATATTAATTCTTGTAATCGTTAGTTTCGTGTTATATTTCAAATTTGAATCTGACTCATCAATCTCTCAAAGATCAGACAACCTTATTTTAAAAGTAAAATGCCTTTTTAAAAAAATTCAAGCCCCCAGCCATGTGTCAAAAGGGCGCATGCCCGCATTACTTAAAATTCCTGCAACTTCTTATTGCGGGTATGTGTTATCTCTAAGATTGATAGTGGGCCAAAATCCTTTTCTCTGATGGCCCACTTGGCTGACTTAACCAATCAAATATCATCCTTTTACAACGTGCTCTGATAGATTTTACTGCAACATTTAAACTTTCAGCGCCCATTACATCACTACTTTCAACTTGGCACACCTGTCACGTTCCACCAATGAGTGCACTTTACTCCATCTGACCTTTCCAGCATGGCATGACTTAGCATTCACTTTAAGTCTTGGTCTCACTGTGCCCGCTTGCTCGCATTACTTAAAATTTGAGCAACTCCATAATGTGGGGAAGCGCTAACCCTAGATCTTATTCAGATCGATAGTGATCACAAATCTTCTGTGACTCTAACATCTAGTCAGCTAGTCAGACCAATGAGACACTTTCTTTATACTCCATCTCATCTGACAAGTACCACATAAGACAAGTTGTTATTATCTTCTAAGCAAGGTGGGCTCATGATGTCATACTATGCCACGCGTCACATTTACGCTTCCCTGCATTACTTAAAATTTGTGTACTTTAGAATTGCGGGGAAGCACCACTGGTTGATAAAGACAAGATCAATGATCAAATCAATTCACATTTGAAACAAAGTCTAGTCAGCTATACTAACCAATAGGAAACCTTCATATGAGTTTGCATCTCCTAACAACATTCCACACCAGCAGGTCCCATATCTTCTTCTGAGCGAGCAGGTGCTTGACATCATCTTTTCCATGTGTCAAGCTGGCGCATTCCCACTTTTCTTATCTGATGAGCATCTTCAAATTTTGGGCTTGCACCAGTTGTCAATCTTCAAAAGATCAATAGTGGTAGTGCTTATACCCTGCAGAGCTTCTGAGTTAAAATTTTAGATGTCACCATGGACACGTGTCCGCATGGCACATTTCCACTTTGTTTAAACTTCACTCAAGTTCTTAATGTGGGTAAGCGCCCCTCATTGATCAGGGCAAGATCAACGGTGTGAAATAATTATGCATTTTATACTTGCATCATCCCCTTGGGCCAATGAAGTGACTGCTTTCAATCCATGTGCTCTGACTCATCTGACCATTGCATTAATTTCTAAAACTTTTTGCACCCACATCATAAGTGTTTCTAGCTAAGAACAAGTGGCAGACCACATGGCATGACTGTGAATTCTCCTATACATTGGCCCCACTGTGACACACCTCACAAAGGCGCATACCCGCATTTCTTATCTAATTAGCAGCTTCATAATGTGGGATTGCACTAACCCTCAATCTTTGAAAGACCTATGACTGACAAGGCTTCACTTCCATTTGGAAAACAAACCTCTACAATGGCACATCTGGCAGTACATGTCAATGATCATTTTATAGTGTGGCACCTCGCAGTATATAGTTAGAAATTCTCGACCCCACCTTGCCATATGTCAAAAAATCACTTGCCTGCATTATTTATCTCTCATGCAACTTCAAAATGTGAGCATGCACTGGCCTTTGATCCTTTGCAAGATCAATGATCATGAACCTTGAGCTATAAAATAATACCTTTATTAAAGAATGAGCCAATGATATCGCATGGATTTTAAAACATGCACGGGGAACAGTGATAGTTCTGCAAAAGTTCTGACTAACTCTGATAGCCACGAATGTTTTTCAGTGCACTGAAGTTGAAATGTCATTAGGAGCTAAATGTTGAAAAGATGCTTCCTCACAATAGTTAAATACCTTGTAGCTTCGAATTATGGGAATGCGACGGCCGTTGATCTGATCAAGATCAATGGTCACACAAAGTTTGTTGTTACATAAGACTTTTTCAAAATAAAATAATGCAGTTTAGGAAAACTTTATAGGGTTTATCAAAATATTAAAAGGTCACTCTTTCGTAAATAAACCTTTAGGATAAAAATTTTCCCCCCAAAATTTATTTGAAATAATATTCTCTAAAGTTTTCAAAGGCTAGGGCCAAACAAGGCAAGGCACAAGGTTATTTGGCAAATTTTTTTGCCTAGGCTTTTGTTTTAAACCAAATTTCAAATTTCTTGGAGTGCACATTTAAGGTTTTTCATTGCTGAATACAAAAAACAAGGGTGGTGAAAAACTAGGCCAACAGGTGTAATAAATATAAAAAATCATGATTAATTAGAGACACGTCGTTGTGATGTGTAAAGTATTTTAATGTGTGTGTCATTTGACACGTGTTTTTTATGTGTAAATGACATGTCATATAGGGTTTTTGGACATGAAGTCACTTAACCATAACTTAAGCCCATTATGAAATTAAGCCAACCCACCTCAGAGAGTGCTAGGAGGAGTCACTACCTTGTTGGAACTCGAATTCAAACTTGGTAGAAACTTTAGAGAGCCTAAAAGTGATTCCCAAGTGTTATTTTTGTGAAAATAAGTCAGCCACGTGGTAATAGTATAGGTTGGGGGTCTAAATATAACCATAAGTTGGTCTAGGGGACCTAGGAGACCCTCTAAACTAGTCATTATCAAGCCAATTCGAAATTTAGAGTATCACATGACTTCTTTCATGAGCCCTCTACTTGGTTAAGTTCCTATTGGTAGAAAGGTACAAGGGTGTAAGAGGGGTAGGTGGGGATGGAAGTGGAGGTCTTTTTAGGGAGCTAGTGCCAAACTTAGTGGTTATTCACCCACTCTCTAATTGTAGAGACACTTAGGGTTTGGAGGAAGAAACTTGGAAGCTAAGGAAGGGAGCTCTTCATCAACTGTCATTACCATTATCTTGGACCAAGGTAGGTGCTCAAAACATGACCATTTTGTTCTAGATTTGTATAATAAATCTGAAAGTATGGAATGTTGTTATGGAATCATTGATCATTATTGTAATCCTTGTG
This sequence comes from Cupressus sempervirens, assembly GCA_028749045.1. Taxonomy (NCBI): domain Eukaryota; kingdom Viridiplantae; phylum Streptophyta; class Pinopsida; order Cupressales; family Cupressaceae; genus Cupressus; species Cupressus sempervirens. The sequence continues at coordinate 279,271,648 of CM053786.1, read as the reverse complement.
TTGCGTTGTGAATGTGCAATGAGTTTCATGAATTTTGTTTTTATTTTCTTCCTTAACCTCTAGTTTTGTTTTGAATATTGAATTTTTTCATGGGTGTGAAGGCTTCACTCACCCTTGGGAGGGAAGAGAAGCCTTCGGTGAAGGGGTTAGTTGGGCTCAACATTGAAGTTGAGAGATTTTCATCTTGGAGAGGGTCTTTTTGTTCAAGGAGTATGGTCTACATTGAAGCCATATGCCTTGTTTGATAGCCTTGAAGAGGCATTTGGATAATGGGAGGTATAAGTGTATTGATGTGATGAGGAGGATGTATTTGATAGCCTTCAAGAGGCATTATGCAATTTCAAATGCATATGTGCATATGAATATGGTATTCTCCTCCTTAGAGAGCCAACCTTCACCCATTGTTTCATGATTCTAGTGGTAAATCATTGTGTTAAACCTTGGAGGGTTTTGTAAATGTATTGTGAGATTGAGTTTTGCATGCATTGTGACATGTTTGAGTGCAAACCCAATTTGAATCTTGTTTCTGATGCTTAGTGGGTAGCTTCATAGAAGCCTAGGATGGGAGGTGAGCCTCCATGCTTCCAAGTTTTATGTTAATTTGTAGGTTTTGAGAGGATAGATTCTATGAAGAGATTAGGGTTTCACCCTTTGGCAATGTTGAAGAACCAAGTATTTTTTGAACTCTAGATAAATCTTTTCCATGTTAGCTCATAATGTTTTGTGATGTTAAGTTTTCCATTATTGTTTTCCTTGCAATGCGAAGGGGGGTTTACTCCCTATGATACATTGTTGCAATGGGTAAAGTGAATTTTGAAAACTTGTACATAGTTGTCTTTGCAAGAGAAATATTGTAGCACTACCATAGTTGTGTAGGAAGGAAGAGATCAATTCATGTAAAAGAATATCTAATTTTGTGGGGAAATCATATTGAAGTTACAGAGGTTACTCATTGTAAGGTCGCCTTGGGCTAGATGATGTCGCCTAGGGAAGGGATAGTGGTAAGTATTGGGAAAATTAGAGAGTGTTAGGAGTGCATGATGTCTAGGGATAGGAACCCATTAAATGTAGGGTATCCATTTTATGGGATTAGTAGAAATGGTTGGGGTTGTAGGATTAAGGGGAAAGTTTTCTTTTAGTTGGAAGTTTATTAAGAAATTTGGTTTAGACTTGGGTTAAGATAATATTAATGTTAGTGGCATTAGTTAGGTATGTAGTTGGTTGGGGATCATGTTATTATATATAGTAAGGGTATTAGTAAGTAGAAAGGTTACTATGTATAAATATCAATTGATAAAAAAAAAAAAAATAATAATAATTTATTATTTAATGAGTTCATAGATATTTTTCTATGTATTTATATGTTGTATATGTATATGCAATTATATTATGTATTATTGCATTCATAGCATGTGTACATCAAATTTATATAGCTTGTGAAGCTACATTGTCAAGTACATGTAGCTTAAATTTTAAATAATCATTATAATAATAATAAATACCCAAGGAAATAACAATAAATAATTAATTAAAATAAATAAATTTAAGTAACTATATATATATATATATGAAAGTAGCTAAGAATTTAGTTATTAATCCATTTGAGAGGATGTGGATAGGATGAAGCTTTAATTTTGGAAATGTAAGGTTAACAGGATGGCATTTAGTAAGGGAATCGATTTTGTTTATCACATTTTTTTGAATTCCTTAGCAAGCTTATTAGCTAAAGATAATGTTGATAAGTATAGGACACTTAATATTTTAAGGTTATTTAACTAAAAGATAAGATGTAAGTATGAAATAAAGTACAAGAAGGTGATAGCCATGCAGAACATAAGATCCTTATTATCATCATGATATAATTAATCCATCCACCTATGTTGAATACAAAAATTGTTATATATAACCCTAATATTGAAAACATGTATACATACTAGAATGAGTAGGACTATCTACCATCAATACATAGCCATGATTAAGTTGTGGACCTATATATGGAATTGATATCCCACATCCAGGAATACAATGTTGTTTTCAAGATAGGTTATGGAATTAAAGGTGATATCATTTATTGAAACATGCACAACAAGGCCTTGGAAAAGCTTATCCTCTAGAAACCATTATAATCTAGAGCATGTGACATCACTTGAACTTCAATGAATGAGTTGTGGTCTCCCATGAAGGCATATAAATAGTGATAATGAAGTATCGAATAGAAAAATCATCTAGAAATGTCACCTAACTATTTGATAACCTAGTTTCATCATGCACATGCCAACATGTGATATCTCAAGTCTAGCTTCAAAAAAAAAAACAATTTTTTTTTGTTTGTTTTTGTCTTGTAAATTTTGGGGATGACATTCTAGTATCAGAGCCAGGATTTGCAACACTGGGTGTTACTGGGTCCATGAACAAATATACAAGTTGAATGTTAGTAAGGAAAAAGAGGACTTCAATGAACTTGTCTTTCAAACTAGTGACCTCCATGAATGATTCAAGTGAGAACCTAACAACTCAGGGCTAAGTGATCTTAAATGATTAATAATATAAAATGATTTGATATTAATGACATAATAGTACAGTAAAAAGAGTAAATAATTTTATGACAAAAGATAGTATGCTCTCCTAAGAAAATTTAGCCATAATAAGTCTATTTTCTTGTAGAGAAAAAGTAAGTTGTAGACCTTAATGAGTAATTTTATTCAGTTGTAATGCTAATATCCTAAAGCTTCAAAGGGTTTAAATGTGAGTAAATAGAATTAGTAAAACTACAACCCATAAATAACATGATAATGAGGAAATATGTATAGTACCCTGATAGCTACTAGATCTACATAAACCATAATCATGTCACACTTAAAAAAATCTTTGGGACATACCAAGAATTTATTCACTAACCAAGTTTCCCCCTTTATATTGACACAATGCTCTTAATCAATACTGATAGGAATAACAAATAGAAGAAAACCCTAAGGTTGTGAATATCTACCCTACTATGCAGTTCTAGTGGAGAAATGATCAAATATTATACATTAATGGCAATGTTTTATGACTCAACTATCATGACAGTGACTATATATTTTTGAAAATCAAAGCCATACATGAGAATAAGGAGTAGGAGATGTCCCTTACTAGGTGATATTTCAAAGATGCTAGCTCTATAAGTACCCGTGTATGTAATACCTTGTTAGGGTTTGACAAACCTGAAATAATACATGAATAAATAGTTAAATGCAAGAAGAAAAGAAGAAAACCATAAGAACATAAATAACATATAGATTTAACATGGGCCACCCAAAACTTGAGCTACACCCACCTAAATAGTCTTCCAACCTTTCTTTATTATCTTGTGATTACAATACAAACCCTTACAGCCCAATGCTACCGTAAAAAAAAACCAATCTCATTTTACATTGTATTTTCAATCCATTTCTAACCCTGAGCTATCTTATATATATGCCCACTTTAGGGTTATAGTATGCCTTCTAAATAATGCATGATAAAATAGGAGAAAAAACAAAATAAAATTATGAAGTATGTATAGTACTTCTCTGATCAGTCACCACAAACTAAAATACCTACCACAAATACTTGGTGAAGACCTATTCCATAGAGAATTCATCATTACACATCAAATGGAGCTTATTAGGAAAGTGTGACAAATTAGTATAGAGGTGTCTCCTTGACCCTCCTAATCATGACCTTACTAGCATCAGATTTCAAGGTGAGTGACACTAAACTTGATCCTTTTGTATAGTCAAAGGGTCGCCAATCTAATTAGGGTAGAATCTCTACCCCCAGACAACTTTAATAGTAGACAAAAAGGTATGTAACCATAGTCAATTGAAGAATGAGCTCCTAGAGTCAACACTCCCAAAAATGATAAAATTTGGATCACACTTCTACCTATTATGGAAAAATGACTAAAAAATACAAGAGAGTTTTCTTTGCATACCATTGAATTCTAATATAGCTAAAAGACAACATTTCTCTTCTTCCCATCAAGAAATCTTGGTAAAATCGCACCACTCTTAAAATTTTGTATCATTGTTGCTCTTGATTTATTTTGTCCGCTATGTGGAATATTTATTTTGTTGATTTCTTGTTATGATCCCATTGCCTTGGGGATATTCCTTGATTTAATTGAAAATTTATCATTGTGGTCACACTTGTATTTGTTTTATTTTAATTGGTTATTTTTAGATTTAAGTTACATATGAGGCATTTTCTTGTGTATATGTGTGTTGAACTATGAATTGTGAAATGGCCATACCAAGAGGTATTCTTGATAAATTTTGTAGGGGGTTGGGACACCATAAGATCATCTTGATTATAGGATATAAACCTATAAGATAGGGTTCGTGGACACCATTCCTTTCTTATGTCATAAACATAGACTCCTTCAGACCATAAAGAGAATAGAAATAGATTGTTCTTTGACTTGCTATGGTGTGCATAGACACCATGTTAGGGACCCTAGGAAAGAGTGTTAATATCATAAAATATTTAATGGGCATTTGAATTGTTATCTTTAAGTAAGATAGTGTAATCATTTCAATAATGGATAAGAATGTGGTAATAGAGGACTAGTAGAATGATCAAAGTAAAAGTAAGGAATTTGGAATAGAAACCATGCAATATGTTTACTAGCCAAATATCTAAGCCAAAAAAAATAGTACACAATGACTAAGTCATACAACTAAGACTCAACCAAGAATACAACACAATGAAAACCAAGGGTTTTCATTTAATGAATAGTAAGTAAACCTAGATATTTAAAGAAAACATTTGATTTATTGAAATATGAAAGGGAAATAAACAACCCCCTCAAAGAAAGAAATATGTCACCAATAAGTAAACTTTGGATTATAGTCATAAAACTTAGTCAGTGACTTGGAGAGTAATAACTAAGGATGGTAAAGAATAAAGTTAGTCTGCAATAATTATAATGGATATAAGAATGTTGAAGGTAAATAATTACTAAGCATAGGGCTATGTCTATAGGAATAAGAATTACATGGAAAATGAATGTCAAAGGTCGGAATAACTGAGAAAGAGGAACAATTTTGAGTAAATAACACCCTATGAGAAAATAGGTAGCTTAATAGTGCTATCAGTTGGTAAATGGAAATGATATCAATTGAACTAAACTAGGGAAGGTAGTAAGCATTTACAAGAATGAATGACTTGACCTAACAGTATGAGACTGCATTAAGTTAGGATGATCTTTAAATACATTATTAGCATTGAAATCCTTACAAAATTCTTCTTCCAAGTAATGATTTATGTAAGGGATGCTTATGTTAGCTAGTGGAGGATTATGGCGAATATACTAATGTTGGGCAATACCTAATCAACCAGATTGTGTAGTAATCAATCAAAAAAAAATTTACCCATGTCATGAACCTTATACTATAGACCCTTAAGTTAAGTTAGGTATACACAAAAAGTTGTTAGGAATTTTGTGTAAAAATCTCGAAGATTGGACCATTTATGCTATGGATAGGAATGTCCTCTTGATGAAGAGTATATTGCTATTTTTGGATGACTTCTAGGAGGAAGTCAAAAGCAAGGGGGAGAGGATGTAAGGCCCTTACCTAAGTACCAGATTGTTATCCCTAAAAGCATAGATATGGTAAGAGCTAGGAAGTGTGAGGAGGTGAGGTGTCATCTCCTTGTCTCTCTTGCATGGTATTTGAATTATAGACTATCATCATACATCATATGATAGAAGGATGATAAGTAGGCTCTGTGATTTAGATATGTCACGATTGGCATCTTCCTTATTTATATTGGACCTAAGTTCTTATTAAGATAGATATACATTATGGTCATTTTTTTCATAAATATCATATTCAAAATGTCATCAGGTCAGTAAGCTAGGACCCTATGGAATAAAGACTTGAGATGTTGTGACTTAGGAAACTACATTGATGGGTTCAAAGTATGTTATGATCTATTAGGATAGTTGTTTTAGTATACCTCTATGAAAAGATGAATTAACATCCACTCTTATAATGTAATATCTCATAATGATAATGAGATAGTGTTAGTAATAAAACTATATGTAATTGAATCAAAGAGTACTAGCTATGATGATTTCATTTTTTGTGGTGTTAACCTAAGGTATATAATTGGAACTAATTTTCATGATTGGCTGATTTAGCAATATAGATCCAACACTTCACCATTTGATAGGAAATGGATTAGAATGTGGTTCATGATGTTAGTTGGATCATTCGATTAGACAATTAATCTTGATATGTAGATTTTGACATTTTAACATTTCAAAAACTTTATATGAAAATGATTGAGAAATAAAACGTAATTATGACAATTAAGTATGTTAAAATTGATTATATGATTTATGATTATATGCAATGTGTAGATTTTGATATTTTAATGTTTTGAATGTCTTATTTAAAATTATTAAGTAAAGGAATTCTATTGAATTATGTTAATATGGATTATGTAACATTTAAATTCATATGCAGTTATGATGTGCATTTTATATGGGATCCTTGGACTACTAATGCTCGAGTTTATGGTACAGGAAGTGGAACAATGGAAATTCTTGGGGGAAACAAGTTTCAAACCTATGTGAACATGGTAAAGCCAAGGTGAATCTTAGGAAGATTCAAAACCTTGTTGTATTGTGTTTATTTTGTAATGTGTTTGTGCATGGATGTAATAAATTTAAAGATGATGATTAATTAGAGACATATTATTGTGATGTGTAAAGTATTTTAATGTGTGTGTCATTTGACACTTGTGTTGTTTATGTGTAAATAACATGTAATATATGGTTTTTGGGCATTAAGTCACTTAACCTAAACTAAATCCCAATATGAAATTAAGCCAACCCACCTTGGAGAGTGTTAGGAGGAGTCACCGCCTTGATGGAATTCGAATTCAAATTTGGTAGGAACTTTAGAGATCCTAAAAGTGATTCCAAAGTGTTATTTTTGTGAAAATAAGTCAACCACATGGTAATAGTATAGGTTGGGGGTCTAAATATAAGCATAAGTTGGTCTAGGGTACCTGCGAGACCCTCTAAACTAGTCATTTTCAAGCCAATTCAAAAATCAGAGTATCACATGACTTCTTTCCTCACCCCTCCACTTGGTTAAGTTCCTATAAGTTGAAAGGTATAAGGGTGTAATGGTGTTAGGTGGGGATGGAAGTAGAGGTCTTTCTAGGGAGATTGTGCAAATCTTAGTGGTTGTTCAACCACTCTATAATTGTAGAGACACTTAGGCTTTTTAGGAAGAAAATTTGAAGCCAAGGAAGGGAGCTCTTCATCAACTATCATTACCATTATCTTGGACCAAGGTAGGTGCTCAAAACATGACCATTTTGTTTTAGATTTTTATAATGAATCTACAAGCATGGAATTTTGTTATGGAATCATGGATTGTTATTGTAATCCTTGTGTTGTGTTGTGAATGTGAAATGATTTTCATGCATTTTGTTTTGGTTTTCTTCCTTCATCTCTTGTTTCATTTTGAATATTAAATTTGTTCATCAGTGTGAAGGCTTCACTCACCCTTGGGAGGGAAGAGAAGCCTTGGGTGAAGGGGTTAGTTGGGCTTAACATTTAAGTTTAGAGATTTTCCTCTTGGAGAGGGTCTTGTTGTTCATGGAGTATGGGCTCCATTGAAGCCATATGCCTTGTTTGATAGCCTTGAAGAGGCATTTGGATTATGGGATGTATAAGTGTATTGATGTGATGAGGAGGATGTATTTGATGGTCCTGAAGAGGCATTATGAAATTGCAAATGGATATGTGTATATGGATATGGCATTCTCCTCCTTGGAGAGCCCACCTTTACCCATTTTTTCATGATTCCAATGCTATCATTGTGTTAAATCTTGGAGTGTTTTGTAAATGTATTGTGAGATTGAGTTTTGCATGCATTGTGACATGTTTGAGTGCAAACCCTATTTGAATCTTGTTTCCTCTACTCGGTGGGTGGCTTCATAGAAGCCTAGGATGGGAGGTGAGCCTCCATGGTTCCAAGTTTTATGTTTTTTTCAGGTTTTGAGAGGATAGAAGCTATGAAGTGATTAGGGTTTCACCCTTTCACAATGTTGAAGAACCAAGTATTTTTTGAAGAGATAAATCCTTTCCATGTCAACTCATAATGAGTTGTGATTTTAAGTTTTCCATTATAGTTTCCTTGTAATGTGAAGTGGGTTTACTCCCTATGATACATTTCTGCAATGAGTAAAGTGAATTTTGAAAACTTGTACATAGTTGTATTTGAAAGAGAAATATCGTAGCACTACCATAGTTGTGTAGGAAGGAAGAGATCAATTCATGTAAAAGAATATCTAATTTTGTGTGGAAAACATATTGAAGTTATGGAGGTTACTCATTGTAAGGATGCCTTGGGCTAGATAATGTTGCCTAGGGAAGGGATAGAGGTAAGTATTGGGGAAGTAAGAGAGTGTTAGGACTGCATGATGTCTAGGGATAGGCACCCATTAAATGTGGGGTATCCATTTATGGGATTAATAGAAATGGTTGGGGTTGTAGGATTAAGGGGAAAGTTTTCTTTTAGTTGGAAGTTTATTAATAAATTTGGTTTAGACTTGGGTTAAGATAATATTAGTTTTAGAGGAATTAGTTAGGTATGTAGTTGGTCGGGAATCATGTTATTGTATATAGTAAGGGTATTAGTAAGTAGAAGGGTTACTAGGTATAAATATCAAGTGAAAAAATAGTAATAATAATTTATTATTGAATGAGTTCATAGATATTTTTCTATGTGGTTATATGTTGCATATCTATATGCAATTATATTATGTATTATTGCATGCATAGTATGCGTACATCAAATTTGTATAGCTTATGAAGCTACATTGTCAAGTAAATGTAGCTTAAATTTTAAATAATCATTTTAATAATAATAATGACCACAATAATAAATTAAATAATTAATTAATTAAAATAAATAAATTTAAGTATATATATATGAAAGTAGCTAACAATTTAGTTATTGATCCATTTGAGAGGATGTGGATGGGATGAAGGTGTAATTTTTGAAATGTAAGGTTAACAAGATGGAATTTAGTAAGGGAATCAATTTTGTTTATGCTAACATGTGATATCTCAAGTCTAGTTTCAATATAAAAAAAAAATTGTTGCATATCCTTCTTGTAAATTTTGGGCAAGACTCACGCAGAAGCTGATAAAGAGAAAGTCACCCATTATCTTGATGGCTTAGAGCCATGTATTTAGGATGAATTGAGTTTGGTTTGAATGAACAATATTGATGAGGTGTACTAGTTTTTGCTAATGTTAAGGATAATCTGAGCAATAAGTTTGACAACAAGAATATTTGAAGAGGTCACGATGGAAGATCTGGTAGACAATCTTATCAAGGTCGTAATGATGATTAGAAGAACAAGGATGAGGTTGGAAGTAGTAATAAAAAACAAAGGGGAATTAATTCCCTTCATTTCCATGATCAGAACAATAGAGATTAGAGAGGAAGAGGTAGAGGACAAGGATCTAGAAGAGGAGGCTTTCGTGGAAAATGTTTTCACTATGGAGAAGAAGGGCATAGAGCATTTCAATATTCATAGTACCAAGGAAGGATAGATCAAAGAATAGAAGGCTAGGCCAGAGTTGCACATGTTGATGAAGATGTTAGATCATCACATTTTGAAGATACTAAAAGAGGAGAAGTCATAGATAATAGAAAAGTACTATTAAGTGGTGAAAATGAACCTGATCAAAGAAGGAGCTTGTTTCACACAAGGTGTAGATGTGAAGATAAGTGTTGTGATGTGATCATTGATAGTAGAGGTACTGAAAATCTAGTGTCAGAAAAATTGGTGACAAGGTTGAAGCCGAAGAGGTAGAAACATCCATGTCCATACTATATTTCTTGCGTGCAAGATGACCACAAGGTCATGGTCAATGAGTAGTGCTCAATGAAGTTCAAGATTGGAAGCTACCAAGATAAGGTACTATGTGATATCATACCTATGGACATATGTCATATGTTTTTGGGTAAGTTGTGGTAGTTTGACAGGCATGCGGTACATGATGGGTGAGAAAATACCTATACTTTGACCAAGGGTGGAGTGAAACATAAGTTGAAGCTATTGAAGGATAAAGAAGAAAAGGTATGTAGTGCTGCTAGAATATGTTTTGTTGATGGAAAAGAATTTCTCAAAGGTATGAATCATGAGAATATGTGCTTTTATATAATTCAAAATGATATTAAGGATGAAGTAGAGGAGGTACCTATATAAGTTGTAGATATATTGGGAGAGTTTTTTGATATTGTATCAGATAATCTACCTGATGGATTGCCCCCAATGAGGAAGAGCAGTCACTAGATGGATTTGGTTCTAGGAGTGAGTTTGCAAAACAAGGTAGTGCATAGAATGACACTAGTGGAAAATGAAGAGTTGAATAGGCAAGTTCATGAGTTGTTGCATAAAGGGTTGTTTCAAGAGAGTCTAAGTCCATGTGCTATACTACCCATATTAGCACCAAAGAAGAATGGAGAATGGAGGATGTGCACAGATTCTCACACTATCAACAAGATCACAATCAAGTGTAGATTTCCATTGCCAAGGGTGGATGATATTATTGACTATTTGAGTAGAGATGAGTATTTCACAAAGATAAATCTGAAGAGTGGATACCATCAGATTTGTATCAGAGAAGGTGATGAGTGGAAGATTACTTTCAAGACCAAAGAATGACTGTATGAGTGGTTAGTCATGCCTTTTGGGCTAACCAATGCAATGAGCACTTTCAAAAGGCTCATGAATGACTTAATGAAGGAATTTTTGGGTGGGCTTGTCATTTTTTACATAGATGATATCTTGATCTTTAGTAAGACATTGGAGGAGTATTTGATGCATATTCAAAAGTTGTTTGATAAGTTGAAGGAAGAAAAGTTGCTAATAAACCTAGAGAAGTGTAGTTTCGTAAAGGAGTTGGTGTACCTAGGATTTTTAGTCTCAACAAAAGGTCTAAAAATGGATGCATTGAAAGTGAAGGCTATCCTTGAATGGCCCACTCCAAGGAGTGCAATAGAGGTAAGATCTTTTCATGGATTGGCTAGTTTTTATAGAAAGTTCATAAGAGGTTTTAGCACTATTTGTGGACCCTTGAATAAAACAATTTGAGGGGATAGGAAAGAATTTAAGTGGACTATAGGAGTAGATAAGATTTTTAATCTGTTGAAATAGAAGATTACTAAGCAACCTATTTTAGCACTTCTTAATTTTAACAAGGCATTTCAAGTAGGCTGAGATGCTAGTGGTACTGCAATAGGAGTTTTTTTGAGCCAAAAAGGTAGAACTATTGCTTATTTAAGTGAGAAATTGAATGATGCAAAAAGAAAAATACTATGTTTATGATTAGGAATTTTATGCTATAGTTAAAGCACTGAAGAAGTGGAGACACTATCTTCTTCCTAACAAGTTTGTTTTGTATATTGATCATCAACTGTTGTAATATTTGTATAGTCATGGAAAATTGAACCAAAGGCATTTGAAGTGGGTTGAGTTTTTAAAGAGCTATACATTTGTTTTGAAACATGAGAGTGTATAGTCTAACAAAGTTGTAGATGCTCTTTGTAGAAGAAATCTTTTGCTAATAGAAATGCAGATAGAGGTGGTTGGGTTCAAGGAACTCAGTATGTTGTATCCAGATGATCCTGATTTTGGTGAAGCATGGAAGGTTTGTACAAAACATGCTACACTTGATAGGACAAAGTTTTTAGATTTCATGAATGAGGATAGTATGTTGTTCAAAGGAAGCTAGTTTTGCATTCCCAGAAGTTCAATGAGAGAGAATCTCATCGACGAGAAGCATAGTAGAGGATTGGTAGGAAATTTTGGTAGGGATAAAACCATATCTTTGGTTGTTGAGAATTATTATTGGCCATAGTTGTAGCAAGATGTGAAGAAGTTTGTATAGAGTTGCAGAGTATGTCAGATGACAAAATGAGTGACAAAAAATACAGGATTGTATCAACCATTACCTATACCAAAGAAGCCATGGGAGGATGTTAGAATTGATTTTGTTCTTAGATTACCAAGGAAACAACCTGGGCATGAATCAATTTTTGTGATGGTTGATAGCTTTTCAAAGATGGCACATTTTATTCCTTGCAAGAAGACTAATGATGTCATTCATGTGGCAGAGTTGTTTTTCATAGAAGTGGTGAGACTACATGGCCTGATAAAGAGTATAGTTTTAAATTGAGATACCAAATTTGTTGGGTATTTTTGGCATACATTATGGATGAAGTTGAAGATAGATTTGAAGTTTAGTTCATCACATCACCCACATACTAATGGATAGATAGAAGTTGTGAACTGTAATTTGGGAAACTTGTTGAGATGTTTGGTTAGAGACAAGCCAAAAGGATGGTATATGATTATACCATGGGCGGAATTTGCATATAATAATTTTATCAATAGGAGTATTGGTAAATCACCACTCTAGATTGTATATGGGAGTAGTCCTAGAAGTGCTTCTGAATTGAGGTAGTTGGATAAATGAAAGATAAATAGTACTAAAATAGAGGATTTTATTGAACATTTGAAGAACATCCATGATGAGGTGATGGAACACCTCATAAAGATGAATACATAGTATAAGGCTAAGGAAGATGTGAAAAGGAAGTATAAGGAATTTTAAATTGGAGATGATGTCATGGTTTATTTGAGAAAGGAGCATTTTCTAGTGGGTACATATAATAAGCTGAAGATGAAGAAGTTTTTACCATGAAAAATAGTGAAAAGACATGATTCTGGAAATGCTTATGAAGTGGCGTTGCCTATTGAATTGAATATTTCACCAGTATTTAACATTTTGTATTTGACTGAGTATTATGAAGGAGGTGATGGAGATGAAGTTGTAGAAGCATAGTTGAGTATTCCAACAGCTAGTTTGGCTACAAAGGAGATTGCAGAGACACAAGAAAGTCGTGTTGGTAAAAGTACCAAGAATAGAACTTATGAGGAATACCTAGAGACATGGAAAGGGAGGCTAGTAGATGATTCATCATGGCTAGCAAGGGAGGAGATTAACCATCTTGGTTTTCCTTTGAACACCTAAGACATGATGAATTCATTTCTCAAATCACCCTAGGTGTCTAATGCAGGAGCATCCTAGGTGTAAGAGCAATCTTGCATCACCCAAAAATATTTTCATTTTAGTCTTTTGTATTTTAACAAGGACTAGTGAACAAGGTGGTTACTATTTATGGGATCTTGCTATTTTTAGTAAGTTTTTCATATGAGCTTTAAATGTTCTCATTTTCTACATGAAGGTTCATTTTAGAGTTATAAGTCTATCTTAAAAATCTTGGTGCGTTAGCTTAAGTATCAAAGAAGTTATTGCAGATTTTCGGTGGAAAAATTTGTAGAAAAATATTTAGGTTCACTATTGGAGGCCTTACAGTGCTAGAATGAGGTCCAAAAGCTTGAAGGAAGAGCCCTTGCACAATTTTAGGCTTGTAGATCAGGAACTAGCATTTCCAAAAAGTGGTTATAATAGCCAATCAGAGCAACGACTCATGAGTTATGGCCTTTCAAAGTTGGGCTACCCAGAATATCTAAAATAATTGTCAAAGATGTATTTGGTCAACTCTATATGCATTGTTAGGGTCTGTTGGCCCTAGGTATTAAGTTTCAATGTCTAGAACCTTCTTGGGTGCCATAAAATTGCCTATTTAAGAGAGGCGCAAACATTGTCTAGAATAGCTCTAGATGATAGTTCACAACATATCTTGAAAATTATTGTAATGAAGGCGCCCATGTGAGTTAGCATATTGTACTCGTAAATTTTCTAATTCCACATTTGCAGTGCAAATTAGAAGTCCATATTTTGTTCTCACATTTGTTGTTGTTTCTTTATTTTCTGTTATGGTTTATGGTATTAAGGGGAGCACCCTTCATCAGTATCATTGTGTGTACAATATATGTAAGGAATTTTATAAGTATATGTACAAGGATTGCACTTATATATTAATGTAAGGAGTGATAAAGAAAGTAATGATCCATAAAAACCCAAATAAAATTGTTATGTTTTGAAGATAATTTTATGTAGTTACTTTTATTTGTTTTTGTTGTGTACGACATCATTTTTGGAATTAGCCAATTTTCCCAAATATTTTCATCAATTATAAAGTATGGTATTGTTTTAAATATGATTAGATAGATGTCTTGAGTGTTTTCATTTATGGCAACATTTATTCAACATTTCATTTATACATTTCGATTTAGAAAATTGCCTAAGTATTAGACAATTTTTAGCAGGACAAAGATAGATGTGATGAGTACAGATGACTCATTTAGATATATCTTATGCATAGTTGAGGAAGTCTCTATGAAAATGTAATTATGACATATGCTAGTATGTAGAAATATATGGATAGCACAACATGAGTTACAAATGAAATACTGGTATGGGTATTTAACAAAGCAAAGTAGACCATATCAATAATATGAGTTGTATGGCTTGAGGAATTATTTTGGTGACAAAATATTTACTAAATCATGATGAGTTGACTTTGTGGATACTAATTGATAAGTTATTTTATATTATGTCAAGAATGTAAAAACATGAAGGTGGACTAACCAAAGTTTTACTAATGTGTGAGGTATAAGTAAAGATATTATCTTGCACAAATAAATGTGTGAATATAATGTGATGTGTGTGAACCATAAGTGCAAACTATTTTAAAGGAAGCTTGTATATTATGTGATCCTAATGTGATGCAAGATCTAATGTATGATTAGAGAAAGTGTGAGTTGTAGAAATAAGAAAGTATTGTATGTATATCTACTCCTATGAAGAACTCAATTGTATAATTGCATGTCAGGGTAGTGGGCTCTTCTTGTATGCATTATATTTGATCTACCAACTCCTAACAAGGTTGAAGTAACTCCTAACATGGTTTAAGTAACTCCTAATATGGTTGAGGCTTCTAATAAGGCCTAGTCCTCTTACATGGACTTGAGACACTATATATATTTCATAGACTCCCAATAGGGTCAATATCCTTGACAAGATTCTTTTTTTAAGTTGACATCTAGTGCATATCATCCCTAGTAGGGTTTTCCTAGTTAACAAATAATGGTGTTATGAGTTCTCTATGTGCACATTATATTTACTCTTCAACATTGTTGGTTTACTTTCATATGTATGTTACAAAGTAATTAACAATATTTAGTTGTAGGTAAAACTTTCTAGAATGCTGATTCACACCCCCTGCCTACCCCTTCTTAATATTGTGTATTTCTAACAAGGGATGCTAATACAAAAATCTAGGAACTCATCAAGGAAGTATACTAGAAAGTTCTCTTCCATGCAATATAGGCCATAGATATGAAAAGTATAAATAAAAATAGCCAAATAGAGATTTGAAAGTAAATATATGCTAAGAGGGGAAATAAGAGATGATGTACTTATTTTGAAATGCATAATGGATTATGTAATTTGGCTCTATAACTCACAAACTTGAACTAGTTCCAAACTTTTGATTGTAGATCTCAAAAAAAAATTGAAAGGAACAACAACCATAAATCCCTTGAAATACTAGGCTGCATGACTAGGTCCACTTGGAATGTCACCCTATAACTAGGATGACATAGTCAGTGTCTCTGAAACTGAGAACTAGATAATGATTTCAAACTATAGGTTCTAGATCTATAATTTCTTTTTCTTACACCTACAAATCTATCATAATTTTTTATGTATTGGTGGCTATAATGGGTTTTGACTTAGTTAATCCCCCATTTTGGTGATCTCCACCTACACCAATAGCAATTATAAAACTTTTGTGTGTATGTGTGTATGTATGTACCCCTTGATTTGTAAATCTAGAATCTAAAAATGCTAAGAATCTACTTCATGATTGAAACCCTAGAATCAAGGTATGTATGTATGTAAATGTATTTAAACAAATGAATGCATGAAGAATCAGATATGAAGAATGATGTTGAAATCATACCAAGCCCCATAGGCTAAAGTAATCTAACCATCTTCAAGATCCCTTTGAAAATCTATGATTGTTATATTTTCCTTCAATGCTTGAATGAAGAATAGTATTGCTAAGAAATGAAGAATAAGAAATTAGCTTTTTTTTCCACCTTGAAATTGATCAGAGTTAGATTACGGTGTCCATGCCTACTTTCTCCTTTTGCCTCATTTCCTATTTTTATCATTTTATGTGACAATAAGGGTATGCATCCCTTTTTATATCAAATTTTTGGAATAATCATAAAATTACACTTGGGTCAATTGTACAAGCATGATTTTAATGGGCGTTCTAAACACTTACATGTCCTAAATCACTAGAGCCACTAGGACCATGCCAATCTAGTCTGGACTAGGTTGACCTTTGTCAATATAGTCTAGAAGATTGACCTTTGGGGACTCCCTATCCATATTTTAGACTACCAGAGATTAATGGATGAAGTGTGTTTATTATACTATCATCTAGAGATCCAATCTATAGTTTTAAGGTCCTAGAAAGGGAGTATACTCATAGATTAGGTCATAATTTAGTGATTTTGTGAAGGATGAAGGGAAATCAAAGAGGATCAATCAAGTCTTGCCTAATTATTTCCTAAGAAAAGGAAGTGAAAATATGTGAGGTGTGTGCTAAAGGTGAAAACATGAAATGTAAACACACTAAAAAGGAGCTAAATGGTATTAAATCGAAGTATATAAAATTTAGGAGAGTACATCTTTATTTAGTGTGGATCCTGATCAGTCCCCAAGTAAGATATTGCTAGTTTGTGGTGATTGGTCAAGGAAGTACTGTACATACTTCATAATTCTCTAGGGCCCTATTTTATTTATAATTTTGGGTCAACATGTTGTAATTAATTATAACCCTGAAGCAACAAAAATACTTGTATAAAAAGATCCTATGGTTAGGGATTGTCATAATGTGTGATACAAAAATTGTTTCTTGCGGTGGTATTGAGTTGTAATGGATTATGAATTGTAATCAGTTGTAATCACTATATTGTAATAATATTGGACTTGATGTTTGGTGGATGTAGCATAGGGATAGGGTGATCCACATCTTCTATGTGATTTATTATTTTCTTATATTATCTTTATTTGTATGTAATTATTATTTATGTCCATGGTTAATCCTAACAAATGCTATCAGAGCCTAGTTATTTTTTAGTTATCCTCTGCATGAAAGTATCATGGTTGAGTGGGAGTCTCATGAGTGAGTGAGAGTGATTCCAGAAGATGAGGGTAAGCTAATGGTTGACAAGTTTAATGGGCATAACTTTCAGTTATGGAAGATGCAAATGGAAGACTATCTTTATCAGAAGAATTTATGAAAGCTGTTGGAAGGAAAATCCAAGAAACAAGGAAGTATGATAGATGAGAACTGGGAGATTTTAGATAGAAAGGCACTTGTAAGTATTTGGTTATGCCTAAAACCATCATTGGCATTTAACATTAGAAAGGAAAACATGACAGAAGAGTTGATGCAAACCCTAGCAAAATTGTATGAAAAGACATCCACTTCAAATAAGGTATTTCTCATGAAGCATTTATTTAATATGAATATGGCAGAAGATGGATCTATTGCATATTATTTAAATGATTTTAATACTATTATTAGTTAGTTATCTTATGTGGGTATTAAATTTTATGAAGAAATTAGGGCTCTCTTGATTTTGTGTTGGCTTGGTAATGGCTACAAGTTATTCTGTTTCTAGATCTAATACCCTAAAATTTGATGATGTGATTGGTGTTATTCTAAGTGAGAAATCTAGTAGGAAAACCTCAAGTGGATCTACATAAGGAAGTTCTTTGAATGCACAAAGTAGAGGTAGAATGACTGAGAGAGGTAACAATTCTGGAAATTATAGGAAATCAACAGGAAAGTCAAAGGGAAAGAGGTCTCAATCGAGAGGACAAAGAGATTGTTGCTACTGTGGTAAAAGAAGGCATAAAAAGAAAGATTGTTGGATTCAAAAGAACAATGAAGGTGATAAACTAGAAGGGAACAAGGAGGAAAATGTGGTAAGTAAGAAATACGAAGAGGATACTTTGCTTCTTTCTTTATAAACTATTGATGATTTATGAGTTTTAGATTATGGTGCTTCATTTCAAGCTACACCTGATAGAGGTTATTTTATTGATTATGTCCAAAGACATTTTTACCATTTTTATTTGGAGGATAATGAACCTTGTTAGATTATTGGAAAGGGAAAAGTTATGAAGAAGTTGCAGAATAGGAATCATTGGGTACTACATGAGGTAAGATATGTTCCAAGGCTAAGTAGGAATTTAGTTTCAACAAGGCATCTTAGTGATGAGGGTTGTGTTGTTACTTTTAATGATAAAAATTGGAAGTTTTCAAAAATTTTGCCTATAGTAGCAAAAGGTGTGAAAGTAGTCACCTTATATCTTTTTATAGGTCATCTTGTTCCTTCTACTTTGATTGTTTTTCAGAAAAATAATTCTTCAAGAAAAATTTCTCAATGGAGAGTACAAAGAGATTGTTGGTACTATGGTAAAACAAGGCATAAAAAAAAAATGTTGTTCTTGAAAGAACAATGAAGGTTATAAAATAGAAGTGAACAAGGAGGAAAATGTGGTAAGTAAGAAACACGAAGAGGATGCTTTGCTTCTTTCTTTAGAAAGTGTTGATGATTCATAGGTTTTAGATTCTGGTGCTTTATTTCATGCTACACCTCATAGAGGTTATTTTATTGATTATATCAAATGAGATGTTTCCCCTTTTTATTTGGGTGATAATAAACCCTATCAGAATGTTTGAAAGGGAAAAGTTATGATTGAGTTGAAGAATGGGAATCATTGTGTACTACATGAAGTAAGCCATGTTCCAAGGTGAAGTAGGATTTTAATTTCAATAGGGTAACTTGATGATGAGGGTTGCACGTAGTTACATTTAGTGATAAAAATTAGAAGTTTTCAAAATTTTCCCTTGTAGTGTAAAAACATGTGAAAGTAGTCACCTTATATCTTTGTATAGTTCATATTGTTCCTTATACTTTGATTGTTTTGGAGAAAAATGATTGTTTAAGAATAGTTGTTGTAGTTGGGTAGGGAGAACAAACAATTGATGTAGATTCTAATACAACACTATGGCACAACAGACTTGGGCACATGAGTAAGAAAGGTATGAAATAAATTCATTCAAAGTAAGTTTTACCAGGTCTTAAATGTGTTAATATGGATTTCTATGAAAGTTGTGTTTATGGAAAATAAAAGAGAATGAGTTTTGTGAAGAGTGGGAAGGAAAAAGAAAAGTGTGAAATTAGAGCTTGTGCATGCAAATGTATGGGAACAAGCTCAGGTATCTTCCATTGGTGGCTCTCATTATTATGTTACATTTATTGATGATGCAACTATAAAAGTATGGGTTTATTTCCTTAGACATAAATTTGATGTATTTCAAACTTTAAGAAACGAAAGTCCTTGGTTGAGAATGAGACTAGTAAAAAGAAAAAATGTCTGAGATCTAATAATGAGGGTAAGTATTGGAATGATGAATTTGAATATTATTTCTCCTTGAATGGTATTCATAGGCAAAAAATTGTTCCAAGGACTCCATAGGAAAATAGAATGTCTGAATGCATGAACATGACTATAATGGAGTGTACAAGGAACACAGGGTTGTATGCAGGGTTTCTCTTAAACATGTGGGTAGAGACTTTCAATACTATTGTATATTTGATCAATAGAGGTCACTCTACTCCTTTAGATTGTGGTATTCTAGAGGAAGTATGGAGTGGTAAGAATGTGAGTTATTCTTTTCTCAAAACCTTCAGTTGTGAAAATAGAACAAAGCTGGAAGCTAAGTTAACAAAATATGTGTTTGTTGGAAATGACATTAATGAATTTGGTTATAGGCTTTCAAATTTTGAAAAATCATAAAATTGTAAGAAGCAAGGATGTCATAGTTAATAATAAAGTGTTGTACAAAGATCTGTTATAGCCAAATGAGAAGAAAGAAGAGGATTATGTAGTGCTAGATGATACTCCATTATGATGATTTGGATAAAGAGATATATATGGCATAGCCATAGGGATTTGAGGTCAAATGTAACGAGAACTTAATGTGTAGATTGAAGAAAAGTTTATATGCTTTGAAGCAATTGCCTTGACAATGGTATTTGAAATTTGATAGTTTTATGGATGAGCATAGATATAGTAGGTTTCATTTAGATCATTGTGTTTAGTTTAAGTGATTTACTAATGATAGCTACATTTTTTTATGTTTATATGTTGATGATATGCTTATAGCTGGGTCTAACATGGATCAAATTAATAGGTTAAAAGAATAGTTAGAATGTTCACTTTCTATAAAGGATTTGGGGGTAGAAAAAAATTCTTGGTATGAAGATTTGTAGAGATAGGAAGAACAAGAAATTGACATTATCTCAGGTTAATTATATTGTGAAGGTGTTGCAACTTTTCTTTGTCGAGAATGCTAAAGCTATCAGCACACCTTTACCTTGTCACTTGAAGTTGACTAAGTAGATGTGTCTAGAGACACAAGAAGAGGACAACAAGATGGACCAAAGGTACCTTATGCTTTAGCTGTAGGAAACTTGATGTATTCTATGGTATGTACAAGGATGGATATTACACATGTAGTGGGAGTTGTTAGTAGTTATATGAGTCATCAAGGGCTTAAGCATTGGAATTCTATAAAATGGATTTTCAGATATTTGAGAGGAAAATCTAGTAAGTATCTACATTTTGGGGGCTCTAATATTGATTTACATAGATATGTTGACTTAGATTTTGTAGGGGATATTGATACCAGGCTGAGTACTATAGTTTATATGGGTTATAGAGGTAGAATATCTTATTGCTATAGAGCCAACCGAGGAGATGATACAGCTTTAGTTCTTCCTAGAAGAATTTGGACACTCTCATAGGGATAATTATTTTTTTATAGATAATCAGAGTTCCATTCATCTTGGAAAGAATTCTTCTCTACATTCAAAGATAAAACACATATAGTTAGGACACTATATCATTCGATCAGTTTTGGATGATGGATAGTTAAAGTTGGACAAGATCCATGTAGATGAAAATCTAGCCAATATGTTTACCAAGGTAGTGACAAGGGAGAAGTTGAACTCTTCTACAACTTTGGTTGGTCTTCTAGAATGAACATAATAAAAGGATAGCAAAGTCCAAGACTATTTTATCCAATAGGAGACTCATGGAGTAGTGACATAGCTACAAGGTCAGTCTCCAAGTGGGAGATTTTTTTTATTGTGTGGAGCTTGGTTAGTCCCCAAGTGGGAGATTGTTAGTTTGTGGTGACTGATTAGGGAAGTGTTGAAGTTAATTATAACCCTAAAGTGACAAAATACTTTTTATAAAAAGAGCTTAGGTTTAGGGGTTTGCATAATGTGTGATGCAAAAATTTCTTCTTGTGGTGGCATTGAGCTATAAGGGATTATAGATTATAATCAACTTATAATCACTGGATCATAATTATAGTGGACATGTTATTTGGTGGACATAGACTAGGGATTGGGTGAACCACATTAAATAATGGTGTCTTGTGTTCTCTTTTGTGTGTTTTATTATTTTCTAATATTGTTTATATTTGTACACAATTGTTATTTTTATTCATGGTTAATCCTAGCCTTACATTTATCCCCAATTTAGCAGGATATGACACTACTTGCATAAACAAGATAAAGTAAGAAACATAATAATAACTTGTAAAAAGGATATAAAAAAGTCCACATAGAAAAATTCTATAAGAAAACATTAGTAAATGCATTTATCAAAAGAATGATCAATGATAATAAAAAATCACCTAGGACTTAGTATAAAAATATGGTGAAGCTCAGGAATAGCCATGCCCCACTTCTTTTGGCTTGTGCATTAGAAAAGGTGAAACAAGGGATCATGCTAAGTGCAAAAAAATGTGAATAGTAAGTGATGAAAAGAAGCCCTGAAAACACTTTTAGGTTATCTCTGAATGCTTCTAGAGGGTCCTAGGAATGTAGGTAATTAAATCATGATTTCAATGCCTATTATGGAAAATAAATTAGAGTTACACAAATAAATATATCATAGAAAATATGAATACATATTCAAAATATAACCTAAAACAATGTTATATAAGTGTAAGTTAAAATTTGAAGATCTCATTTTTTACCTTTTCCTATAGGGGAGAACAAGGGGAAAGAGAGATGCCAAAGATAAAGCCTTTGCATTCCACATGAATGGAGGTTCTTTGAAATGAAGTATTAGATGGTGTTGCACTAGAGGAGCTAAGAATTAGACCCATATTTTTGTTATCTTAAACATTTCTTCTTTCCATAGTTGTAGAATCCAACTATTTAGGTGATCTATAGGGTCCCTAATAGGAGGTCAACCTAGTCCTAGGTTAGGTTGACCTAGTCCATAGGGCATCTTGGGTGTCCCAAGAGCATGCCAATATATCCTATAGGTAGTTGTGTTTATTCCTTAGGGAAGTTAACCTAGTCCCCAAGGAGTTCAACCTACTCCTTGAGAATTTCACCTACTCCCCCAAGAGGTGGATCTGGTCTAGAGGTGGATAATGTGGTTACTAAATTGATATGATATGCTAAAATATAGATACTCAGGGATACAAGGTTGCACTAGGTAGAATAAGAACCACATGTGAGATTCCATAGAGGTATGCAGTCATCATTGATGGAGAAATGTGATGAGACCACATGCCCCTTCCACTTGCTAGTGGGAGAGATGAAAATCACATTGGAGGATGTCTATCAGATCTTATGCCCACTAGTCCAAGAACTTATAGTGACACTCTGATGATAGAGATCTCGTAGAGAAATTGGGACAAAATTCAAGTATAGAATAAATATGACATATAGAGAAAGTTAGAGATGAGACCAGGTGGACCTAAAGAGCCTCATCTTTGGCTTATTACCTTTTCTTAGAAAGCTTATTCTATGTGTCATAGCTACAAAATTTATACCCAATACGAAGGGTACAATATTCTTGACTCCTCTAGTGCATATAGTCAGGCATATGGAGAGAGAGAGAGAGAGAGTCAATAATATATGCATGGTGATAGAGGATGATAACACATCTATACTATGAGCTATGGAAGTTGGTGAGATATTAATGATCTAGTCTTACAAAACATAAAATAACAAACCTATGTTACCCTTATATAAAGGAAAAGGCTAACAAAAGTAGAACTATTCAAATTCAATGACAAAATAGTATTATTATTTAAAATATGAAAATAAAGTAAAGTAATGAAATGTATAGAAATGGATGAAGTTTATGATTATTATTTTAATGATTATTTAGAATATTAATTGATATATTTTTCAAAATTTTAAGGATGGTTTTTTAGTTTTTAAAAAATGTTGAAAATGAGGGATCTAGTTCTCACAACAAAAAATTATTGAAATAAACCTTTTTCTCTTAGCTTGTGTAATAGATGGCATATATAGATAGATCAATCTAGGGAAAAAATTAGATTTTGACCTATATTTTTTCTTTTATAACAATTCAAATTTCAACTTACCTAAAATTGATAGTTTTTATCTTCCACCACATTTATGAAAAAAAAAAAATTCTAACTTGAAGAAAAATAATACAATATGGAAGAGAACTCTCTCCTCTAGAATGCCATATAATTTTAAATTTTTTTTTTTATAATATTTACTATTTTCTTATTTTTTGGTAAGGAAACAAGAGGATCTTTAGGAAATAATTTTTTATGTTAGAAATAGTGTTAAAAAGGATTGAAAAGTCTATATCAGAAAATACTAATGCTAGCCTTACCAGATGTAAAGTAGACCCTATTGTTACAAATTGGGATGGAATCATTATTTAGGAATGGAAATACCTCTTTATTCCACGGGGATGTGGAATAATCATGATGCAGGAGCATCTAGAGGTATAAGGGCAATCCTGTGTCACCAAAAAAAAAAAGTACTTAGACTTAGTTTCTGTTTCATGTGTTCTCATTTCTGGATACCCATTTGGGTCAAATAAAGGTTCCAACTCTCACAGTTCCACTATTAGTGTTCTGGGTTAGAGTTTTTAATCACCTTGGGATACGTGTAAATGCCAAAAAAATAAGAGTATGTAATTGAGCCATCATTTTGGTGAACTAGAAAGTGTAAATTGGTCAGATGATTGTAATTGTAATATAGAGCATTCTAGGAAAAGAATAAGGTCAAAAGGGCCCACGGTTTGAAAGTTATCACAATTTTTCAGTTTCTAGAGACATCCTAAGAATGCTTCAAAGTTAGGTTAGAGGCATTAAATGACCTTGAATAGGGCCAAAAAATGGGGGATGAGCTATGCTCCTCCATAGGGCTATAGAGTACTTCGAGAGCTTTTTGAAAATGTAAACGATTTGTCAATCGGAGCTATGATTCAAAAGTTCGGTTACCGTTTCTGGATTCTTCTAATTTTTTGCCGATTTCTAATGCAACTTATAGAGCCTTCTATTTGGTTGATGGATACCTACTAGCACTTTCTAGAATGTATTCCTAATCCTTAACCCTTCGGGGTCTATTTAAGAAAAATTTTGGCATTGTAAAAGGCAGTTTGGAGTGGAGTTTGAGAGGAGGTACTGAAAGGAGAAATTATCTCTAGATTTATGCTATTGTAAGCCCATAGGGCATATTTTGAAGTCTATTTTCTCTGTATTTAATGTATTAGCTTATTTACAAAGTTAATAAAATTTCCCTTTCCTGTTGTGTCCATCCTGTGCTTGGGTTGTGTCCCCATCAAATCAAAAAACATCAAGTTAAAATAGATAGATCAATCATGTAGTGTTTACCTCCTAACACTGGATTTATGAAGCTCAATTTTGACGGAGCCTCCAGAGGAAATCCAGGAAAATCAAGCCTGGGGGCATATGCTAGAGATAGCAAAGGGAAAGTGATGGTGATCACATCTACACCATTACCAAAAGGAACTAATAATGTAGTAGAAATTCAAGCTCTATTAGTAGGTCTAATCCTTGTGAAGAAAGGGGATTATCCTAGGCTACATATCGAAGGGGATTCCTAGATTGTGGTTAATGCTTGTATAAAAAGAAAGACTCATTCATGGCATTTACAATATATCTTAAAGTAGATATGGTATTTGATTAATCAATTTTAGGCAGTCACTATTTCACATACTTTAAGAGAAGGAAATAATGTAGCAAATTACATTTCAAATTTAGGATGTGATGGCATCATTCATTGAGTAGCATAAGGCAATACAAGTATTGATTAAGTATGAATTAATGGAATGATGATTTGATCCATTCACATGCTTGACATGAAATCTAGTCTAAAAGCCACAATGCGATTTTCAGGTATCTAATTGGAGGAAAGGGTGAAGCACACAGGGTATGTCATTCTGGATATGTTGGCTCTATTGGGACTCAAAATTGCTTTCCCGATTTGAGTACCATTCAAAATTTTAAGCCCTTAAGTGTTTTTTAATGCATGTGTACCCGGCTGAACTTGTGAGGCCTAAGAGGTTTTTAATGTTTCTAAAACCTTGCATTTAGTATGTCTATGTGTTTCATGATGATAAATTTCCATTCTGAGCCATTCTATGAATTCCCATTTTGAGCAATTTCCAATTCTGCATTTTTGCCCAAGTGTCAAATAGTGACACGAGGTTGTGTTCGCTATTGAATATCTCACCTAGTAATGTTTCATGACTTGCCACTTTGGTAATGTTTAGTGTCCATACTAGAGAACCTATGTTTCATATTTTGAGTCATTTTGAGTCCATTTGACTAGGTTTTTAATCCCTCAAAGTTGTCCATTTACTGTTGTCATGCTGATGTGAATTGTTCATAATTCTGGAAGGCCCTATTTTACTCATTATAATTTTGATCCAGTTGAATGCAATGTTAAAATTCCTATTAAATTTCATCCTAGAGGTCACATACTTGTTATGTTTCAATTTTGAACTTATGATGAATCTGTTTGATCAGTTTTCACACAATTCCAAATGCAATTTGTAACATTTTACTAGTGTCAAGAAGTATAGAGTTGTCAGAACCCCTGTTTGTGATGTTATAACTCTAAATTTTTGATAGGTGAGATTGAATGGATTGTATCACTATATTTTACTCCAAAAATACTTCAAGTGTGCCAGTTTTCAAGTCTTGATGAATTTGGCTACACACTTTCCTAGGTCCATTCCTTTTGCAAAAAAATGTTTTTCTGCAAGTGTTTCCAATCTGCAAAATCTGAGTAGCCCAGTTTCACCATTCACCAAATGCATACTATTATTCATCATGAGCCCTAATCATAGATTTATGTTTTCCTCATGACAGTGAACTAATACACTAGTTTATGTGCCCCCTACTATCAGTTTATCCAATTTTCAGAACCAAATCCGAATGCAAATTATGTTTTTTGAAGTGTTTTCTTATAGGTAGTTCTAAGAGGGAAACTTTGACAGTCAATATTTTTTGGCTGAGAATTTTCCATGAGACAAGATTTCATAGGGTACATGATTGTTGAACAAAAAGTTAATATTGTTGATTTTAGAGCCCAGTCAAGTGTTCTATTTAGCTTTTAAAGCTAGTCGAAGGACATCCTGGCACAAAGTTGACAATTTGCAAAAAGAGTTAAAATGAGTTTTAATTAAATGTTTCAGTGAGCTAAATTAATTTCAGTTAATAAGGAAGATTCACTGGATTGACCTAACATTTTAGTCATTCGAGAACAATTTTTTTTTTAGCTGGGCCTACTTTGGGGCCTGACTATTTTCATCATATTAATGCAAATGCATGTGGACTGAAGATTCTCAAAGGTTTTTTAAGAAAACATAAGATATAGATGAGAACTTAAGGATTACCAAAGCCTCCATTGATTATGAACAAAGCATTAGGAGTTTCACTAAAAGAGTAAAGACATCATATGTGCGATGGTAGTGAAACATGAAGGATTTGTAGGGTACCTGTGAGGTTTTTAATATAATTGTACCAACATGTACTCATGAAATCTCGAGGGTTCTGAGTAGTTTCAAATGCATAGGAATCCATTTTCCAGCTAGAAATAAACTTTTCAATTGCTCCATACCATATGAGTGTAAGTGCTCACCTGCAAGAAGTAGGGTATGAATCATTGTCGTCCTAATCTGCAAGAAGGATGATGCTCTTCCACTATCTTTTGATGCATATGGGAAGACCTTGTGTTCTATGATTTTGTAATGTAGAGGTGAAATATTCTATGATTGATACCTTGCATTGAGACCTTTACATTATTCTCGTTTCCCTGGTTCCACACCTTTTTCAACATGAATGCGCAAGTTAAATGGTATTTCCTTTTGAAACACCATTTCCAAGGATACCCAAGAGTTTTAAAGGGAACAGAGCATGTTAGAAGCTATTAGTCAAAGGAAGAAGTCGCAGGCTAGGAAGGAGTAGAGCCGGCTAAGAAAGGATGTTAATATTAGGCATGTGGCAATAGAGCTATCAAGAGACATCATCATAATAATTTTTTAAGAAACCGTTGAAGAGGAGAACCCATAGGCTGAAGGGGAAGACCATGCCATAGGTAAAGGAAGAAGATCTTCATGCAAAAATGACAAAGCTAGAAGCTAAATGGTAGTAGGGGTATCTTTCGTAGCAGGAGATTAATGCAAAGAGAAAGACGATAGATGTTGATGACCATGTGATGAGAGGTGTCAACAACTAGTAAAAGAAAGCCACCAGTCAAATGTGAAAGGAGTTCACTTAGGGAGAGCCAAGTTTTGAGAAAAATTGACCAAGAGAGAAGGCCGCAATAGGTAGAGAAAGCGGTCCACATCCTTGGTGACAACATGAAGGGTTAGACAACTTAAAGCATCCACTTTGAAGATGGAATTAGAGCCATGTTAATTGATAAGCCTGCAATGAGGAGAAGAGTAGGTGGCCACAGAGAATGTAGTGCATTTTTAAACAAATTGGTTAAAAATGTTTTATCCCACATTTGCTAGGGTATGAACGTTTATAATGTATAAATACATTTCCACTACAATACATAGTGTCTTAAAGGACACAACCTTTTAAAAGATAGAGTTGCAACATGTAGGGCTCATGGTCAGCCAAAGGATCTCAAAATATGAGCCTTGAAGGAAATTTTGAGCCAAAATATGCCTACTGACGTAAGGGTACAAGTGACCAGATGCTGAACTATAGCCTAATCGAACGGTAGGAGCATCACCGCATCGTGGAAGTGCTCGAAAGTTAGACAAAGTGGGAATGCACCTTGGAACCATTAGGAAGTGGGCCTAAGTTGGAGGTGAGGTGGTGGATCTTATCAGTAGGTGATGTGGTGGCACAGGCCAACTAGATCCTGTCACTTGGCAACTTGGTCAAAGGTTTTACCCGAAATGGAGAAATTCAAAAGTGATAAAAATGAGTTTTTTTAAATTATTTTATAAAAAAGGGATCACATACAACATTTTTTAAATTGAAAAATGTATTTGAGCTAAAGTTTGAACTTTAGAAAATTTTAAATTTTTTAAGAAATTCAAAATTATAGACCAGATACCATACAGGGGGCATATTTCTCAAAATGAGATTCAAGGAGTTTCTAGTAAGCCAAATATGGACTCCAATATACCATTGGAATCAAGAGAAGATGAAATTTTCATTTCTGGAGTTCATTTTTGTATAGGAAGCAATTTGTTTAGGTTATTGGAGGTTTTTTCCAAGATTCCTAATCTACAACTGCATTCAAGTATCAAATTTCAATTGTGATTTCTAGTAGGGTAATGACCTAAATATGCATAAAAGATAGTAAAAATGTAGTTAAGGTCAAATTTGGTTTCCTCCAAGATAGTTAAATCTAGATTTTATCAGCATTTCATTATGCATTTTAGATATTGGAGTAACAGAAGGGTTTCATCATTAAGGGAGAGATATTTTAGGTTTGTTACAAGATAATGATGAAAAGCATATCAGATCTCAAGGGTAGAAAGATGAAAGAGATTTTACAACAGAAAAGGATGGAATTTCAAGTAGATACATGTCATCTTCAAATCATATCTAGGAATTCACCCTCTTCTATATCTTCTTCTTTCTCATTCATTTGGCGGGTCAGTTCTAGTTTTGGAAGAAATTACTCACTGTTGTGATACCATATGTGTTCCAATCTTGAGTTTTCTCAGATTTGTGAGACCAATGGTTCTAGTTTTGATGTGTTTTCATCATTGTGACACCACATTTTGTTGAGCAATCTCTCTTGTATGAATAGTAGTAATGAAGATAATATTGATAGTTCTGATCTATTAGGTGTTTCTATGTTTTAATTTCATGCATCTGAATGTATAGTTTCAAAGAAATGAATACAAATCAGCAAGAATTTCTTTAGTTTCATTCTAATTCTCATCTCCTATCTCTATAATCTATAGTCTTATGTGGTCTAGGGATAAAAAACTAAGACCCATTTGCATCCCCTTAAGGTTGTGTGTTTGATATATTTTTTTTTTGGAACAAAGGGCGAAGTAAATGCTTGATGTATTTGGTAGGGTTGCTAGTTATTTTGAGAAGGATATCTCATGAGAATGAGATCTTTATGAACATTGATGTCTAATTCACAAAGTGATAGGATAGATTTGATGTCTGGGATGTATGTATTTGATTCATGAAACTTCCTAATAGATAAGGCACTGATCAACTATAGGATCGTTTACTCTTACTATTGCATATTTTGGGTTTTGCTGAATTCAACATCATTAATCAAATGTTTTTCCCTTTCATGTTAAAGAGCTAAAAAGTATTTCCCTCACTCAGCTTATGAATTGCATTATCTTTCATTTAGCTATTGCAGATCTATGTTATTGAATGATTCAATAGGAGAAATAAGGGTTTCATCTATTGTTAATAGATTCAAGAATATGTTTAGCACTAGTACCATATAAATTGAATCTAAGGTCCATCCGCCTAGGTTTTGCATAGCCTAAAGTAGAAGAAGGGTCTAGCCTTATAGTTGGCCTGATGTCTAAAATGGTATGTTGAAAATGGGAGTTAGTTGCCCCTAGATGTACCTTATTCTCATCAAGGTAATTTGATACCATCTTTGTTTCAAAACACCAACAAAATGGTGACTCTATTGGGGAGATAAGATGGCAATACACCTTGTTAAAAAGACAAGAACCTCTGGTGTGAATTGAATATCTTAGTAGTATTTTTTAGTATGGTTTTGCCCATCTGAGTCACCAAAAAAATGGCAATTTTGTTGGGGACTATATTGAATCTGATTAGTAGTCAAATATCATGCACCCCAGTGATGCTTTGTTCAAGAAAACAATAGTTTTGAAGGATTGAATGCAGATTGTATTGTTATTAAGTTTTATTTTCAATCAGTTTAGCCAGATCTTGTTTTCAAAATGTTGTAATTTTAGAGTCATAATTGATCAAAAGTTTTTTCTCTCTTCGATGTGTTTAAAAATTTTCAAATCCCATAAGTTGAAAATTCAATTCAGATTTGTCATGTATAAATCATGTTTTAAAAATATTTCTCACAATTGTGTGTGGTGACTCTCTAAAAGATCTTTGTACTAGTGTAGATTGGTTATATATAAATGTTTTTAGGACCTTTCAACTAAATTGTGCATATCTGAAAGTTATGATAAGTTTCAGGCATGAAGAGAGAGCATATGACTTCTTGACTGATGAGATTTGAACTGTTGTGTTGATCTATTGTCATAAGAAATTTGAATGTTTAAAATAAATCACAAAAGCAATTTTATTTTTTTCTCCTCAAGGAGATGGCAGCTCTATAAGGATTTGATCAGTGGTGGGAAGATTTGATGCTTGCACTTGTGCCAAATCAAGAAATTGAATTTTCAGCATCAACACTCAAGGTATTTTTCACTTTCATGAGATTTTATTTCCATGAAAGTAAGTTTACAAAAGTTTCTCCATCAAGTGGTATTTTTAGCACTAAGTAGGAGAATGGTTTGATAGATCTCAACATGCTTTGTTAAAGATAGATTCAAAAAATGCTTTTATATTTTGAAGTATGTTCAAAGTTTTAATTGGTAGAAAGTTTCAGATCTACTGCAAGTAATGAATTCTGAAAGTAATTGTGGTGAATGAGTTTTTAAGTTTGTAAGAAAATGGAAAATTTCTCTTCACCTAGTATGCAATCCATGGATAAGAATTATAGATCTATTTCTTCAAAAGGATACATGCCATTCAATTTCAATGACATTCATAGTTTCTTGAATACTATGCCATATGATCTTAGAAAGTATTTTCCTAAATTTGGTGGGAACCATGAAAATTTAGCTAGTTATTATGTTCAAATGTTCAGTGATTTGATTGATGATTTTGAAATTGCTCATGAAGACACACATATGAAGTTGTTTGTTCAAACATTGGAAGGTGTTGCTAGGGATTGGTTTTTCTATCTACCGACATGTTCTATTTCATCTTGGGATGAATTAATTTTATCCTTCATGAAGAAATTTGAGGAAAGATTAAGCATCTCTAATTATTTTGAGAGGTTTTTGAAGATCCAAATTAGGAATGGTGAATTAGTTCCTAAGTTTAATATCAGATTTGCAAAGGTTGTAAGTGAAATTCCTAAAAGTTATTGGCCAAAGGATCAAGTGTGTTTAGTGGTTTATCTTGATGCATTTGGTAAAAATATGAGTTACCTATTAAGAGATAAAGAACCTAAGACTTTGCACCAGGCATTCATGACAAAAATAGAGGTTGAAAACAACATATAGTATGAATTAACTAGGAGTCACTTCTCTAGGAATGTTTGCTGGAAAGATAAGATGCAAACAAAAAATCAATGTCAAAAGGAGTGTTTAGTTTCAAATCAGCAAATAGGTACTACTACTGTTGTAAATAATTTTGTTGAAAATCTAGAAGTAAAAACATGTGAAAATGAAGTCTCTTTGTTGCAACAAGGAGCTAATTCTTTTATTGTTGAAAATAGTGCATATGTTTATAGTATTCTAGCAATAGAAGATAAAGTTAGTTCACTTGACGATTTATGCATGCAACATATAAATTTAGTCATTCATTCTCCTATTGGTGATTTTCATTATGTTGAAAACATAACTGATCATGAAGGTGAAAGTTATTCATCTCAGTATGAGGATGAAGAAGCTGAAAGCTATGTTTCAAGTGATGAAAGTAAAGTTGTTGATCTAACATATTATGAAGAAGCATCATGTGAAGACAATGATGAGATTTTTTACTTGAGACAACAAGATGACAGTAGTAGTACATGTTCATCTTCATATGAACCTGATGCAAATTGGGAAGAAGTTGTTGGAAATATTCAGGTCTAACAATGTTACTGAGAGGGGAGGGGTGAATCAGTAACTTGAAAACTTTAAACCATTTTAGCATAATAACAAATTCACCATTCATCCATTTAATCTATTGTATGTATGAAAGATAAACATTTTTAACAATGAACACACAGATTTGGGTACCCAGAAACCTTTCAATTTGAAAGTAAAACTGGGGTGGGGATGATGCCCACGAAACTTCAATACTGCAGTATAAAGTTGGCCGGTTAAGGCTTACAATGATCACTTCTAGTGATCTTCCCTATTAGGAGCAAGTAGGACTGCTAGATCCACCTTGTTAGAGGATTTGCAAACATATAATGAAGTATGCACTCTATTAGGAGATTTACAAAAGACTGTTAAGTCTACCCTGTTAAAGAATTTACAATACTGATTCACCTGTTAGGATGAAGCAGTGGATCTGCTTGCAACTAGTTTGTTGATTAGATCTTATGTACTAATCACTTAATGTGATGGATATATCTTTGCTGCTCCTTGATGACCTTGTTGAATACTTCGTTGCTGATTCTCTTTCAATACACTCAATTACATTCTTACTTCGCTCTTGCTTTGCTTCTGCTTCTCTTCCCTTATCTCTTATTGCAAATGGCACAATAAATTACATATATACCATTCCAATATTTACAGCAACAAGGTCAGCCAAACACAAGTGGACAAAACATTACTGAGTCGGCTAGATAGTAGAAAACTTAGGTTCCTCAAACTTACTCGGTGACCTTCTGACACTCGGTATCCACTACATTACACGGCATCGTCATGCACTCAGTAGAGGTAGGGGCTCAGTCCATACTAATCACTCTGAGTAGCTTGGAACTTGGTAACGACTAGTGACTCAGTAAACATTGTGTCACTCGGTAAAAACTAACTCTTTCCATTTACTTGGTAAGCACTGAATACTTCTTTTACCTTTCTGTCTTGGTAATCACTGAATCCTTCATTTACCTTCTTGACTCTATAAACACTAAATCCTTCATTTACCTTTCTGACTCGGTAAACACTAAATCCTTCATTTACCTTTGTGACTTGGTAAACACTAAATCCTTTGTTTACCTTTCTGACTCGGCAAAAACTAAATCCTTCGTTTACCTTTCTGACTTGGTAAACACTAAATCCTTCATTTACCTTTCTGACTCGGTAAACACTGAATCCTTTGTTTACCTTTCTGACTCGGTAAACACTAAATCCTTCGTTTACCTTTCTGACTCGGTAAACACTAAATCCTTCGTTTACCTTCCTGACTCGGTAAACACTGCTGAACATACTTGGTAACCAACGAATGCTTGGTATGAACTGTAAATTGATTGATGAACTCGGTAAGCATTTAGAATCAAATAAGTGTTGTAACTAATGACAAATGTATCATTATTCCAACAATCTCCCCCTTTGGCATTAGTGACAAAAACACTTATGAGCCAAAATTTTTATATACACGATTTGACAAAACTGATTTGATTCTGTTGTGCTGTGTGCTGAATATACATGAGCTACTTTACATATAACTCCCCCATACAATATACACAAGGTTTTTACATGAGTTATATGACTTTATTCTTTATTACTTTATTACCTTCTCCCCTTTTTTGTGTCTGATTCTCTAATTTTCCTCTGATTCTCTGATTTTCGCTTTCTCCCCCTTTTTGACAATAATGCCAAAGAATAAAAGAATGTATCTACATAGAAACACCAAAATGTGTGATAAACTTAGAATGTACTTGAAGAATTAGTTGCAGATTTTTATCCCAATTGTCTTGCAGGATTTTACATGTGGAGAGAGCAACTTGAACTTCTGCAGAAAGTTCAATCACATGGTCTACAACAGAGAAATGATTGTCATGGATCAATGTTTCTGAATATGCAATGTGCTGCTATATTGTGTTCATGACAGGAAGGATCATATTCTGGATGTCAATGAGAGTAGATCTGATCCTTGCTTCCTCTCTCAGCAACTCTGCCTATTTCTCTGCCAAAAATTTGATTCTAAGGTGACGAGATGAGGTTGAATTGGGGTCAAGATTCAGGTTTTGTGCGCTTGCCTTCAGATCCTCATCTATCTTATTCAATTTCTCTCTTGTCTCCTTAGTATACTCGGTAACATCACAGAGCTTAGCAAAAAGAGATGTTACATTATTAAAAGAATTTTCAATATTAGCCAAAACTGAGGTTAATTCAACCTGTTTTATTGCTATGTGCTGAGCAATGTGCTCAAGCACCTTATTATCAAATTTATTTTCTGCCTTCTCCATCAATTTTTCTTGACCGAAGGTATCCTCATTGAACTTATTGACTGCCTCTTCTAACTGGATCAAAATGTGTTGAGTAGAATCTACATCAACACCTATAGCCTCTGTAATTATATTCTGGGCATTCTCAATTATTTTATATTCCCTATCCCTTTCAGACCTTATCTGCTTCTGCGTAGCCTTCATCTCAATTAGTTGATTAGCATACCTCATTTCTTCAATGGTAGCATTTTCATAGTCAATATTTGGAATTACTATCTCAGTGTCTAGGTCAATATCTTTAGGAATATCCTTTCCAGTGATCATAAGTCTTAATGGTTGCTTTTGTTTGACTTCTGTGATGATTGATTTGACCTTGGGAACAGACACAATAGTAGAGATGGAAGGGCTAGTAGCAAAAATTGGGATACTTGAGGGTGGAGTGCCAATAGGAGTATATACCAGGTCAAAAACTGAAGTAATTGGCAAAAATTGTGATACACTCGGTAATGTAGTATCTGAACTAGCTGGGTTTGAAGCAGATGCAGATAGTGCTGACAAAATTGTAGAACAAATTGGAATTGACAAAATTGTGAAACTTACTGCTATTCTGATTGGTGATGATGGAGCTGAGAAGGCTTGCTCGGTAGCTGAAGAAGAGGAATGCAACTCAGTAGATGAAGTGGTAGACACTTCCATTGATGATACCTGGAGCTGAGATGTGGCAGGTGCAGATGATTTATCTGATGTGGATGTGTGAAAACCTGCTGAAGCTGACTACAACCTTTATGATGCTATAGTTTTAGGTGGAGAGTGAGGAAGAGATGCAATAGCTGCTGCTGCAATTTTCACCGGATCATCTTCCTCCTTATCTGCTTCTTTTGCTTCTTCCTCCTTGTCTTCTTCCTCCATTTCTCTTTCAACTTCTTCCTCAATTTCTAACATTATTGATTGCAGGTCTTCTGGAATATCTTCAATATCATCACCATCATCATTATTATTATCATCACTACTGTCATTGTTCGTGATTTCAACAGTATCTTCACTGGGTTTGTGTAGATGATAGATATTTTTCCACATGTTTGTAGCATCATTTATAACATGTTCAATATCTTTAATCAAAATCAAACACGTGTGGAATCTGGTCATCATATTACCTTCATGATCATTCAGTGATTTCTTTACTTCAGCATTAGAGAGATTTGGCAGGAGATTCCTCAGGGTCTACTCATAAATGTCTTTGACAGTCTTGGTTGCAGCTTCCCATCTTGGTTGCAATCTTTCCAATAGTTCTTTGGAGATTTGAGAGGCTATCTGGTCCAGAGAGTATTTCCATTTACCCATTTTGTTCAGTACCAGTTCCTCAATCTACATTTTCTCCTGTTTTGTTCTGGTTTCAAATCTTAATGCTTTGAAGTTTGTGATATCACCTCCTTCTTCCAATTTTTTGAGCCGTTGCTCGAATGTGAGTGCAGGCCTAACTAGTATAGGTTCCTGCTTACCTTTCCTGGTTCTTCTAGTGAATACCATAGTAGGCTTCCTTTTAGGTTTGGTAATGATTACCTTACCTTTCTTCCTTGGCGGTATTTCTGTAGATTCTTTTTCTCCTTGTTCTCCTTCTTCTTTTTCTTCTTCTTCTCCTTCTTCTTCTTCACCTTTTTCTTCTTCACCTTTTCCCTCGGTGAGCATAAGAGGACTGATAGAAGTTTTCAATTTGGCTATTTTCCTCTTGCCCTTGCTTATGGCCTGTGGTAGCTTGATTTCAAGCTCAATTCTGGCCTTAGCATCTTCATAGGTTCCAAAAATTTGTTGCCTTGGGTCTATTGGCTCATTTACCAGTGCCTCTATTATGTCTCTGGCTTCATCAATATTTACCTCATAAGGAAGAGGTTTTACCCATGCAACTCGGGGTCTGACTGCCTGAATGTATACCTTGTCACAGTCAACCATGAAGCATACATAATCTTTGTACTCTTCAACAAGCTTAGGAGGAATTCTAAATCTGTTATTCATCCTTTCCTTGAAGTCTTCAAAATAATTATCCATAATACTATCAAAATTTTCACCCATCTCTACTATGAATTTATTTATTTGATACAAAATTGGAGTTTCTTTTCTCTATTCTATTATTCCTTTTGATGGAAAGAATTTTTGTACATAGAAAAATAAACATATTAACAAAGAACTGAATTTAGAAGGATTATTCTTTGAAGTCCTTATGCTCTCCATGTTTTTATTTAGTTGTCTCGACATTACTTCCGATAGATCAAATTCAAGGTTTTTCTTTACAATTTTGAGGGCCAAATCCATAGCTTCACAAGGTACACTATTTAATCTGTTGGAACTGTATAATTTGTATACAATTATATGAATACCAAATTTTAGTTCTATATCTGAAACATTGTTGAGCTTTAAACCTCTGCCATCCCATTCAGCTAGGGTTTGTTTTTGCAGCTCTTCCCGTCCTAGGGTTTTGGTGGTTTTGTTTTTGCTGAGCATAGGGAGACCCATGATTTTGTGAATCATTTTCTTTGTTATGAGGATGGGTTGATCTAAACACATTTGACCATTATGCACCTGACTCAAGATATACCTAATCCATTTGGTTTGGAAGTTTCTAGGCATATGCGAGATATGAGTCAAGCCCTTGGTTTCAAGATGTTTATGCTTGGGTTTGAGGGATCCATCCACGCATAACACAGCTAGGGCATTATCCATATCTAGTGTCCCTATCTCTTGAACAATACACTTGAAATGAGCATGAATATCATTGATTAGAAGTACCTTTGGAGGGATCTATGATTGAGCTCCATGCGGTTCGAGCAATTCAACGATGGCAGGAACAATTTTGAAATTGGGCGCCTTCCATTCGACTCCTTTGACAAGCATTTCAGAACCTCTTTTCGCCTTGCTGCTACTGGTGCTTGCGGATGCCATTGCTTCTTGGTGAGAGAACGATTTCATAACACAATTTCTTTGCTGGAAAATTGCTTCAAATCACTTGAACTTGCTTGGATGCACTTGAAAATATATTTGCTTTGTGAACTCTGAATTTGCAGTGAAAAATGAGATCAAATTCTGCCCTTTTGATGAAAAATCTGCCATTAATGCTTGGGTATGAAGGTAGCTAATAATTAGGGTTTTATAAATAGTCACTGACTTACTTGGTAAACCTTGCATCTCGGTGAATACACAAAACCTTTCTTATTTTCCCAACCAAGCTCAGTAAAGTCTGAAAACCAACCTTACTCGATAAAAGCAACACTGCGAATTATGACTTGTATCTGTAATACTGATTTATCATTTTCACTTCTTCTTTCTGGAACTACCTAAGATATAGCTTGAAGATGCAGTCCCTTATCCTTCTTGATAAGTCTAATTAGAAATGGTGGAGTCACCCATTTCTAGAGTGACATTTCCATCATTTGAATTTTCTTGCTCGGTAGACTTAGGAATCCATTGTTGTTTCATTTGTTTTCGATTATTATTAGCTCTAGCTTTCTTTTCATCTTAAACCTTTCCTATATTCATGCAATTCTTGGCTATATGACCAAGTTCAGTACAAGTATAGCATCTTATGGTTGTATCTTTCTTCCTTAGGTGATGCCTTGCACAGTTTGTTCCAATGTGTCCATATTCTCCACAATAGTGACATCTGCACCAAGTATTATAGTTCCAACCAAATAATGCATTGATAATTTGTTCTGCTGGATTGAATGATTTAGATCTACATTCAGATGCCTTGTGACCTTGTTTCTTGCATTTGTGACATTTGCCTTCAAACTTTGGTTTTTCTTTGCATTCATTTTCTTTGTGACCATGCTGATTGCAATTGTAGCATTTACCATTGAATTTTCCTTTACCATTGCTCCAACATCTGTTAGATGTATGTCCTAACTTGCCACAGTGATTGCAAGTAGGTTTTTGATTCTTTTGGGTACCCTGTATGGAAGATTCACCTTCTTCATTGTATCCAAGGCCTGCTTTACCTTTTTGTCTATGAAGATTCTGCTCATTTTGTTGATTCAATTGATCCATATCTGTTTGAGATCTTATCATTCTTTCATTGACTTGTTTTTCAAAATTTAAGTCATTTTCCAAACTTTCATTGATTTGTCTTTCAGATCTCAAATCACTTTGTAAGCTTGCATTGATTTGTCTTTCAGTGATTAAATCATTTCTCAAGCTTTCATTCTCAGATCTTAGATTCATAATTTCTTCATTTGCATCAGATAGTTGACTTACAAGACTTTCATGCTGAAGGGATTGATTATTTCTTACCTCTAAGTCTTCATTTTCCTTGTTTCTCTGTTCCAAAACTTCACATAGCCTGATGGATTGGATTTCTTGTTCTCTTTTGAGCTTTCTTACTTCTTCCTGTAGAGAACCATTCTTTGCTAGGAGTTCCTTGATTGCTTCATTAGCTTCATTGGAACTGCTTGATGGTAAAAGGTCTTCAATCATTTCTTCAATATACTGATGATCATTCATTTTTTTTGCAAGTTCCTTTCTTCTTTTCAGAGATTGAGAAAGATGCTCCTTTGCTTCTTTGAGTTGAGTCATGGCTCTTTCCAGATCTAGCTTCTCATTCTCAATAGTTTTGTCAAGTCTAAATATCTCCATTGTCCTTGATATTTGCTCAAGCTGTCAAGCTCTGTCCTGAGAACCACAAAGATCTGATACCAATTGTTGGAAATATTCAGGTCTAACAATGTTACTGAGAGGGGAGGGGTGAATCAGTAACTTTTTCATGCCCAAACTACGAGGGCAAAAATACACATGATTTTTTTTTTTAAAACTAATAATTAAACATGCTCTATGTTTGATATGATAGAGATAGGAGTTTTAGTATAGGTTCTCTACATTACGTCTTAAGATTATAACATGAGAATGATCACATCGTTAAGATTTTGAAAACCTTTGTTACGAGATTGATATTGACAAAAATTATGTCATTTCATTAACTTACAACAAAATGCAAAAATAATTTAAAGACAATGTAATGTATTCAAGTTTTGATTCATTGGAACTATATAATCAAAATCCACTATTTTAACATATTAATAAACCATCAAAATCTTACTAAAATTTAATTCAATGAAATAAAAACTAGCTAGATATAAAATTAATAATACATTTAGACTAGTAAAAAAAAACATTATAGTATAGAGCTAAAGTTATACTAATGTAATTGACGGTAGGACTTAACTTCTCAATTTAAATAAAATTTAAAGACTATTAATTTACATAGGAAATTAAACTAGCATTACTAAAGCAATATATATACAAAATTCAAACAATATACTTTATTCAATTTACACTTTAAACTAGTAAAAACTAAAGACTAGATGCTAACTCCACTTACTAAAATAAAGACTAATAATTATAACACTAACAAATAAAATCACTAACATATTTAACATTTAACTAAAACCCAAACTAAATTAACAATCTAACCACTAAACAACTAATCTATCCTAACTAATATCTAATTAAACCTTAACATCCTAACATAATAATAACAAATCTAATAAAACTAACTAAACAAACTTAATACTAACCTAATACCTAAAACACCTACCCCCTAAAACACCTACACCACCCCCCCCCCCCCCCTTACTGCCTAGCCCTGCGCTTTCCCAAACGCAGAGAGGCGCGCTGCCCCATACTGACGTTGCGTCAGTCTTACTGCCCTCTCCATGACAGCCCCAAGTTGACGTGGGCAAGGGTGGAAGTTCAAAATAATTTTTTTTTTTAAACACTCACTCCACCTCCTATCCAAGAAGCACGCGCTTTGAGAGGGGCCAACAAAGGAGGGATGTGACATGGGGACAGGGTGATGTCACCCTCCCCATGTCCATTGTTTGACTTGCCTCCAACTACTGCGCCTAGGAAGAGCTAAGAAGTAATGTCAAAAGGTTTATTAGGTGAGGAGGAAGGTATAGATTTTATTTAAAAAAATGTACACATTTATATATATTCAAATTTATACCCTCAAGAGAATAACATAATATTTATTTGTTTCTTTATTCATTTAGGAAGGAATCTGAGCAAGAATATGCTCTGTGGTTTTGGAAGCTATGAATTTCCTCTCCATGTATTTTCCAGAGAGTTTTTACTCCTGGGAGTGCATATTTTTTTGAAAGCAAAAGTTTTGACAAGGCATGGTCATGCTAATTTATGCATTTCATTCAAGTTGCTAAGGATTTGAATAAATCTATTATTAAGGATTTGAATAAATCTATTATTAACATTTCTCCTTAATACAAGTATACAAATGCAGAGGAGTACATTAGGTAAAGCCTCTCAATCTCTAGTTAAACTTGTATGTTTAATATTAATTCATCAAGAACATGGTATGAGTTCTATGTTTTGATTATTATTATTATTGATTTCAAGAATACAACCTCTCAGTCCAATTGATCATATTTGAAGAACTTAGAAGATGAATGATACTATACACATAATAAAAGAAAAGGTGGTGGATATTTCTCATTCAAATTTGATTGTAACCACCATGAAATTTATCAAGAAATGAACTATCTTTGATTTCATAATATATGGTTGCTCTTGATTGATCTCATCATGATACTTATACATCAAAATTGAAACTCACTATATCAATTCAACTCCTCATTATTGTAATTAAAACTTGAACATTCATAAATCAAGACATTTCTATGATTCTATTCTTCCATTTATATATATGCAAATTAATTTATTCTATTTTGATGAGCACTCTAACAACTGAACATTATGATCAAATATTATGAGAACCAGATACACTCAACCATTATTTTATTGGCTAACCTGATTCAAAGCTCA
Source organism: Cupressus sempervirens (assembly GCA_028749045.1). NCBI lineage: Eukaryota > Viridiplantae > Streptophyta > Pinopsida > Cupressales > Cupressaceae > Cupressus > Cupressus sempervirens. The sequence continues at coordinate 279,230,293 of CM053786.1, read as the reverse complement.
GCCAAGAAAGAATCAGGAAGAAAACCCGGCTTCGTTGCCATATACAATAAGATTTAAAAATACAATTTTCAATAGGATCTCAATCCCAATTATAACAATTTTATCCAATTTTCTTCATGATCATAATCAAAAATTTTGTAATGTCTTCTGAATCTTGTTTCAAGAGCCATGGGGGAAACCAATAACTGATCGGGTGACAACCAAGCAGAACCAAAGGAACATCAAGCATGCACAATCATACATGGTTTACACAATAGGATTCACAATGAATCAAGACTAGGGAGAGGTGGATTCTTCCAACTGGAGAAGTCAAGCACAACACCAATTCAGATGCCTAATCGGGGCCAATAACCAAGAACTTTCGTTCTTCCATTTAAACTTGTCATACTCATACTAGGTTTGTGCTGACGGGTAGGGACCCATAACACCCTACCCTTTATCCCTCTTCTCATCCTGAGAAGAGACTCTACACAGGTTGGAGTCCAACTAAACAACCCTCTCCCAAGATTGGTCACTTCTGCCCTCTCCTAGGGTGAGTAATACCAAAACACCCATGCAAGGAAACTCAAAAATTTCAAACAAAAACAAGAAAGGAAAACAACCAAAATAACAAGGTTTACATATCTTCCCAACATACCCACAACCATTCAACAGTAAAACAATAACAAGGTAACAGGAACATGAAGCAAAACATAAAAACTGAATAAGGGAAATGGGAGTTTCCTACCTTCTCAAAGAGGTAATGGAAATGAACAATTTTGAGTAGAGTATCCCTCCTTCCTTCAAGCTTCAAGAAATCTTCTCTAAATGTAGAGATTGGGTAACCAAACCACTAGACAAAGGAAGGCCTCTAATAGGCCTCCAACTCAACCACCCAAAAAGAGCAATAACTATTTCCACCCACTAGCCACACTAGAAACTCCTAACTCAACCTAAACCATGGTTAAACCCTAAAAGGAGGTGGGGTAAGACAACTCATGACAACCACTTGCAATTTTCGCACAAAGGCAAAAAGGGACTTTTTGAGTGCCCTCAAAAGTCAAAGCTAGGGGTTTAGGGGTTGGAAAAGACCCCTAGCCCATACCCACACCCAAATTTTAGAAAAAAAACATGTTTTAAAGCCTTAGGGAAGAGGTTAGAGTAAAAATAAAATCTAGAAATAAAATAGGTCCATCTAACAACTCTAACTAGAAAATTAAGTACATAAACATTTTATGAGTGTCAAGCGACACTGAAAGAACACAATTACGAACAATAGGGTTTCCAAATTTTAGCACATGGAGATTAGTTTTGTTCCTCCGTAGGGTTTCTCGGCTAAATATCTGCACACTCATTGCACACATCAGTAGTCCCAAAAATCACATGTACATATATACGTATCAGAAATTTACATAATTTGAAACATACATAAATCAAGGTTTTCTTGCATCCTACTTATATCCTCAATCATAAAAATTCCAACTCAATGTGTTAATCCCACATTTTACTGATTTCATCAACATACATATACATGAGCATTAAATGACAATCATCAATTATATCTGGAAATAACATCACACAACATGAAATAATAAAATATGTTCTAAGCATCAGATAATGTCTCAACATCTCAAGTCGTGAATAACAAAATAAGGGTAATGTATCACTATGCTACGATGGGTCGGGGCGAGGCCTCACATCCTCCCCCACTAGGCATGACCTTCCTCCTGGAGTTCATCAAAAAGGTACGGGTACTGAGATCGCATCTGCGCTGCATCCTCCCATGAAGCTGTGACCTCATCGTAACAATCCCATTGGACCCTAACCTGGTCCAGCTCTCGGCCTCGAAGTGCTAGGGTCCGTTGGGTAATAATGCCGATAGGCTCCAGTGCTAGCTTCCTGTCTAACTCCACCTATAAAGCATCCCAATCAATAATATGAGACTTGTCATAAATGTATCCTCTAAGTACTGAAATATGAAACACATCGTGGATGCGTGATAGGCTAGGTGGCAAAGCTAAACAGTAAGTAATAGGTCCTATCCTCTCAAGGATCTCGAATGGCCCAACAAACCGAGGTTCCAACTTAGAGCCCTTTCCGAAATGAATCGGACTCTTGTGTGGTCGTACCCTCAAGAACACTCGATCGCCAACCTGATACTCTCGATCTGTCCTCTTCGCATCTGCATACTTCTTCTGCCTATCCTGTGCCTCTTTCAGGCGCTGTCTAATCAGGGTCACCTGCTGCTCCATCTCCTTTACTAACTGGGGACCAATGGATACTCGATCCTCGATCCTATCCCAACTCAAGGGTGTCCTACACGGTCTCCCATACAAAGCCTCATACGGCAGCATACCTATGGAAGAATGATGCCCATTGTTATAGGCAAACTCGATAAGATGAAGGTATTCCTCCCATTTGACCTGATGGTCCATCACGTACACACATAGCATGTCCTCCAAAACTTGATTCACTCGCTTGGTCTGGCCATCGGTCTGAGGATGGTACGCTGTACTAAAATTGAGCCTAGTGCCCAAAGCTGACTTCAACTCTCTCCAAAATGAAGAAGTGAACAAGGAGTCTCTATCAGATATGATCTTATGGGGAACACCATGAAGTCTAACAATATCCCGCAAGAACACCTGAGCTATGTCTCGTGCTGTAAATGTAGTACGCACAGGTGAGAAATGGGCAACCTTGGTCAAGGTGTCCACTATCACCAGAATGGCATCATGGCGACGAGATGACATAGGAAGACCAACAATAAAATCCATAGATATAGTGTCCCATTTCCACACTGCAATCTCATGTGGCTGGAGAAGCCCGCCAGGATGACGGTGCTCCGCCTTCACCCTCTGGCACTCGAGGCATCTCGCAACTATGCTAGCAATCTGCACTCTCATGCCTGGCCAATGATACAACTACCTCAAATCTGCATGTAACTTCTTAACACCGGGGTGCGCTGCATAAGGTGCTCTGTGAGCCTCAAGTACAATGAGCTCGCGCAAATCCCCAATGGAAGGTACATACATACGTCCCCTATGACGCAAAAGTCCATCGGTCTCAAATGAATATTCTGCAAACTTCCCTTCCAAGGGTCTCTGAGAATGTACTAACTGACTTACTTCTGCATAAAGCTCATCAGCTGATAAGTGCTGCAAAATCTACTCTCTCAAGTCAGTGCAAGTAGTCACAGATGAAAATTCATGGCGCCTTCTGCTTAAGGCATGTGCAACCACATTCTCTTTTCCCTTGATGTAGTGAACATCAAAATCATACTCACACAGGAACTCCATCCACCTTCTTTTCCTAGCATTAAGGTTCGGCTGGGAGAATATGTACTGCAAGCTCTAGCGATCTGAATGAAGCTCAAATCTATGACCCAGAAGGAAATATCGCCATCTCACCAAGGCATGAACTACTGCCGCTAGTTCTAGGTCATGAGTAGGATAATTGAGTTCATGAGTCTTCAACTTCCTAGACTCAAAGGAAATAGGTTGTCCTTCCTGCATAAGGACTGCTCCTAAACCATCTAAAGATGCATCGGTGCACACCACAAAATCTGCAACAGGATCTGGTACTGCAAGAATTGGTGCACTCGTGAGGGCTCTCTTGAGCTCTTCAAAAGCTCTACTACACTGCTCCATCCACTCGTACTTCTTTCCCTTCCTCTGAAGAGAAGTGATGGGGTGTGCCAACTTAGAGAATCCTGAAATGAAGCGTCGGTAATAACCTGCTAGCCCCATAAAGCTCCTCACTTCGGTAACACTAGTGGGTGTTGGCCAATCCATGATAGCCCTAATCTTTGACGGGTCTACTGAGACACCATCACCTGATATGACATGACCCAAATAATGTATCTCAGGTCTGAAGAATGCACACTTCGACAAGCTGCCAAACAACTGATTCTCTCTTAGCCTCTGCAATACCTGTCTCAGGTGCTCTTCATGCTCTCTCTCATCATGAGAATAAATTAGAATGTCATCAAGAAACACAACCAAAAACTTATCCAAAAAGGTACAAAATACTCCATTCATGAGGTTCATGAATACAGCTAGAGCATTCGTAAGACCAAAAGGTACCACGGTGAACTCGTAGTGGCCATACCTAGTACAAAAAGCTATTTTGGGGATATCACTATCCACAATCCTCAACTGATGGTAACCCGACTTTAGGTCAATCTTTGAAAATACTTGAGCACCCTGCAACTGGTCAAATATATCATCGATTCTGGGAAGAGGATATCGGTTCTTGATGGTCACCTTGTTCAATTGCCGATAATCGATACAAAACCTTAGTGATCCATCCTTCTTCTTGATGAAAATCACTAGTGCACCCCAAGGTGACACACTAGGTCGTATATGCCCCTTCTCCAAGAGTTCCTCCAACTAAGCCTTTAGTTAACTAAGCTCATGCGTAGTCATCCTATAAGGTGCTCTCGAAACTGGCTCAGCTCCTGGCACTAGGTCTATGTGGAAATCCACTGCTCGCGGTGGAGGCATACCAGGAAGCTCTGAAGGAAACACATCGGCAAACTCCTGAAGGATTGGAAAATCATCAAGGGATGGCTCCCTTCCTGAATCTTCCTCTTGGTCACTGATAGTGATAGCAAATAACTGACATCCCTTTCGCATGCACTGTCTAAGATGCATAGCGGAAATCATACGAAGGGACACTGGCCTCTTCACTCCGAAGATCTCCCTAGAGATACCATCATCATCCAAACATTCCACCCTCTTCTATCGATAATCCACCTTGGCGTTGTGGGCACAAAGCCAATCCATGCCAAGGACAACATCATAAGAACCTAGAGGGGTAATGCGTAGGTCAGTCCTAGTGGACATGTCTCCAATCTGCATCTGACAACTCTGCACCATGGAACTAACTGACACTCTAGCTCCTGAGGCTAACTCTACCTCCCAACTAACATCCTGTCTAACTGCCACTAGCTCGCAACACTTCACTACAAATGGAGATATAAAAGAGTCAGTAGCTCCAGAATCAAATAAAACTGCAACCATATGGCCCTGTATAATACTTGTAGCCTCGATAACTATGGCCTGATGCTCAGCCTGGCGGTTGTCAACCTCTGCAAAAACTTTATGGGATCTACCCATGTCACCAACTATCGGCTCTGAAAAAGCCCTGCTCTAACCACTAGATGCCTGTCCCTACGGACACTCCCTAGCTATATGACCCATGCCACTACAAGTGTAGCATGGTCTGCGAGAATATGATCGTGCACCTTGTGACCCAGACTGCTGTGGGCCTCCTGATCTGCTAGATCCACTGAAACCTCCCCTAGAAGACTGCTGAGTCTTCACTGACTGAGACTGTGGGGCCTGTACTTTCTGCTCCTGCCTAGGACCCTATGACTGCCACTGCTTGGGCCTAGGGCCCTGATAACCATGAGAAGGTTTCTGCTGTTGTTGTTGCTGGGGTTTTGGTTGCTAAGACTATTGGCCCCTAGAGGACCCTGCTGTATAATTCTGATTCCCTTTCCAAGGGGGTTTCTGCTGGAAGGAGTTTCAGTTCTGAGGCTGATCCCATGACTCCTGCCTCCCTCGAGTATCCTCAGCAACTAGTGCTATCTCCACTGCCTGTCTAAAAGTGGTAGGGAAGGCCATCCTAACTGGGCCCTGAAGAGAGAAATTCAGACCCATGATAAAGCGATGCACCCGTAGTTTCTCATCCTTCATGTATTCCACATAGGGAAGGAGCTCGAGAAACCTACTCTCGTACTGAGCCACTGTAAAGCCTCTCTGATAAAGAGAATGGAACTCCTCTATCTGCTTCTACCGAAAATGCTTTGACAAGTATCTCTCTCGAAATCTTTCTAGGAAAGATTCCCATGTGAGGGTGTCCATCCTCACTCCACCAATGATCTCCTCCTGATGCCACCAGTTGGAGGCATCCCCTCTCAACTGATGAACTGATAATCATGCTTTTAGATTACTCCCATAAGGGCGTAACCCAAAGCACCGCTATAAGCTCTGCAACCATGCCTCTGCTATTGAACCCTCAGTGGTACCGATAAACAATGGTGGTCCGAGTCGAATCAATTCCCTGATGTCATCCCCTACATGTCTAGGAGGTCTGTCAAAAGGGGGTTCTCTCTGGTGTATGGACTCTTCCTCGTGATCACCCTAACCCTCTATCTGTCTCGGTGGGGGACTCCTAGTCCTCTCTCTGACTCTGGGCCCGCCTCCTCCGGGTCCCTCTACTTCCACTACTGGAATCTGCTGGACTGGCTAAACTATAGGTACCACTCTCTGCTGAACTACACTGATCAAGGTCTGGAGTGCATCAATTATGTCCTGGTTTGGGTTCGGTGGTGGTGGGGGTGGAGGTGGAGGTGGTGGTGGTCCACCCTCCTGTCCCGCTCTACCACCCCCAGTCTTAAGACCTCTGCCTCGCCGGTTGCGAGTAACAGGCGGCATCTACATAATTAAAAGTTTGAGTTAAGTTTAGGAAGCATAATGGTTTAAGGTTCCTAGTGTTGAAACATGGGCTTTGATACCAAAATGTCATGCCCAAACTACGAGGGAAAAAATACACACGATTTTTTTTTTTAAAACTAATAATTAAACATGCTCTATGTTTGATATGATAGAGATAGGAGTTTTAGTACAGGTTCTCTACATTACATCTTAAGATTATAACATGAGAACGATCACATCGTTAAGATTTTGAAAACCTTTGTTACGAGATTGATATTGACGAAAATTATGTCATTTCATTAACTTACAACAAAATGCAAAAATAATTTAAAGGCAATGTAATGTATTCAAGTTTTGATTCATTGGAACTATATAATCAAAATCCACTATTTTAACATATTAATAAACCATCAAAATCTTACTAAAATTTAATTTAATGAAATAAAAACTAGCTAGATATAAAATTAATAATACATTTAGACTAGTAAAAAAAAACATTATAGTATAGAGCTAAAGTTATACTAATGTAATTGACGGTAGGACTTAACTTCTCAAATTAAATAAAATTTAAAGACTATTAATTTACACAGGAAATTAAACTAGCATTACTAAAGCAATATATATACAAAATTCAAACAATATACTTTATTCAATTTACACTTTAAACTAGTAAAAACTAAAGACTAGATGCTAACTCCACTTACTAAAATAAAGACTAATAATTATAACACTAACAAATAAAATCACTAACATATTTAACATTTAACTAAAACCCAAACTAAATTAACAATCTAACCAATAAACAACTAATCTATCCTCACCAATATCTAATTAAACCTTAACATCCTAACATAATAATAACAAATCTAATAAAACTAACTAAACAAACTTAATACTAACCTAATACCTAAAACACCTACCCCCTAAAATGCCTACCCCCCCCCCCCCCCCCTTACTGCCTAGCCCTGTGCTTTCCCAAATGCAGAGAGGCGCGCTGCCCCATACTGACGCTGCGTGAGTCTTGTCGTCCTCTCCATGACAGCCCCAAGTTGACGTGGGCAAGGGTGGAAGTTCAAAATAATTTTTTTTTTTAAACACTCACTCCACCTCCTATCCAAGAAGCACGCGCTTTGAGAGGGGCCAACAAAGGAGGGATGTGACATGGGGACAGGGTGATGTCACCCTCCCCATGTCCATTGTTTGACTTGCCTCCAACTACTACGCCTAGGAAGAGCTAAGAAGTAATGTCAAAAGGTTTATTAGGTGAGGAGGAAGGTATAGATATTATTTAAAAAAATGTACACATTTATATATATTCAAATTTATACCCTCAAGAGAATAACATAATATTTATTTGTTTCTTTATTCATTTAGGAAGGAATCTGAGCAAGAATATGCTCTGTGGTTTTGGAAGCAATGAATTTCCTTTCCATGTATTTTCCAGAGAGTTTTTACTCCTGGGAGTGCATATTTTTTTGAAAGCAAAAGTTTTGACAAGGCATGGTCATGCTAATTTATGCATTTCATTCAAGTTGCTAAGGATTTGAATAAATCTATTATTAACATTTCTCCTTAATACAAGTATACAAATGCAGAGGAGTACATTAGGTAAAGCCTCTCAATCTCTAGTTAAACTTGTATGTTTAATATTAATTCATCAAGAACATGGTATGAGTTCTATGTTTTGATTATTATTATTATTGATTTCAAGAATACAACCTCTCAGTCCAATTGATCATATTTGAAGAACTTAGAAGGTGAATGATAATATACACATAATAAAAGAAAAGGTGGTGGATATTTCTCATTCAAATTTGATTGTAACCACCATGAAATTTATCAAGAAATGAACTATCTTTGATTTCGTAATATATGGTTGCTCTTGATTGATCTCATCATGATACTTATACATCAAAATTGAAACTCGCTATATCAATTCAACTCCTCATTATCGTAATTAAAACTTGAACATTCATAAATCAAGACATTTCTATGATTCTATTCTTCCATTTATTTATATGCAAATTAATTTATTCTATTTTGATGAGCACTCTAACAACTGAACATTATGATCAAATATTATGAGAACCAGATACACTCAACCATTATTTTATTGGCTAACCTGATTCAAAGCTCAGCCGGGAAAGAATCAGGAAGAAAACCTGGCTTCGTTGCCATATACAATAAGATTTAAAAATACAATTTTCAATAGGATCTCAATCCCAATTATAACAATTTTATCCAATTTTCTTCATGATCATAATCAAAAATTTTGTAATGTCTTCTAAATCTCATTTCAAGAGCCATGGGGGAAACCAATAACTAATCGGGTGACAACCAAGCAGAACCAAAGGAACATCAAGCATGCACAATTATACATGGTTTACACAATAGGATTCACAATGAATCAAGACTAGGGAGAGGTGGATTCTTCCAACTGGAGAAGTCAAGCACAACACCAATTCAGATGCCCAATCGGGGCCAATAACCAAGAACTTCTGTTCTTCCATTTAAACTTGTCATACTCATACCAGGTTTGTGCTGACGGGTAGGGGCCCATAACACCCTACCCTTTATCCCTCTTCTCATCCTGAGAAGAGACTCTACACAGGTTGGAGTCCAACTAAACAGCCCTCTCCCAAGATTGGTCACTTCTGCCCTCTCCTAGGGTGAGTAATACCAAAACACCCATGCAAGGAAACTCAAAAATTTCAAACAAAAACAAGAAAGGAAAACAACCAAAATAACAAGGTTTACCTATCTTCCCAACATACCCACAACCATTCAACAGTAAAACAATAACAAGGTAACAAGAACATGAAGCAAAACATAAAAACTGAATAAGGGAAATGGGAGTTTCCTACCTTCTCAAAGAGGTAATGGCAATGAACAATTTTGAGTAGAGTATCCCTCCTTCCTTCAAGCTTCAAGAAATCTTCTCTAAATGTAGAGATTGGGTAACCAAACCACTAGACAAAGGAAGGCCTCTAATAAGCCTCCAACTCAACCACCCAAAAAGTGCAATAACTATTTCCACCCACTAGCCACACTAGAAACTCCTAATTCAACCTAAACCATGGTTAAACCCTAAAAGGAGGTGGGGTAAGACAACTCATGATAACCACTTGCAATTTTCGCACAAAGGCAAAAAGGGACTTTTTGAGTGCCCTCAAAAGTCAAAGCTAGGGGTTTAGGGGTTGGAAAAGACCCCTAGCCCATACCCACACCCAAAGGTTAGAAAAAAAACATGTTTTAAAGCCTTAGGGAAGAGGTTAGAGTAAAAATAAAATCTAGAAATAAAATAGGTCCATCTAACAACTCTAACTAGCAAATTAAGTACATAAACATTTTACGAGTGTCAAGCGACACTGAAAGAACACAATTACGAACAATAGGGTTTCCAAATTTTAGCACATGGAGATTAGTTTTGTTCCTCCGTGGGGTTTCTTGGCTAAATATCTGTACACTCATTGCACACATCAGTAGTCCTGAAAATCACATGTACATATATACGTATCAGAAATTTACATAATTTGAAACATACATAAATCAGGGTTTTCTTGCATCCTACTTATATCCTCAATCATAAAAATTCCAACTCAATGTGTTAATCCCACATTTTACTGATTTCATAAACATACATATACATGAGCATTAAATGACAATCATCAATTATATCTGGAAATAACATCACACAACACGAAATAATAAAATATGTTCTAAGCATCAGATAATGTCTCGACATCTCGAGTCGTGAATAAAAAAATAAGGGTAATGTATCACTATGCTACGATGGGTCGGGGCGAGGCCTCACAAACTTGAAAACTTTAAACCAATTTAGCATAATAACAAATTCACCATTCATCCATTTAATCTATTGTATGCATGAAAGATAAACATTTGTAACAATGAACACACAGATTTGGTGACCCAGAAACCTTTCAATTTGAAAGTAAAATTGGGGTGGGGATGATGCCCACGAAACTTCAATACTATAGTATAAAGTTGGTCGATTAAGGCTTACAATGATCACTTCTAGTGATCTGCCCTGTTAGGAGCAAGTAGGACTGCTAGATCAACCTTGTTAGAGGATTTACAAACATACAATGAAGTATGCACTCTGTTAGGAGATTTACAAAAGACTGTTAAGTCTACCTTGTTAAAGGATTTACAAAACTGATTCACCTGTTAGGATGAAGTAGTGGACTGCTTGCAACTGGTTCGTTGATTAGATCTTATGTACTGATCACTTGATGTGATGGATATATCTTTGCTGCTCCTTGATGACCTTGTTGAATACTTCGTTGCTGATTCTCTTTCAATACGCTCAATTACATTCTTACTTCGCTCTTGCTTCGCTTCTGCTTCTCTTCCCTTATCTCTTATTGCAAATGGCACAATACATTACATATATACCATTCCAATATTTACAGCAACAAGGTCGGCCAAACACAAGTGGACAAAACATTACTGAGTCGGCTAGATAGTAGAAAACTCAGGTTCCTCAAACTTACTCGGTGACCTTTTGACACTCGGTATCCACTACATTACACGGCATCATCATGCACTTGGTAGAGGTAGAAGCTTGGTCCATACTAATCACTTTGAGTAGCTTGGAGCTTGGTAACCACTGGTGACTCAGTAAACATTGTGTCACTCGGTAAAAACTAACTCTTTCCATTTACTTGGTAAGCACTGAATACTTCTTTTACCTTTCTGTCTTGGTAATCACTGAATCCTTCATTTACCTTCTTGACTCAGTAAACACTAAATCCTTCATTTACCTTTCTGACTTGGTAAACACTAAATCCTTCATTTACCTTTCTGACTCGGTAAACACTAAATCCTTCGTTTACCTTTCTAACTCGGTAAACACTAAATCCTTCATTTACCTTTCTGACTCGATAAACACTAAATCCTTCGTTTACCTTTTTGACTCGATAAACACTAAATCCTTTGTTTACCTTTCTGACTCAGTAAACACTAAATCCTTCATTTACCTTTCTGACTCGATAAACACTAAATCCTTCGTTTACCTTCCTGACTCGGTAAACACTGCTGAACATACTTGGTAACCAACGAATGCTCGGTATGAACTGTAAACTAATTGATGAGCTCAGTAAGCATTTATAATCAAATAAGTGTTGTAACTAATGACAAATGTATCATTATTCCAACAGAAGTAAGTATTCTTATGCAAGTGAAGGTCTGAGTTCTTTTTCTAAATCTGAAAGTGAAGTTCCATTTCAGAATTATGCAAATCAGCTTGAGGTTGAAAGTTGTGAGGAAGAGTTGTCTACACAATATGAGGATAAAGAGATCATTTATAAAGATGAATTGATTAGTTGTGTAGATGAATGTTGTGAAAATGCAAGTAGTAATAATTAGTAGTACATAAATGATTCTAAGATAAATGCATCAACACCTATTGATAAGCTAAAAGGTGATTGGTTTACGAGACATTTGAATCATCTAAATGAAGACAATGAAGGTAACATTGATATATATTCTACGTGCTTTGTTAATGAATTTGATGGTGTCTCTTCTTGTGATGATTCTAATTTCTCTTCTTCACATGCTAAAAGTGTCCATAACAGTGATGCTAGAAATGATTTCAAAGTTTCCATGAATCCATTGTATGGTGAAGAGTTTGATGTTGATAACATATCACTTTTCATAATGTCTACAAAGGATCTTTGCATGGAATTATCAACCTTCTTTTTGAAGAGTGCATGGAATGTTTAGATTTAATTGAGGATGATCTTAGTGATGATACCATGTCATATTGTTGTAACAAATCAGAATAATATTCTTCCATATGTGATATTGATTATGATGATAGTGTTGCATCTTATGAGATTGATAACAAGGTGTTTGACGAAGTTGTTGTTCAAAATCAGTATGCACCTTGTAGCAAGTTTTATGATGAATACTTTAATGTGACAACTAATCCATTTTCTGATTGTGAAGAATCATTGAAGGACTCTGGATTAGTTTCAAATTCTGATATTGATGACATTTGTTAGTATAAGTCTGATTTCTCATCCAAATACCATCCGGTTATACATAAGGATATAGAATTTGAAGGTATGTGTGATTCTCTTCCCCAAGTTGAGTATGAAGCTTTCATATTCAAGACTAATAGCATGCATGATTCATTTTATGAAGAGATTTTTCAGTTTGATTCTAATATGTTTGAGCATGCTTATCAAAATTTTCATAGTGAACCATTTGTAGAGAATGAATCTAGTTTTTAGATGCACTATGAAAGTAATCATGATGATTTTATTTTACCAATTCAAGAAATTGAAGATGTGTATGTAATTGGTGAGACTGATATGAATAATATTTTAATCTTACCTCATGCACATTTAGATGAAAATTAGATATATGAAAGAGGTAAGAAGTTTTGTTGAAGTTCGGTGGCCCGGGGCCGTCGTTTGTACATAGTAGGAGTAGTTGTTTCTTGCTTTCAATAAAAATGTGCAAGAGAAGTTTCGATGTCAGGTGTGTGGTCTACTTCTCCCAAAGATCTAAATCCTTGTCATGCCCACAAGGGACATGCATCCCTAGATAGAGCCACTGTTGGGACTCAAAATCACCTTCCCCATTTGAGTACCATTAAAAATTTTAAGCCCTTAAGAGCTTTTTAATGCATGTGTACCTGGCTATACTTGTGAGGCGTAAGAGCTGTTTAATGTTTCTAACACCTTGCATTAATTATGTCTATTGTTTTGTGATGATAAATTTCCACTCTGAGCCATTCTGTGAAGTCCTATTCTAAGCAATTTCCAATTCTGCATTTTTGTCCAAGTGTCAAACAACGACAGGAGGCTATTTTTGCGATTGAATATCTCACACTTAGTAATGTTTCATGACTTTCAACTTTGGTAGTGCTTAGTGTCCTACTAGAGAACCTATTTTTCACATTTTGAGTCATTTCTAATCCATTTGACTAGGTTTTGAATCCCTCAAATTTGATCATTTATTGTTGTCATGCTGATGTGAATTATTCCCAATTCTAGAAGGCCCTATTTGACTTGTTATAATTTTGACCTAGTTGACCACAATGTTAAAATTATTATTGCATTTCATTCTAGAGATCACATACTTGTTATGTTTCAATTTTGAGCTTATGACGAATCCATTTGATTAGTTTTCGAATGTGATTCCAAATGCAATTTGTAATTTTTTACTGGTGTCAAGAAGTGCACAGTTATGAGAACACCTGTTTGTGATGTCATAACTCTAAATATTTTATAGGTGAGATCAAATGGATTGTATCACTATATTGTACTCCAAAAATACTTCAAGTGTACCAATTTTCAAGTCTTGACAAATTTGTCTACACACTTTCCTAGGTCCATTCCATTTGCAAAAAGTGTTTTTCTGCCAATGTTTCCAATCTGCAAAATCTGAGTAGTCTAGTTTGACTATTCACCAAATGCATCCTATTATTCATCATGAACCCTAATTTAAAATTTATGTTTTCCTCATGATAGTTAAATAACTCCCCAGTTTTTGTGCCCCCAAGTGTCAGTCTACCCAGTTTTCAGAACCAAATCTGAATGCAAATTATGTTTTCTGACATGTTTTCTTGCAGGCAGTTTTGAGAGGGAAAGTTTGACAGTCAATATATTTTGACTAAGAACTTTTCATGAGACAAGATTTGACAGGGTAAAATATTGTTGAATAGAGAATCAATAATGTTGATTTTGAAGCCTGGCCAGGTTTTCTGGTCAGTTTTTAAAGCCAGTCAAAGGACCTCCTAGCATAAAGTCAACAATTTGAAACAAGAATTAAAATGAGTTTTAATTAAATTTTTAGTGGGATGAATTTATTTCAGTCAATAAAGAAGATTCATTAGATCGATCTGACATTTCACTTGTTTGAGAAGGAAATTTTTTTAGCCGAGCCCACTTTGGGGCCCAACTATTTTCATCATATTATTGCAAATGCATGTGGATTGAAGATTCTCAAGGTTTTTTAAGCAGGCATAAGATATAAATGAGAACTTAAGGATTACCAAATCCTCCATTGATTACAAGCTAAGCATTAGGAGTTTCACTGAAAGACTGAAGATGTCATATGTGCGATGGTAGGGAAACATGAAGGATTTGCAATGCACTTGTGAAGTTTTAAATATAACTATACCAACATGTAGTTATGAAATCTCAAGGTTCCAAGAAGTCTCAAATGCATAGGAATCCATTTGTTGACTATAAATAAAGTTTTCAATTTCTCCATATCATACAAGTGTAAGTGCTCACCTACAAGAAGTGGGATATAGATCATTGGCATCCTAATATGCAAGAAGGATGATGCTCTTCCACTATCTTTTGATCATATACAAGAAGACCTTGTGTTCTATGATTTAGTAATGTGGAAGAGAAATATTTTATGACTAATACCCTACGTTGAAACCTTTACATTGTTCTCCTTCCCTGGTTCCACCCCTTTTTCAACATGAATACATAAATTAAAGGGTTTTCCTTTTGAAACACCATTTCCAAGGATGCCCAAGAGTTTTAAAAGGAATAGAGCATATTACAAGCTGCCAGTCAAAGGAAGAAGTTGTAGGCCAACAAGGAGTAGAGCTAGCTGAGAAAGGAGGTTAATATCAAGCATGTGGCAATGGAGTTGTCAAGTGACATTTTCATAATCATTTTTTAAGAAACCATTGAAGAGGAGAACCCACAGGCTGAAGGGGAAGACCACGCCATAGGTAAAGGAAGAAGATATTCATGCAAAAAAGACAAAGCTAGAAGCTAAAGGGTTGTAGGGGCATCTTTTGTAGTGGGAGGTTAATGCAAAGAGCAAGGTGGAAAATGTGGAAGACCATGTGATGAGAGGCATTCACAACTAGTAAGAGAAAGCTACTAGTCAAATGTGAAAGAAGTCCATGCAGGGAGATCCAAGGTTTGAGCAAAATCAACCAAGAGAGAAGGCCACAACAGGTAGAGAAAATGGTCCACATCCTTGGCAGCAATGTGAAGGGTTAGAAGACTTAAAGAATCTTCTTTGAAGAGGGCCTTAGAGTCATGCTATTTACTAAGCCCACAGTGAAGAGAAGAAGAGTGGGTGGCCACACAGAAGGTAGTACATTTATAAAGGAAACTGGTTAAAGATATTTTATCCCGCATTCACAGGGGTATGAATGTTTATAATGTGTAAATACATTTCCACTCCAATACATAGTATCTTAAAGGGTGCAACTTTTTAAAAGGAAGAGTTGCAATGCGTGGGTCCCATGGTCAGCTAGAGGACCTTGGGATTTTAACCTTAAAGGAAATTTTGAACCAAAATGTGCCTGCTAACATCAGAGTCTAAGCGACCAAATACTGACATGTGGCCTAATCAGATGGTAAATGCTTCACCGCTTCATGGAAGTGCTTGCAAGTTAGACAAAGTGGGAATGCACCTGGGCACCACATGGAAGTAGCCCCATGTTAAAGGTGAGGTGGATCTTTTTAGTGGGTGATGTGGTGAAATATTTCAATCAAGTTCTACCACATAATAGCCTAGGCAAAGGTTTGACCCAAAATGCAAAAATTTAAAAAAGATAAAAAATGAGTTTTTTAAAATTATTTTTTAAAAGGGTGTCATGTACAACATTTTTTAAATTGTAAAATGGATTTAAGCTAAAATATAAACTTTAGAAAATTTTAAATTTTTAAAGAAATTCAAAAGTGTAGACTAGATACCATATAGGGGGCATATTTTTCAAAATGAGATTCAAGGAGTTTTTGGTAAGCCAAATAGGGACTTCAATATAATGTTGGAATTGGGAGAAGATGAACTTTCCATTTCTGGAGTTCATTTTCACATAGGAAGCCATTTGTTTAGGTTATAGGATGTTTTGTCCTAGATTCCTAATCTACAAACGAATTCAGGTATCGAAGTGCAGTTGTGATTTCTAGTAGGGTAATGACCTGAATATGCATAAAAGATAGTAAAAATGTAGTTAGGGTCGAGTTTGGTTACCTCCAAGATAGTTAAATCTAGATTTTATCAGCATTTCATTATGCATTTTAGATATTGGAGTAACAGAAGGGTTTCATCATTAAGGGAGAGATATTTCAGGTTTGTTACAAGATAATGATGAAAACCATATCAGATCTCAGGGGTGGAAAGATGAAAGAGGTTTTACAATAACAAAGGATGGAATTTCAAGTGGACACATGTAGTCTTCAGATCAGATCTAGGAATTCACCCTCTTCTATATCTTCTTCTTTCTCATTCATTTGGTGGGTTGGTTCTAGTTTTGTAAAAATTACTCACTATTGTGATACCATATGTGTTCCAATCTTGAGTTTTCTTAGATTTGTGAGACCAATTGTTCTAGTTTTGATGTGTTTTCATCACTATGAGACCACATTTTCTTCATCAATTTCTCTTGTATGAATAGTAGCAATGAAGATAATATTGATAATTTACATGTATTAGGTGTTTCTATATTTTAATTTCATGCATTTGTATGTATGGTTTCAAAGAAATGAATACAAATGAGCAAGAATTTCTTTAGTTTCAATTTGATTCTCATCTCCTATCTCTATAATTTGCAATCCTATGTAGTCTAGGGACAAAGAACTAAGACCCATTTTCATCCCCTTAAGGTATGTCTGATATATTTTGTTGTTGGAACAAAGGGCCAAGTAAATGCTTGATGTATTTGATAGGGTTGTTGGTTTTTTTGAGAAGGATATCTCATGAGAATGAGATCTTTATGACCACTGATGTCTGATTCACAAAGTGATAGGATAGATCTGATGTCTAGGTGTATGAAATATGTCCTTGATATCATAGATGTATGTATTTGATTCATGAAATTGCCAAATAGATGAGGCACTAATCAGCTATAGGAACATTTGTTCTTACTATTGCATATTTGGGGTTTTGTTGAATTCAACATCATTAATCAAATAGTTTTCCCTTTCATGTTGAAGAGCTAAAATGTATTGCCCTCACTCAACTTATGAATTGCATTGTCTTGCATTTAGCTATTGCAAATCTAGGTTATTGCATGAGTCAATAGGAGAAATAAGGGTTTCATCTACCATTAATAGATTCAAGAATATCTTTAGCACTAGTACCATATAAATTGAATCTGAGGTTCATCCACTAGGTTTTGCAGAGTCTAAAGTAGAAGAAGGGTCTAGCCTTATAGTTGGCCTATTGTCAAAAATGGTATGTTGAAAATGGGAGTTATCTACCCCTGGATATAACTTAATTTCATCAAGGTAATTTGAAATTGTCTTTGTTTCAAAACACCAACAAACTTTTTCAAATAAAAACTATATTCTGCATGTGAGTCTTGGTCCCTTGTCTTTGACTCAACATTGTTCATCTCATGTGGTGACTGTGGGAACACATGAGGCTGAATATTCTAATGTTTGGGATTGCACACAGGGCAGGCTAGCTATTCCAAATTCTGAGGTGGTTGAACAGGGTTGGAATATGCTAAATCTTTGTGCTCAACCAATCAATGCGGACCTGGCTACATATAGAAGAAATAATGGTTCAAGGTGGGAGTCTGCAAAACCTCTCCCCCAAACCTTTTTCTAGGAAAGTGGTTCTCTATTTTCATGTGATCCTATTCTCCCTAGTGTTTCTGACTATATAGATTTGGAGGAATAATTTCCATATGTTTTGATGTTTTTTAGGTAATTTAGCTATCGAATGAAAGGAAAATTGGACAAAGGATGACTGTGGTGTAAATGGGAGTAGATATGTGGGAAGGGTACACAAGATGTGAAAGTATGCTCATTCAAATATATATTACTTCAAATTATGGTATATTCTAAAGCTACTTTTATTAACCGTTCTACTAGGTCTTTGGGAAGTCAAGGTTTTATAGAATCATTTCAAGATTCTTGATTATGTAAAAATATCCTATATTGTATTTTTTGTATAGAGCTACGATCCTAAGGTTTCTTTTTGGTTCTTCCATGGGGGAGCCCTTTGAATCAATTTATTAATAATATATTGGGTGGCTTGTCCACATTTGCAAAAAAAAAAAAAGATTAACATCTTCTCAAGTGTTAAAATATGTACTCATAGTATTCTTTAATTATAATATATTACATATAAGTAAAATATTATAAAATCTTTATTAGAATATTCTTAACTTTAAGCTCCATAAATTTTTATTTATATGTTATTAAAATAATATCATTAAAAAAGGTTATTGAAACATCATTTCTTAGAAATAATTTTATTTATTTAGTAATTGGACACAAGCTAGTATAAAACATACATTTAATAGATATTTCCAATTGAAAAAGTGTGAGAACATATATAACCTAGCTAGACTAAATTTATCTATATCATATGTTTGAACAAAAATAAATTTTAAATAGAAATACTCAAATTTGGTCATTTTGATAAGTGATCTTGAAAGGTGACATAGCTTTGTACTTTTATCTATGTAAAATTTGATAGGTATGGGCCTTGAAGCACTTTACTTGCACAAGGCCTTCAAGGTTCTTAGCTGAGATTTTGATAGAGTCATCAAGAGTGTGTGCTTACTCATTGAGTCATCCCTAGCAATTTTGAGATATACCATATTGGAGAATTAGATTCAACTAATTATAGTCTACTGATGTTACATGAAGACCTTATCACCTCATCATAGAATGACCATAATTAATAATAAAAATAAGGTGGATGTAGAGATAGAGAGTACTGGAGGGAAGGAATGAGTACATAGTGGTGCCCTACTATTATGATAGAGTAGTGAGGTGGTTTAGTATTCAGAAGGATGTACCCCTACCTATGTCCTAATATGCATATAGAGCTAGGTGTGGGGATATAGATGGTAGAAGAAAGTGATTGACTATAGATGATCTGACTATAATAGATACTAAGGGTACAAATGACATAGAGGTGCCCCCTACATTGGAGGATGTAGGAGTATCCAAAGACTACCTGTGGTATTTTAGTGTGCATGGTGTTAGAGCTACATTCAAATATGACTACCCTACTGGTGATCTAACTTTACATCAGAGAGAACCATGAGGATATGGTTGAGATGATGATGAGGAGGAGGATCAAGATGATAATCTTCCACTAGAAGGAGATCTAATAGATGATGAGAAGGATAAAACTATAAAGGTGGGATACCATAAGAGGGGACACCATATCCTATAGTAGCTAGATCACTATGGTCATCCACACCATGAGATTATACTAAGATGTCTCTCCCTAGGACTAAATAGGGAAAGAATGGACAATATATTTATTCAACACCAGTTACACTTCTATGTGATATAGATCCAAAGTTCAAAGAAGGACATCTAGGTATGAAAATGAGATATAGAGTAAATGCATGAACAATGATATCAAATATATGAACAATGAAAATTGTAATTTGTGTAGGTGATATAGATAAGCGGAGATCCATTGTGTACAATATCTTTATACACATAGAAATAGATGGGAAGACTCCATCCACTTCATAGATCAAGTATACAAGAATATTAGATCCTAGATGTCATTCATACATCTTTACACATGTTAAAGTAGAGCTATAATTAATGTGAGAACACCTAGATACAAAGGGACATGAGCTAGAAAAGATACATATGTACAATACAAACATAAATGTCCATTTCTCTAAGTCCTTCTATTGAAGAGATCTCATGGATTTAGAGCCTCAAATGTTGACATAGAGCTTCCAAGTCATGGAGTGAAAAGCATACAAACAAGAATAAAATGTCTCTTAGCTAAGCCTAAGAAATGCAACCCCTTGAAAGAACACCATGAAATGGGAGATTCTAAGACAAGAGAAATGGTGTTAGTGTCCAAGAACTACCATGAAATAATATGTAAAACTACAACTAAGCTTATGTGAAATGAAAGGAATGCAAGATAAATAAACAATATGTGATCATTACAAGCTTCCTAATTTAGCTAAATTTGCTACTATATTGCATAAAAGAAACTATGTTAATGAAACATGAGGTTAAGCTACTTTTCTATTTAAGAATGATTGTGAAACCACAAGATCCTCTAAGAGCTCCAAGAGTAAAATGTATAGCATGAAAATAATGCAAAGAAGACTGATCCTTAGATAAGGAGAGTGCTCTCCCTTTTAAAGAAGTACAGATGGTAGAGAGCATGAGAAAAAAAGATTTAATCGAGTTTGGGGAGCTAACTTTTGCATGATCCATCTACATGATCATTTCCAACACTTATAAAGAGTTTACTTATGTATCCCCATGTGAGACAAAATACTTTAATTTTAATTTTAAACTGACAAAATGAATTTATGTGTCTTAGGATAAGAGATGAAAGGGGTATTTTATTTAATTAAAGGAGGACATGTTCTTTTTAATTAAATAAGAACTTATTCTATAGTGGTCAAACTATAGGGTAAAATAAAATAAGTTGTTTTTTAAATATTTGATGAAGATACTAATTTAATAATTTTGTAAAAAGTGTTGAGAAGGAGACTAATAGTATGGGAACACATTAAATTAAAGAATTAATAAGTCATTCAAGTACTAGTAGATAGAGATGTTTGACTCCAAAGAACTAATTGTAGACTGATGTAGAAAAGGTTGAGTGCATAGTCTTGTAGCAACAATATTGGATACTCTAAGTGTGTGTGTGTGTGAGAGAGAGAGAGAGATAGAGAGAGAGAGAGAGAGAGAGAGAGAGAGAGAGAGAGAGAGAGAGAGAGAGAGAGAGAGAGAGAGAGAGAGAGAGAGAGAACTTTGGATGAGGACTAATATGTCAAGAAAATAAGATATATCAAGATCAAATGAAAATGTCAAGCATATGGTCATGAGAAATAGATAGCCATAGCAAGAAATAAATTTGAGGAGGTGAAAGAATACTCCTGCCCCCTTGGAGGGAGAGAGAGAGAGAGAGAGAGAGAGAGAGAGAGAGAGAGAGAGAGAGAGAGAGAGAGAGAGAGAGAGAACTTTGGATGAGGACTAATATGTCAAGAAAATAAGATATATCAATATCAAATGAAAATGTCAAGCATATGGTCATGAGAAATAGATAGCCATAGCAAGAAATAAATTTGAGGAGGTGAAAGAATATTCCTGCCCCCTTGGAATTGAATTTGAAATGAGGTAGAGGAGATGTAGAAATTAGAGATTTTCTATCAAGAAAAGAGAAACCAATGACCAAGGAAAATAAAGGGTAAGATGTAAGCCAAATTAAAACAAAAGATGAAATGAAAGTGAAATAAAATGGAAAAGAGTAAGAAAGGAGTGTGGAAGAGAGTATAAATGAAGGAAAGATGATGCCCTAATGAGATTCAAAGATTAATCCCCAAAAATTCAGCTAACTACATAAAAGAAGGAATAAATTTTCAAATGCAATTTTGATGATCTAGATGAACTGAGATTTCAATTTTGATCCCACAAATGGATTTAGGACATTGAAATTAGCTAGGGCAGAAATTTTTGCATGATTTTGAGGAATTCAAAAATTGGGTCAAACTGAGGTCAAAAAGGTAAAAAATAGGTCGAGAGGGTCATTTTCAAATCATTTTCTTCATGTGATTTTGAGAGAATTTATAGTTTTGAGAGAGAGATGATGGTACATGGACACATTTCAATTGTGTCTCACTTTTTTTAGTGCAACCAACTACATAACTGACCTCCAAACTATGGTGGCCTAGTAAGTTTTTATATTTTTTGAACTTTTGAGGTCATTTTTTTGAGCATTTTATCCATTTTCATAGGGTTTCATAGTTTATTGAAAAGAATTATAATATAATTTATAAATTATTACACTATAGTTCTATGAACTATCACATGATAATTTCTAGTTTCTGAAAAGTATCGCATTGATATTGAACCAAGTACCATAGGAGACCTACCCAATAATTGTAAGATATTATGTGAAGTATTGCATGCCTATTTGAGAAAGTATAACGATACTTAGTTGGCCATTTTAATATTTGTGAGCCATATTTTCACCATTTCTCATTTGAATATAAGATTTTGCACTTGCATAGTAGAGTATTGATGTGTTTAACCATGTTTTGGTTTTCATTATAACGTGTGCAAACACATAGTCTCATTCTTGTAGATGGTAATTTTGATGTTGCATATCAAGGACCTTAAGGTAGTCATCCTTAGATTAGTATGTCAACTAGATGAGGATCAAAGGAGGAGTCTAAGAAACATGGATTTTGAGTGGCTATTGCATTTGTCCCATATTTAGGTTAACCATTGCCTCTTTACCACATTAGTAGAGAGGTGACATAATGAGAATAACACATTCCATTTTCCCACTAGAGAGGTTAGTACGATACTATATGATGTGTATTACCTCCAGTGTGTACCTTTTCACAGAGACCTAGTAAGTGTAATGAATATGTCTATTTTTTCTTTTTATCATCTTTTTGTCATGAGTGCTACCATAAGATTTTATGCGCCACAAGTGTATTATAATCAAGCCCTGGAAGAGGGTAGGGTAGTTATTAAAGAATATTTTACGATGTGAGCATCCTTGACATTCATCCTACATGGGAGAGGTTGATAGGATATAATGGTTAGTAGTACCTATTTATATGCATCATGTGTTCCTTGGTTGCATAGGCACTAGTCACAAGTAGAATCTATAAGGTAGTTGCTAGAAATGGAAAGGAGTAACTCAGAAGGGAAGGGTGAGTCAATTAATATGAAAATAAATCCTTGTCCCTTAAGATATCAACACATGAACATTCAATCAAATGCTTGTTGAAACTCAGTTAACATTGAACATTTTGTTATTACTTGGGTAACACATAGATAATTAGATCTTAGGATATTTAATGTGATTATCCTTTAATAACTTAGTTGAAAAATTATAAAGGAAATAACATGAAGGAAATAGCCCAATTTTGGAAAACCACCAATTGTAACTAGTTACAATTTTTTACTCTTCTCAAGGCAGCCCTATATGAAGCCAACCCTATTAAAGATTACAAAACTCACTATTAGGTGTGACCATGTTAGAGGATTTAATTCACCATGTAAGGGGTGGCCTTTTGAGAAGTTTTTAGACACTTCAATCTAGAAATTCCACCTTGTTAGAAGATTTTTTAAATAAGTGTTAGGCTAAATCTATTAGGATATTTGATTCACTACTACAATTAGAGAGTAAAAAAAGACATAACCTAATTGCTGATACAGCTAACTTTTCTAATTCAGATCTTTGTTTTGGCTTGATTTCTTGATCCTCCTTCATAATAATGTTCTTTACATCTTGGTTAACTTAGATACTCTACTCTCTTATATATATCCTCCCAAATTTTCTTCCATAATTAATCTTCTTCGATTCTACACTTCAATCCTCAACTTGACCTTTCATTTATATGATTCACCTTGTCAAGTTGGCTTGGATACACATTTAATCAAAAAATTATCATCTCTTAAGTTGGCTTGTATTAACCAATAAATTTATCAAACTAAAATAAAATTGACTACTTGGTTAACATAGAGGATCAATTAATACAAGCCAAGTTAATTTATCAAACTAAAACATAGACCAAACTAATAAATTTCAGTTAATAAATTTATCAAACTATCAGTTAATAAATTTCTGTTAATAAATTTATCAAACTAAAACAAAATTGACAACTTGGTTAATTGAGTAAACATGGTCAATACAAACATAGCTTCATCAACTAACTCAGCTTAGTCAATACTATCTCTGAACTTGATTATAATTGATTGCATGCCACATACTAGAAATTGTCTTTAATGCCCAAGTGAGCTTGGCTATAAATGACTACTTGGTAAAGGCTTAAAATTTTGTGTAATATCAAAGAAAACATACAATTGAATAAACTTTTTCAAAAATATCCCTCTTTGCCATTGATGGCAACACAACATGTCATAGTACAAAGAAATTTTAGAGAAAAATAGAAGGATAATATCCTTCATTTGATTCTAATTCTCATCCATGGTAACTCCCTCTATTATTGAGAACTCCTTCTCACATCAATCTCTCCCTTTGGAATGATTTTCTCCAACTTCTTTGACTTCTCTAACTACAATCTCTCCCATTAATTTATTGATACAATTTTTTTTTTGATATACTAGAAAATTCTCCCTCTTTGACATCTCATGTCAAAGACAACATTTAGTGATTTTCAATGTAACCAATGTACTAATTCTTAAGCAATATGTTCTAAAATACCTCATGAACTTGATTGATCTTTAAATGCTCATTTGATGCATCACTAATGTTTGTTTAGTGAGATTTGGATAGGGTAATAACCCCTAGGTTACCTCTTATACACAAAAAATTCATCCTTAGGTAATGGCTTGGTGAATATATCCACAATTTGTTCATTTTTATTCACATATTCCAATCTCACCTATTTGTCTTGCACTAATTCTCCCAGAAATTGATATTTTATTGCAATGTTCTTTGTCTTGGTATGAATCACTAGATTCTTCAATATTTTAATTGCATTGGTGTTATCATAGAAGATAACTATTAGATCCTTGATCTCTTCCTTCATACCTGACAACAATTGTTTGAACCAAATGATGTTGGAGTGATTTACTGCAATTGCAACATACTCTACTTCTCTTGTAGACTGATAGATGCAATTCTATTTCTTACTTTTCCAAGACTCTAGCCTCTTTCCAAGAAAGAATGCACCACCACTAGTATTTTTTTGTCATCAATACTTCCTACTGAAACAACATCACTGAAGGCTTTTAATTCAAAGTTTCCTCCCTTCTTATACGAAAAACCATAATCTTCAGCACATTTTAGATATCTCATAATTATTTTTATTTCCATCATATGATTTTCCTTTGGATTAGCATAAAGTATTTCCTCCATAACAACTACTAATCCAATATCAGGTCTTGTGTGTAGTACACATTGAAGTTTTCCAATCATTGATCTATATGTAGTCTAATCTACCTCTTTAGAGTCCTCATTTTTGGAAAGATTATGTCCAATAGATATAGGTGTTCCAATTGGTCTAGAATCCTCCATTCAAAATTTCTTCAATATCTGTTTGATGTAATTTGATTGAGTAATGTAGATGTCATCTTTCTTCTATTGAATTTGTAGGTCAACAAAGAATTTGATCTCTCAAAATATTAACATTTCAAATCCTTTACTCATTTCCTCAAAAAAAGTTTTGTATAAGTCATCATGTCTAGTGAATAATATATCATCTACAAAAATTTATGCCAGCAATATCTTCCTTTTTGGTCCTTCATTGTTGTATAGATTGTTAGAAATAATAGTCCACCAAGTTAACTAAGAGCGAGTGGGGGGGGAGTGAATTCATTATCCAACAACTAATACATTTATCTTCTTTAAACAAACTTAACCATTCAACCAAAGTAAACAACAACCATAATAAGATGTACATAGACAATTACACCAGATATGTTGATCAAGGAAACCCTTGATTAGAGGGGAAACCTTGGTGGGAGTGAGGCCCACAAGATGATGTACTAATATAAATATTCCTTGTTAGAGGATGGACTCTGTTAGGAGTCTATTACAACATTTGGTACATAGAGTCCTTATTAGGAGACTTTGAATCCCTATTAGGAGATTCCAACCCTGTTAGGAGTTGTGCCAACTTTGTTAGGAGTTGTAGTACAATGTATGCAAGATGAGCCCACTACCCTATTGGCAAATAGATTTATCTTTAAATAAAAGAAAAGAATGAAAGCTTCTATGCCAAACTTCATAAGACAAATACAATTTTTCAATAGTTAAGGAATTACTACTTTCTCAATTCGTCTCTGAATTTCGGTAAAGTTTGGCATCCTTATTGGATTTTCAATCAAAACTACCTTTCAAATAAGAATTACTTTTAACCTGAAAGTAATGAGGCTTCCCATCTATTCTTGGATAGGGGGAACAATGTAATTAACAATAGTTAAATAAATGTAAATGTATGCAAAGGAGAGAATACATGGTTTCTCTATCAATCACCTTTTGAAAATTAAAAAAAATTGATAGATGTCTACCTTAAAAAAGAAAAATCCAACATCAAAAGAATTTCACAATTCAATACTAATTTAATACTAAAGCAATAATGAGTAAATCCAAAGCATACATCTTTGAACATTCAACCATTCCTTTTCAAAAAGGGAAATACTATTAAGATATAATACTAGAAAACTTAGAAAAATTGCATAGCTATAAAATTCAGATAAAAAGGTCATAGCATGATATCCACCAAAAACTACCAACCCTTAGCACTAATGAGTTTCAGACTTAAATTGAAAGCTATCTAAGAATCTACCTAAAAACCAAATTCTTAGATAGTTAGAAGTAGTTATGAAAACCAACATGAAAAAGGGTACGTAGACCTACATTTTAACTTTTTGAAAGCATAAACTAAAAAGTTTTGAAAAAAAATTTAACAAAAAGAACTTAATCATCTGCTGATTGGTCCAATGGTTCCTCTTCCTCCTCATCTTAAGCATCACCCTGACCACATGCCAGCTTCCATGTCCTAAACACATTCATGAATTCTATCATGGTTTTTGTATTTGGGCTCTTGTTGCTCTATAGATGGTTCTTCCAAATGTCTTTGTCCAACTTCATTTTGTTCATAGTATCTAGATAACTAGGAAGTTGTAGAGTGAAGATTCCTAACATTGCTTCACATTTGGCCACCTTGGAGAAGTTTAATGATGTGTGATTAATTTTGTCTTTTATAAACTTCATTCATTCTTCATGTTGCTTGACCATGATCTCTACATCAACGTTGCCTTCTTTAAGCAGATTAGGGAAAGCTGAGCCAATGGACTGAAAGTCCCTACCTACCTGCTCCAGTAATGAATTAAAATATTTTTCACATAATTGCATCCTTGAAATTGTAGAAGTGTAATTTGACACCCTCCAAGCTATATTTTTCCTCAAAACGTGAATCAGTCCTGCATCCACATGTTGTAATGTGTTCTCTTTGATGAATTTTTCTAGTCCAAAATCTTCCACTTCCACTAGTTGGGTAATCATGGCTGATAGTTTCTCAACATCTATTTTTTAAGTCTTGGATTGAACATGAGATTCATCAAGTGCAATTTTGACCAGTGAAACAATTTCATGCAAATTTTGCATGAGTTTAGCAACTTGGTTCGTTACCAAGTTAAACCAACTGGACACTTTAGATGTCATCATTTTTCCTTTTTTCAAATCTTCTAAAAACTACTGATTTTTAGGGGTGTTGGAATCAAAAGCATGTTGGGACTAATTACTAGGAACTAAACTTTTTCCTTTCAATGAATTTATATATTTGGCTATTGCATTATTTTTAGCCTTCAACTTTTTTTTCTTGATTCCATCTTTTTGTGATTGGAGCACAATTTTATTTGTAGACATATCTACTTAGTGTTCTTTTATATCATAGTTCATTACCCCTAAATCTATGCACATAATTTCAAAGTTTCTCAGGTCCAACTTGTTAGCTCTATCTTTTTGGTTAAAAGTGGCTACTTTGTCTATGCTTATCCTGGTCACACTATCAAAGGTTATCCTGGTTGTGATTTTGGTCCTTTTGGGCTTGGGATCCTTATTGGTATATTTGTTAACAATATCATCAACTGGGAAGGATATTGGAACCAAACTTCTTTTTCTATTCACTGAAGCCATAAGCCAGTTAGGGATGATAGCGTCCCATTGCGATTCGGTAGCCTTTTTTGGCGTGTCTATAGTCTGCATCCTTGGAGGAGATAAATCTATCATCATTTGAACTCTCTAGCTATTATCAATGAGCTCTCCACATTCATCTTTATTCAGTTCTCCATCAACCTGAATCACTTGGTGAAGTCTTACTAGCACCGATATTTTAGTCTTCTTACTAGAATGATTTTTTTGCACAAGAGGAGGATTATTAATCTTTTTCTCAAAAATCCTTGATGACTTGCTACTTGCAATTGTAAGACCAACATTAGAAACAGGGTCAATCTGGACATTAGAATGTGTGTCTTTATTCATTCTCAACCAAGAATTTGTCTTTTTAATCACATTTTTTGTTCTTTCAAGAATATTATATTCTTCTTTATAGTTCCAATCTATAGGAAAGTTTACTTGTTCAATTTCTTGGGGAGCTAGGATGTTTATCATGTCTTCCTCTATGTTTGTGATATCTATACCCATATTCAATTGGAAAAGGTGAACATGGATAACCTAGATAACCTCCTTCTTTTCACCTCTAGTTCATCTATGCAATCTTCCCAAAAATCTTACATAGTGGGTGCATGTATATCCCTTGCATGAGTATCAAACAGGCTATGAATAATCCCTTTATTGTCAAAGTTTGGCCTAGAATTATATGAACCAAAACCAAATTTAACTAGATCAGAAGCTATACATGTTGCATCCTCCATGCTTCCACATGTCAATTTACCTAGCTTAAGTGGAAAAATTATATCACAAGCCTCTTTGGCTGGAAATTTGTTTATCATAGTGACCAATTTTTGTGCTACTTTTGCCAACATGAAACAATCAAGGGAAAATATGGAAAGACATATAGTTTCCTCATCAAAACCTCCTACTCTCAAATAAGTAAACCTTGGAAATTGGATGTATAAAATACAAAAAGATTGGATGAGCCTTAAAGACTCAGGTGACAATCAACATTGTAGGGAGCTTTTCATATCAAAGCACAGTCTTCCAGAAATGACATCATGAAGCTTTCTAAAATCTTCCAAGACTTTGTATTTGTGCAATGAAAAACAATAGTTATATATGGTGATACTCTCGGTCTATGGTTCATGTGGAAAACATTGCAAATCTTGAGTGGTAGCTAGCATGTACATTTAATAGAACGACATGAAAAAGTCCTTTTTCAGATTTAAAGCACCTTTCAACTAATCTCTAAGAGAACTAGCTATTAATTCCACCCAGTTTAGAAATTGTGAACCTTTTAACACAATTTGAATATAGAAGTAAATTCAATCTTCAAAAATAGAGACATTAGGAGACCCAAAAATTCTATGTAAAAGAACCACTATATCTTGAACTTGATAGTCATTATGCTCTTCTTCAAGCTTTTGGGTAACCTAGAACCACCTTTATAGAAAGATTTAGTCCAACTTTTTGCTATGACATTCCAATAATCACTCACCTTCTTAGAAAATCTAGTCGCAGACAAGGTAGGTGTAAAGTCAAGAAACTATTGCTCTTCCAAGTAAAATAAACTAGATATAGTCTCCCTATTAATATTCAACAAGAACTTCCATCTTTCTTCAATATTTTTCCTCTAGAAAAAATATACATATGTATGCATTCTTGAATCTATTCTAGACAATGATAAGCTGGCAAAAAAGTGGAAGCCATGAGCAAGTTTGTGTCTAACGCTTTAGTAGAAAAAGGTTTGGCCAGTCTTTCACACAATCTTTTAGAAAGACTTCCAAAGTCAACCCCTAACAAGTCTGTATCAAGTATTATGGGGGACCTACATTGCAAACTACAAGTGTTTCCAAATAGATACAATATAGACTTCATGATTTAAAAGCTTTACTTTGAATTTGAAAGAAAAGAAACAACCACAAATATGATTCACTCAATAAGCGAGAGAAAATAAACCAGAAAATGGAAGGATTACCTAAAGAGCGATGAAAATTTCAACTATGGAAGAGGGCTTTTTTTCTCAATTTTTCTTGTGATTACTTGTCTTGAAAAAGAAAATAAACTTAATTTCTTATTTTTAAAGGAGAACACTTTCTGTTAGATGCATCTTGAAAAAGAGGAAATGATCATCAATCATGCAGAGGATAGAAATAATTTCAGCATGTTGTGAAGGAAAGATGATAGAATAAATTAGAAACTAAGATTAAATAGGGAGGCAAGTACTTCAAATAATTAACCTGATTTACATGTGCCAAATCTTTACTTCTACACCTTTAAATCAAAGCTCTGATGTGATCATTGATGGTGCTCTTACTTTAACCATTAATGCTTGTACTTACCTTTTAGTCCTTGACATCATCCAAAACCATGTTATTCATGACAAGGAAACCAATTTTTGAGTGTCCTATATACCACATGCATACATGACTTGTTAAGTGGCCCACCAAGAAACATTGCTTTGAGGAATGAACAAAGCATCAAACTCATGAACTAGTTCCTTTTGTATAAAGGGTTCAATGTGGCTTAGTGTTCTTTAAACTTGGTACAAGCAGTACAAAAGGCTCAAAGAGTACAAGGACACATATTATACCAAGAAAAATATTAAAGCTTAATAAGAAGGTGCTTTGGAATAGGTTGCTCTGATTTAAGGTTGGCTAAAAAGGACTTGGTCAACAATTTAGCTTGAGGGGAGGATTTACTAAAAAAAAGTTGGGTAGATATGAAAATGTTAGTACAACTTCATTTTTTGGATTTGACAGTTAAAAAACCAATGGTTCAAACCATAGATTTTTAAACAAGAGTGAACCAAAAATAAAGAATAAAAATGGCGACTCTAAAAAACATGAACTGACATGCCCAAACATGCAATTTCAACTACAAGAAGAGCTCACTGCTTAAAAAAGTAATTTACTAATGTTTTCTTCTTTCCTTTATTCTATCAATTGAACTAATCTCTATCAAACTTTTTAGACTAGGTCATGAACTTTAGATCCAAATATCAAACCTTAGATCACTCAACAAAACATCGGCAATGAAGTTTCCTTCACTTCCACCTTGCTTTTCTCAACTTCACATTCCACACTCGTATTGCTTAGACAATTAATTTTCCATGTGTTTCTCCATATCCACATGATAAATGAAAATGTCTTTCCTTTCTACTGAGTCCTCAAAAAAATTCCCTGAGTTGACGGTTAGACCTTCTAATTTAATCATTATAAGATCACATTAAGAACATGTTACACTTAGCGATAACATTAATTTTTTGCCTTGCAACTTGAATATATTTCTGTGCATGCATTATTATGATGAGAGAACTTAGCCACATCATCACCAACATGTCTTCTTCATATCCTCAACCTTGATTCTTAGAATAAAAATTATGCTAAGATATATAACAAGTTTACCAGAACATGCCTCTATAAACTCTATCTTAGAAAAAACATCACCAAAACTTACATAACTTCTTTCGAACTTATCATTTCTTCTTTTGACATTAACTACAACCATCATAGTAACATATCTACTATGCTCCCCATAGGAATATCATCAACATTCATGCTTCCAACAATCTTGCAACAATCCCCCCCTTTGGCATTGATGGCAACATAGATGAAAAACATCTAGTTAAAAGAATACCAACAAAAGATTGTTCATCTTACTTTTCAAATCCTCTTCATCAATGTCAAAGGTCAAACTTACTGTACTCATGCCAAACTTCTCCAACTATCATGTTGTATATGCTATTTTTTTATTATTATTTTTCATACTAAACTTCTCCCCCATTGACATCAATGTCAAAGGTTTCAGAAACCAACTTCATTACATCAAACTGTGCAACAACTGATTCTTACTTAGCTCAAGTGTCCAAAGACACTATTCAAATCAACATTCAACAAGAGTCCTAGATGACTCTATCCATCTTAGAGACTCCCCCATACAAGAAGCATCAACATTCAGTCTAGACAACAATGGTGCTTTGTTACACTGGACTGATACACTCTTGCATCTTCTACTCTGATGTAGGAAAGGACATAACCCCAAGTATACCCAAAAAACACACAAAAGTCTCTTTGGGAAGAGGCTTATAGAATATATCTACAATCTTCTATTTAGTGCTCACATACTCCAACTTGATTTCCTTTTTTGCAACTTTCTCTCTCAACATGTGATACTTAATAGAAATGTGCTTAGTCGTTGAATGTAACATTGGATTCTTAGACATATTTACCATGTTTGTGTTATCACAATGTATGACAATAGGTTCAATGATTTCTATCCTTATATCCTTTAGCATCTACTTCATCCAAACAACTTCATTAAAATTATATTTTGTTGCAATATATTATTCTTTCACTATACTTTGTGATGTACAATCTTGCTTCTTACTTAACCAAGAATCTAATCTTGCTACATGAAAGAAGGCTCCACCATTGGTGCTCTTTTTGTAATCCATATTGTTGCACAATTAGCACCATTATAAGCTGTTAATGTAAAATCATTAGCTCCATCATACCACAATCCAAACTTAGATGTTCCTTTTAGATATCTAAATATCCTTTTGAAATGTGCTTCTTTGGGGTCAACTTAGACTCTTGCGACAATTCCAACTACATTTTCTATATCTGGCCTTGTGTGAGTTAGATATCGCAATCCTCCAATCATTGATCTGTACTTTTTTTTCTCAATAGTAGTTGTCTTATCCTTTCCATTTTGCTTATGTCCAGTTACAATAGGTGTTCCAATAGGTTTGCATATTTCCAAACCAAAATTTTTCAGTAAATCCTTCAAGTAAGTTTAGACTAAGAAATAAAGATTCCTTCTTTATTCTACACAATCTATAATCCTAGAAATAATTTTATCTCTCCTATCATACTTATTTCAAATTTTTTCTTCATCTCTTCTGCAAACTTCTCACTTTATTCATCATTTCCTCTAAATATGATATCATCAACAAATATTACCAAAATTATCAAACCATTATCAATTTTTTTCCAATAGAGATTACTATCTGTCATACGTTTTCTATATCCATGTTTTGTCAAATTCTTGTCCAACCTTGCATGCTAGGTTCTCAATTCTTGATTTAAGTGATATAATGCTTTCTTTAGTCTGCATATTATGTCCTTGTCATCTATCAAAGGGTAACCTTCAGGACACTCAATTTACACTTCGTCTTCAAGTTCTCCATTCAAAAATGTTGACTTGACATCCATCTAATACACTTTGAATTTCTTCTATGGTACATAGGCTGTAAAATAAATTGATCATTAGCAACAAAGAATACATTAATACCTACCTTTGTATGGAGAGTGTATGATGAATCCAATAAATTAGTGTGGCGATTCCTCCAATAACTTATAACCATAGGCTTCATCCTCTTCTCATGTTTATCCATTTACCATAAAATTTATGGTCCCTGTATTAGAACAAGCTAGTCAACAATTTCTATTAGATGATAACTTTTTTAAATCTAGGGTTGGATGATCCACTTCTGCTAGAGCCACTGGAGCATAGGTCTCATCATAATCTATTCCTTCTTGCTTTGAGTAACCTTTACATACCAACCCTTCTTTGTTCCTTACAACTTCACCTTGTTAATTCATCTTTTTTATGAATAGCCATTCAATTTCTATCACATTCTTCATTGCTAGTCAGGGTTCACGAATTAAAATGTCTCATTCTTTACTATCTGATCCAATTCCTCTTTCATGGCTTGTTTCCAATAATCATCTTTGCATTCTTCATCTACATTTTTAGGTTCAACTAGAGATATCAAACATAGTTCTGCATTGACTCTACTTCTTGTCATCACACCTTGATCTGTACTTTTGATGATATGCTTAGATGGGTGATTCTTTATCATATTCTTTCTTGAAGTAGGAGTTTCTATCTCAACTCTTGGCTCTATTGAAGGTTTTGATATTTTTTCCTTCCATGGCTCTCCTTCATTCTGCAAATCATTATTAGTTTCAAGAAATACCTTATCATTACCTTGCCTAGTAACAACATCATCATCTGAGTTGTAATCAACTATTCTCTCTTGTACCTTGAATTTCTCATTAATTCTCACATCTGCACTTTCAATAATGGTCTTAGTTCTCTGATTATAACATCTATAAGCCTCTCTTTTCAATGGATAACCAAGAAACATACCTTCATCACTTCTAGAATCAAACTTTCCAATATCATCATCTCTTATGATATAATACTTACTCCTAAAAATTCTTAAATACTTAACTATAGGTGAGTGACCAAACCATAGTTCATAAGGGGTGTTGTTTGTGTCTTTCCTAACTAGCACTCTGTTCATAGTGTAGCCTATTGTATTCATTGGTTCTCTCCAAAAAAATTTGGATACATCATTCTTAGCAAACATATTTCTTGTTGCTTCTATAACTCACCTAATTCTTCTTTCTACAATGTCATTCTATTCAGGGTTTATCAGAGCTGATAACTATCTTTTAATTCCATTTTCTTCACAAAACATGTTAAACTCATTCAAAGTAAATTCTCCTCCTCTATCGAATCTTAAACATTTAATCTTCATACCAGATTCATTCTCAAATCTAATTTTGAATATCTTAAACTTATTAAATGCCTCAAATTTCTCTTCAAGAAATGCATCCCACATCATTCTAGAAAAGTAATCAACTAGAATCATAAAATACCTTTCAACATAGAATCCTTTTTTCTTTGTTGGACCACTGAGATCTTTGCATACAATCTCTATTTTTTTTGTAGTAGTAAACTTCTTATCGGGAAAAGAAGTTTTTTTATGCTTTTCCAACACACATTCCTTGCAAATTTTGTTAGCAGCCTTTACAATCTTAGACAAATCTCTAATTACAAATATACTACTAATCATCATAATATTGTCAAATCTTATATGAAAAAATCTCTTATGCCATAACCAATTTCCATCTACCTTTGCAACCAAACATGTCATTTAAATAGGATTCAACTAAAATAAATTACCTCTATATC
Organism: Cupressus sempervirens; assembly: GCA_028749045.1. Lineage (NCBI taxonomy): Eukaryota > Viridiplantae > Streptophyta > Pinopsida > Cupressales > Cupressaceae > Cupressus > Cupressus sempervirens. Next base: position 279,195,320 of record CM053786.1, on the reverse strand, counting down.
CAGTTCCTATTCCAATTACTTTTCCATCTTTGTCTCTGATCATGCATTTTTTCTCTATGAACTACAATTGATAACCTTTGTCCACTAGTTTTCCAACACTTAAAAGATTGTTCTTTAAACCATAAAAAAAAATACATCATGAGTGTTAGTTTTACCATCAAGAGTTATAGATCAAATACCTTTTACTTGGTAGGCTACATTATTTCCAACTCTAAAAATGCCTCCATCCTAACTTTTGAAGTCAACAAACTCATTCATATCACTAGTCATATGATTTGAACAACCACTGTCAATTATCCAATTAGATATCTTCTCAAACTGTGACACCAAAGCTACTTTCTTTGGACTTTCTTCTTTAATTGCCACAAATCCAATTTCATCATCACTAGCACTTAATGCTTGTTCATCAGAATCATTTTCTTCATTTGCATACAAACACACTCTATCTCTTCTAGGTTTGTAATTTCCTTTATTCTTTTTCTCTCTTTTAGGATGTTTAGATGCATAATGACCATATTCATCAAAAGTCCAACATTTAAATATTTTCTTATCTCCTTTTTCTCTTCTTACTAGAAGGGCTACTCCTTTAGTCTTTCTATCTTCCTTAGATATGTTTCTCCTAGAAAAATCTCCTCTATCACTTGTGCTCTTAGATAAACTAGGTCAAATATTCAAGGCACTAAAAATTGTCTCCATTCTGGTCAACTCTCCCAAATATCTAAGCTCATTCTCAACTGCTTCAAGTTTTCCAAGCAATGACTCATATGTGAAATATTTGGTACAAGATATCAAAAACTATATTATTGGAACTACTAACTTAAATGGTGGTGTTAGATCCTTTAATATTCTCTATATAACCTCATCATCTTCTTTTGTTACTCCTTGAGATTTAATACCTATAGTAATTTCTGATATCCTACCAACATATGTCCTTATAGATTCATCTTCCATCATTTTAGCATCTTGAAATATACAAATCTAACTTTGTAGCCTCAACTTCTTAGAATGTGCATCACCTTCAAAACTAGTTTCCAAATCTTTCCAAATCAAATATAAAGTTGCAAGTGATTTTACCTGATTGTATTCAATTTTAGGAAGTGCGGTCAATATTGCTTCTCTAGCTCTCATGTCACACATAAAAAGGTCTCTTTCATACTTGGTACAATTTTCCAAATCCTTTTCAGCAATAATTATCTTCACTGATTTTGTCAAGATCCAATATCCCAGACCCATACACAACAAATGTATTTTCATATTTTCATTCAAGCTGTTATAATTTGTTCCATTGAACTTTGGACTATCTTTCTTGAACATTCCCACAATGGATCTCCCAAAGTTGTTAAACTTTATCTTTAAGGACCTAATGCTTATATACCAATTGTTAGAAATAATAGTTGACCAAGATAACTAAGAGCAGTGGGGGAGGGGGGCTGAATCAGTTATCCAACAATTAATACATGTATCTTCTTTAAAAAAGATTAACCATTCAACCAAAGTAAACAAAAACTATAATAAGATGCACATAGATAATTACACCAAATATTTTGAGTAGGAAAACCATAGTGGGAGTGATACCCACAAGATAATGTACTAATATAAACATCCTTTGTTAGAGGATGGATCCTATTAGGAGTCTATTACAATATTTAGTACTTAGAGTCCCTATTAGGAGACATTGAATCCATGTTAGGAGATTCCAACCCTATTAGGAGTTGTAGTAAAATGTATGCAAGATGAGCCCATTGCCCAAACATGTAATTTCAACTACAAGAAGAGCTCACTGATCAAAGAAGTAACTTACTATTACATTCTTTTTTCCTTTGTTCTATCAACCAAACTAATCACTATTAGACCTTATAGACTAGGTCATGAACTTTGGATCCAAATATCAAACTTAGCAATGAAGTTTCCTTCACTTCTACTCTATTGTGCTCAAAGTTGCATTCCACACTTGTATCAGTTACACAATTACTTTTCCATGTGTTTCTCCATATCCACATGATAAAGGAAAATGTCCTTCCTTTATACTAAGTCCTCAAAATAACTCCTCGAGTTGGCTATTAAACCTTCTCTATCAATCATTATAGGACCACATTAATAATATGTTACACTTAGTGATAATATTAATTTTCCACCCTGTAACTTGAATATCTTTCCTTACAATATTATGATGAACAAACTTATCCATGAAATCATCAACATGTCTTCTTCATATCTACAACCTCAATTCTTAGAATAACAATTCTACTAAGACATATAACAAGTTTACCAAAACATGCCTCTGTGAACTCTATCTCAAAACATACATCACGAAAACATACATAAATTCTTCTAGACTTATTACTTCTTCATTCAACATTAACTAAAAATACTAGATACTCATATGTATCTCCCATAACCTCAGATAGTTATAATACTCAACTAGTCATCCATACCAACTTGATCTTTCTGTAATTCTTCTATTAGATACCCTAGAAAATTGCTATGTTGACATTGATGACAAACTCAATCATGAATGTAACATACCATCATAGTAACATATCTACAATATGCTCCCATAGAAATGTCATCAGCATTCATGCTTCCCACAATCTTGCAACATTGACTTTTGTTGTCATTTGTCCTTTGAAATCCAATTGTTACTAGATAACTATGCAATATTTCATACGAAGCTCTAGGGGCTTGTTTGAGACCATATAAAGCTTTTTGTAATCTACAAATCATATCCATATTTTAAGGATCTATGAAACCTTTAGGTTGCTTAATGTAGACTTCTTCTTCTAGGATTCCATTCAAGAAAGTTTACTTTACATCCATCTATTATACTTTAAATCCTTTATGTACAATATAAGAAAGTAGTGTTCTAACAGCTTCTAGTCTTTCAATAAGAGAAAATGTTTCTCCATAATAAATACCTTCTTCTTGAGCATAACCTTTGCATAATAACCTTTCTTTTTTCCTTGACACTTCTCCATTTTCATTCAACTTATTTTTGAATGCCCATTTTATGCCAAATACAATTTTGTCTTTGGGTCTAGGAAGAACAATCAAAGTTTTGTTCCTTTTAATTTTCTCAATCTCTTCATTCATTTCCCCAATACAACTTTCATTTTCTAATACATTTTTAACAATTCTCGATTCAAACTCAGTAGGAAAACATGTACCTTTTTAGTTTGTTCCTTGTTATTGTGCCTTTTGACTAATCTCCAATGATTTTCTTGCTTGTATGATTCCTTCTCACTTTACCTGATTGCTAATGCACTTGACTTTTCTGATTCAGATCTCTATTCTATCTTGATTACTTGATCCTCCTTGATTAGAATGTTCTTTACAACCTAGTCAACTTAGATACTCTTCCATGTTACATATATTGTTCAAAATTTTCTTCCTTAATTAATATTCTTCAATTCCTTCATTCATCAACTCGACCTTTCAATTATATGATTCACCTTGTCATGTTAGCTTGAATACAATTTTAATAAAATAATTATCATCCCTTAAGTCACCTTGTATTAACCAATAAATTTATTAGACTTAATATGTAATAGTCATCTAAAATAGAATGGAGTACTTGGTTAACATGGGTTACCCCTTTGTTTGCCAACCAAATTGGTTAGAACATGATTTCTAATGTTAACTAACCTAACCCAATTAGAGAAAACTTCATGTCGGCTTTCCTTTTATAACCTACTAAACTTGGTCGATACAAACTTATCTTCATTAACCAACTGAACAAGGTCAATAAAGATATAGTTTCATTAACTAACTAATATTGGTCAATACTTTCTTGTAACTTGGTTATAACTAAATGCTCAACACATGTAGGAAATTTCTTTCAATTCTCGAGTGATCTTGGCTATCACTAACTTCTTCATAAAGGCTTGACATTTTGTGTATAGAAGACAACATACAATTGAATAATTTTTTCAACAAAATTCCCATATGAATGAGGGAGTTTGATCATGGATTTTATAGGGAGCCCATGATATATGGCATAGAGACTATTGGGACTCAAAATTGAAGCCATGATTTTGAGTACCATTGAGAAAATGAAGCCCTATGAGTGCCTTTTAATGCATGTGTACCTAGCTATCCTTTTGAGGCCTAAGAGGTGTTTAATGTTTCTAACACCTTTTATTCAGTATTCCTATGTGTCACATGAAGATAAATTTCCATTCCAAGCCATTCTGTGAAGTCCCGTTTTGAGCAGTGTCCAAATCTGCATTTTTGCTTAAGTTTTAAACAATGATAGGAGGTTGTGTTTGCAATTGAATATCTTGCACCCAGTAATGTTTTATAACATTATGCTTTGGGAGTGTTTAGTTTCCATACCAAAGAGCCTATGTTTCAGATTATGAGTCATTTTGATGTGTTTTGACCAGGTTTTGAATCCGTTTAAGCTGGTCATTTATTGTTGTCATGCTAATGCTAATTTTTTAGAATTCTAGGAGGCCTCGTTTGACTTGTTATAACTTTGATCTAGTTGAGTAAAATGAGGAAATTCCTTTTGCATTGCATTTTAGAGGTTAGATAATTGCTATGTTTCAATTTTGAGCTTATGAAAAATCTGTTTGATCAGTTTTTGAATGCCATTCCAAAAGCAATTTGTAATGTTTTACTAGTGTCATAAAGTGTAGATTAGTCAATACCCATGTTCATGATGTCATAACTCAAAATCCATGATAGGTGAGATTGAATATATTGCACCATGGTGTTCTACTCTAAAAATACTTTAAGTGTGTTAGTTTTCAAATCTTGATGAATCCATCTACACACTTTCCAAGGTCCTTTATGTTTACAAAAAATGATTTTTTATCAGTGTTTTCGGTCCTGCAAATTCGAGTAGCTCACTTTGACTGTTTGCCAAACTCACCTAGTTATTAATCATGAGCTATAACCCTAGATTTATATTTTTCTCATGACAATGAATGAATTCCCCAGCTATTAGTTTTCCCTACTTTTAAAGCCAAATCCAAACATGATTTATGGTTTTTTGACATGTTTTCTTGTAGGCAGTTTTGAGAGGGAAACTTTGATAGTCAATATCTTTTGACTGAGAATTTTCCATGAAACAACATTTGATAGAGTACAAGAATGTAAAACAAAGAATCAACATGTTTGATTTCAGAACCTGATCAGGTGTTTTTGTTAGTTTTTAAAGCTAGTCAAAGGACCTCCTAGCACAAATTCAACAAGTTGCAAGAAAGTGATAAAATGAGTTTTAATTGGCAATTTAGTGATGGATTTTTATTTGGATCTGTATCATATGATTAATGGATAAATTTGATAGTTCAATTGTTTGAAAATAAAACTTTTTTTAATCGGATCCACTTTTGGGAGCTCGACTAATTGTAAAAACTGCTATAGAAGATGGGAATTGGCACCAACTATTATTTGAAGCTTTTGTTCTTCATAGTGTTGTGCTACTCTTTTTAGAACACTAGTTTGGATGATAAAATGAAAATTGATGAAATATATAAAGAAATCATGGCATAAAGTTTGAAGCCACAGAAAGAAAAGGTTTTGATACAATTGAAGAGGTTTGTTATGTAATATTTGATATACTTTATGAGGAAAAACATGGCAATTTGATACATCTTCCCTTGAAAGAATGATAGACTATTTTGAAAAATATTTTTCAACCTTTCTCTCGTCAAGTTATCTACATTAGAGAAGGTAATAACAGATGGTCCACATTACTAGCATCAAAGGAGGAACTTGCCGACTTCTGCCTATACTATTCAACATGGAGATGAGGGTATTATTGTGAAGGATCTTAGTTCTCAATAGTATCCTGATAATCATGATGGTCATTGGTGCAAGATAAAGCCATACTATTTTTCAATGGGCAATGATCTTGATCTTCTAATAATTGGGGGATACTATGGAAAATGTTAATATGGAGGACAAATTGTATCCTATTTCTTGGCTTTAGTTGATGATTCTAAGGGAAGATCTAATTTATTGAAGTTTATACCTATATGTTGATGTGGAATAGGGCTTTTAGAGGAAGATCGGTCCTTACTACAGTCAAAGCTTTCTCTTTTTCTCCTAGTAAATAACAAGAGAGGCAGGCCTTTGAGTGGTTGTAAATATCTAGTGACAAATAGTCACTATGAGCATCTAGATGTTTGAGTTTTGAAACCTGAGATGTTTGTTGTGGTTCAAGTATCTTTAGAGAAGATAGTCTATCCAACTTCTACATTTAAAGTAGGATGGAGTTTCAGATTTCCAAGAATTGTAAAGGTAAGATATGACAAATGTTGGTTTTAATCTCTTCAACTAAGAGAGTTTGAAGAGATGGTTCAGATATGAAAATTAAATGGGAAACAAATGATTCAAACTCTTGGAACATTAGTAGGTAGTTGTCGGTCCCTACCTAAACTTCTGTGGGTAATCACTAGGAGCTTTTAGCTTTATTCAAATGTGCTTCCTATTTCCCCTCTGTTCAATCATTTCCCTACCCCAACCACCATTCGGCATTTAGATCTGTCTATTGCATTCTGACAAGTCCATTTGGGAGGCTAAACAAAGGAATGGAAGTTGAAAATACATATCCCAATGATGATGTGGACTCCTTGATACCTCCAGTCATATGGGAGTCACTAATGTAGGTTTCATTTACTTCAATGTCTATGGATTACTCAACTTCTTTAGCTTTTCTATAGGAGGTTATGAATTTAAGGAATACAAAGCCAAATAGTATAAACTCATTATTTGTTTGATTGGGACAATGAGGTTCCTTATCAAGAGGTAAGATGAATAACAAGGCATGAGGATCCCTCCCCCACCCACTTACAAATCTACACCAAGAGCAAAAATTCCAATAGGGAGAGCTATATAGGAGGAAGGCAACATTAAAGAGGGAATCCATGTTAAAGGAGGCCAATATTCAATTTTGAAATTGTAGAATTTTTTATTTTAGTTTTTGGGAAAATCTAGGTCACTTTCGAGATCATAATACATAAACCATTAAGCACAGAGGCCAAAGGGAAGAAGAGACTAAAACACAAGGATAAATAGAGAAATCAACAAAAAAAAAGGAACAACTCAAGTTTATTATCCCACATTCACTATGAAGGGGAAGTTTATAATGTAGAAGTACCATTCCACTCAATGAATAAATGTCTTTAAGATGTGGGCCTTTTGGAAGGTAGTTGCTTGCATAGTGGGGCTCATTGTGGTTGGTGGATGATAAAGTCAGTAATTTTGACTAGAGAAGAGCTCACTGGAAAGTGGCTGGATTCCAATGGTTGCCATGTCACAACCAAAAAATGGGAGGTTTCATCAATGATGACATGGCAACCTCCTAGAAAAGTAGAAATCGAAAAGAGGCCAAGGGAGGTATAAGGAGAATTATTTTATTTCCAGTTTGAGCATTCAATTTCCAAAATTGAATTTTTTATTTTTAACAATGAATTTTCTATAGTTTAAACTATAGAAATATTTAAAAAAATTCAATTTCTTTCGTTTAAATTACTCTAGGGCCAATTTTTCAAATGGCTACTAGGGGGGGAATTTTCACTTAAAATATGGACTCCAATATACCATTCGAACCAGGAGGAAATGAATTTTTTGAATATGAGGTTAGAATTTGTACGGATGCTTAGCAATACAGTCTATAAGTAGATTTGTATTTTCTGAGACATTCTTAGCAAAATGGGTAGAATTCATCATTGAGCATCAAAATTGGTTGGAGGGTAGATATTGAAGTTTGCTGAAACCTGAATGTGGAGAAAATGATTCTAAAAAGTTTATCTTCCCTATAAAGGTTATTTAACTTTTTTTTGCCTCTGCCTTGATCTTAGATCTGGCATCAAAAATCAGTTACTCTCTTTCTCACTAAATATAAAATATTTTCATTACTTCAGTAATTGAATGAATAAGGTTCATTTAATTTAAGACAACTTGGATGAGTTGTGTATCAGATCCATTGTAGCTCTTAATTCAAAGAGTTAAGTAAATGGTTTAGTGATTTGATAGGGTTTTTCGGTGTATGGAGGGGATGCTAGTAAGAATGGAATTTGGGGATTTTAGTTGACAAACTTAATTGTAAGATAATCAAGTTAGGTCATCCTACTGTTAGTGACTCTATGTTCCAATGAATAAGGCACTGATCACTAAATCAGATGCAAGATGAGATGAAGGTTATTTGTACAAATCTTTTAAATCAAAATCAGTTCACTTTTTCATATCTTATAGTGGGCTAAAAGGAATTAACCCCCACTTAGCTTATGGGTTCATAGGTTATGATTTGTAGCTATTTCATTCCTATATTTTTGCATAAGTATCAGAAGATATAAGGGTTTCATCTATTGTTAATAGGTATATATTTTATGTTTTTTGCATAGGTACCATATATCAGAACCTCAAGGTTAACTTGCCTAGGTTTTGCAGAGCTTGAAGTGAAGAGGGAGTTACATGCCTTATAGTTGGCCCAAGATCAGTAGTCAAGTGCATCCATCATAGGAATTTGCAAGCCTTAGATGTATTGGTCTGGCTTCTTGGTTAATTTTTAAATTTGTTAAATCAGGAGCCAATAGGGACTATCTATTCTATGTGATATGTATCATGAGATAGATGAGATTAACAACTAAGAGGGGAAGAGATGGGTGTGATGAATAATAGTGACAATTATCTTGGCTTGGGACCACATAGTAGTCATTTAGCATTAAGTACAACCTCAAGAGAGGTCTTGTCCCTTTATTTACAAATTTTGTGACTTCATTTCCTAGCCAAACAATGAATACATGACATTTTTTATTTTTTTATTTTTTTTATTCGTCATCTATTGAGTGGTGACCTATAGGGGATGAAAATAGTAGCAGGAGGAAATAGAGAAGCTAGGCTATATGTTTACGATCTAAGCTTCAGTAGGATTCCATGTAGGCATAATGAATAATTTTCTCATGACATAAGTATGGAGGAAGTTTTGATGACAACATAAGGTGCATATAGGGACCACCACCTATGATCAATTTTGAGGAGAGGAGGATCTAGGGTTGAACCCCATGCTTAACTATGTTGTGGCCTTATATGAGACATAAGAGCTATGATGGGAGATGTTGGATTATGTCCCCAAGGTCCTATATAGAGGGGTGTCACTTGATTATTCCTATTGTATGAGGAGGCAACAATTCCTACAATTCCTAATGTATAGCCTATGGATGTAGGAGAAGGAGGAAATGATGGGAGTGATGATAGAGGGCATGTTAGAAGTGGAGGGAGACAACGGGTGAGAGGGAAATGAAGAAGAGGGAGAGACTAGTAGAGTAGTTATGGGGGTGCATCTAGTATCTAAACCCACATGAAGATTGACAAAATGATTGAGGAAGAGGAGGACAAGGAGGAGACACAAGAGAGACTAGTCTGATGACCTTGTGTGGAGAGGCAATTGTTAAGACAAGAGGAGAGGTAGGAAAAACCCACCCAATTAGAGGAGGGGATGATGTGAAGGACTAGAAGATGAGGTCATTGACGAGAGACATATAGGAGTCATGGATAACCATAGTTCTCCAGGATTAGAAAAAACACTCATTAATGAGCAGGCATGGAGTGAGGAGATGAGGCAAGACTGAGATGTAGGTAGATGAGATTCTAAGTGATATGGTGTGAGTGTTGCCTAATATTATGCAATGTATAGAGGCATAGTGTATCCAAGAAAGGGGTTACCAAACTTCTAAAATAAAGCCAAGAGATCAAAGGGAGTAGTAGAGCCGCTAGACAAGACATAGGTGCCACCACCACAACCTACTCCCATATATGATGGAGGAAGTTAGTCCTAAATACATGATCAATTATACTCCTGTTATTCCCATATGGAACTTGATGTATATTTTTTTAGAAATAGTGAATATTTAGGAGGGGGGGGGGGGGTGAATCAATATTCTAAAAAATTTAACATGAAACTAGATATTATTTTTTCACTTGTTAGATGCATAAGAAAGTAAACCAATAATGTTGAATAGTGAAAATAACCATACATAAAGAAAATTGATAATACCATATTTTTTAACTAGGGAAACCTTGGCCAAGGGAGAACCCTAGTGGGGATGCTACCCACAAAATGATCCACTAAACAAAATTATTTGGTTAAGGCTATTGACCCTATTACAAGTCTATAGAATACATATAGTGTCTCGGTCCTTGTTAGAGGACTATAACCTTGTTAGGAGTTGGTATATAAAATTCATAATGTATGCAACATGAGCCTTGTAGCCAAACATGCAATTACACAATGTATGTTAGAAATAGCTAATACTAAGGGGGTGGGTGGGTGTTAAATTATTATTCTACAAAGTTTTTCCCACAACTAAATATTGTTAATTACTTTATAACTTTGATATGAAAATAAAACAACAATGCTAAACATTAAATATAACCATGCACATAGATAACTCATAACACCATTACTTGTTAACTAGGGAAACCTCGACCAAGGGAAAACCCTAGTGGGGATGATACTCACTAGATGATTCACTAAACAATATGACCATGTTAAGGATATTGACCCTGTTAGGACTCTATGAAGTACATATAGTGTCTCAAGTCCTTATTAGGAGACTAGGTCTTTTTAGAAGCCTTAAAACCTATTAGGAGTTACTTCAACCCTTTTAGGAGTTGGTAGAAAAAATACAATATATGAAAGAAGAGCCCACTACCCTAACATGCAATTTTACAATTTAGTTCTTCACAAAATAGATATACATATAATAGTTATTGTCTATTGTACTCTACACTTGTTCTAATCATTCATCAAAATTTTCCTCACATAAGTCTTGCATATCTTTCAGATCATTCACACAATAGTTTTCATATCACTTAACACTTTCTTGTCTATCATAGATAGCACACTTGTCTTCGCAAGATAAGATCTTTACTTATTCCTCACATATTTGCAAAACTATGCCCAATCAACCTTCATGTGTTCACATGCTTGACATAATATAAAATAACCTATGGAATAAAATTCACATAGTTAGTTCATCATAACTTAGTAATTATTTCGTAACTAAAATAATTCCTAAGGTTGTCAAACCCAATTCTATGCTATGCTCTATTATGCACTACTAAATACCTGTAATGGTATTTAAATCATAACTCATGTCTTACTATTTGTACACATCTGTGCACTTAACATTTGTAAACCATGCTTTTGCAAATTGTCTAACACTTAGACAATTTTCTAACTCTAAATTCATAAATGAAAATGTTGAATGGATATTTCCATAAATGAAAACCACCAAGACATCTATCTGACTATATTTCCAGCAATCCCCCCATTTGGCATTAATGGCAACATTTGGGAAAATTGGCTAAGTCCCAAAATGATGTCATACATAACAAAAACAAAAATAGACTAACTACAAAATTTCCTTCAAAATATAACAATTCTATCCATGTTTTGATGGATCATTGCATCCTTTATGACTCCTTTACATTGATACATACATAATCTTCTCCTTACAATATTACTCCCAATTTGCATATACTTCTTCTTAGTACCTACAAACATACAATTTTCCCTTAATATTCCTCTCCCACTTTGACATCAATGGTAAAGGTGCCAAAACCAATATAAAAAAATCTATGTGTTGTACTCCTAATTAACTTATTAATCTGGAAAAGAAATTTGCATACACAACCTCTAGTCATTCTATCTCTTTCTTCTAATTTTCATTCATTGTCTCTAAGATGCCACTTCTACTTCATTGAAGTCATTATAGTCAAAATTTTCATAGGAAGCCTTCACTATAAGACATTCCTTAAGTTGTCTCTACAAAATATGGATCTTAGAAAAATAAAAATTCTCTAAGATTAGAGAATCTCCTTCCTACTTTCGCTTTCTTAGATTCCAAGTCTATGCTCATACCATGAGTTTTCTCCACTTCTGCTCCATAGTCTTCAATTCTAGATTCTAGGAGTTATAACTTAATAATGAGTATTTCAAGCTCACTTCTCCTACCTTTTATCTGACTCTCATAGTCTGCAAGGTACTTTTATGACTGCACACTTTGGGAATAAAATATTTTCTCCTCATCAATATGATTTCTTAGTCCCTTGTTGTTTCTATCAAGTGCCTTCACATCATTATGTACATTGGTACAAACTATATTGAATAGAGATGCATTGTGAGTAACTTCATCTTGTGGTAAAGCCACTTCTGGTAGGGTTGTGAATGTATCACCTATTCTAGTAGTGTAAAATGAATACTAACTATTAAAAAAGTGTATTAACAATACTAAATAGTTAACACTTATGATAGGACCAAAGGTTATCACCACAAAAGGAAGCAAACCAAGAATAGTAGGCTCCTTATGGTATAACCCATGATGAAATGGATGTGTCCCTGATGGATGGATATGTGTACTCATGATGGTGCTCAAGCTTCAAGTGGACATATGATGATCAAGTATGGGGGTGGATGAGGGTTTCAACAATGGAGGTATGGAGGGATTTCAACATTATGATGGTATTTTGGTAGTTTTTATGCTCTCAAAATAGCATGATAGCTTTGCATGAAAAGTGGATGATAGTTGTGAAGTGAGAGGGTTCCATTTATAGGCCAAGGGGTAGAGAGATGGATGGTTAGGATGTAAGGATGATAAGACGGTGAAGGAGGGTCAAGATGCATTCAAAGGGGAGCACATGGATTGTGCTTCTTTGGGGCCAATAGGAGAGTGACACTTGTCACAAGGAGGATGAGTGTGAGAGGATAGGATAAGGGTTGGTCAATGGAATAATGAGGGAGGTTGAGTATGTAAGAGGGATGTAAGAGCCATTAAGGGGGATGTAAGAGTCATAAATGTTTGAAGGTGAGGTTGAGGATGAGTTTGTTTACTTTAGCTTGGGTTAGCAATTCTTAACCCTTGCTTAAGGTTGTGAACATGTTTAGGAAGGGGATTAGGATTAGCTTAGAAAGGGGGTTAGGGGGTAAGTGGTTTAGCTTTAATGGGATACATTAGTTAGGTGCTTAAGTAAGGTTAGTATGGGTGAATGAGTTGGATTAGGGGTTAGGATAGGGTTTAGGAATGCTTTTAGGGTTTTAGATATTTTATTAAATGATTTATTTAATAAAATGGGGATATGAGATTAAATTAAATATATTTGAGGATTTACTTAATTTAATAGAGGAATAGGATTTAATTAATAAATTGAATTTGGGTTATCATTTGATTTCATCAATTGGACTATAGTTAATTAAATTAATTAATTAACTAGGGGATGAGGATTAATTAATTCAATAGTAAATATTTAATCAATAATGTCTAGGAGATGACTAAATATGATTACCTATTTGTGTAATCAGATTTAGGTGTCTACAGTCAATTCCTTATCAAAGGTTTTTACAACCTCCATGGCCTTTGACTACAATTTTGGAATAGCTAAAATTGTACTAACTATCCTATGCATCATATCCAATATTTTATTTAATATCTTCTTCAAATACTTTACATATTTATTCTTCTCAAATAATTTACTCAAGATGCTCATCATGCCTTTCTAATCTTTATCAATAGATGGATTAGATATTGTAGCTGATGTTCCAACTACTATTGCTACTAAAGCTACAGTAAGAATAAATGTAACTACCTTTTTCTTCTCTTCCTCTGCTCTCTTCTTTTCCTCACCAACCTTCTTTGGATCCTCTTCAACTTTCTTCTTTTCATCCTCTTCTTTCTTCTTCTTCTCTTCTCTTCTCTTCTTCTTTCCTTTTATTCTCCTCTTCTTCTTTTATTTTCTTTTCCTTTACCTCTTTTGTTTTCTCTTGTTTTTCTTGTTTCTTCTCTACCTTTTTCTCTTTGTATCCTTTCCTTTCTCTACCTCTACCTTTGTCTTCTTTTCTTCTTCCTCATCAGTAGAGTTGGAGTAGGTAATGATATTGCAAAAAATAGTCACTCTATATCCTCTAAAATTATTCTCCTTTATATCCATAGTTATGCATGTACTATCCACTTGCATGGATTTAGTACCCATAATGATGTGAGGTGGTGAAAGTGCCTATTGTGTCTCCTTTGAACTTCTTCCTTTTCACTAGAAGGTGTATTTGCTTATTCATACAATGGACTATCAACCTCTATCTATGCACTCACCTTAGGTACCAAGGACATAAATTTTACTATACCCTCCTTTGTTTCTTGTCTAACTTCCTCATAATTTCCTCCAATCAAAAGAATTTCTCTTGTTTTTTTCCATATCAAGGTCTCAATACCCTTCAAAACTCTGTCTAATTCATCTTTAGATCCAAGATCACATAGTTTATTTATTGTTGTGATCCTCATATTCATATCCTCTTCCAACACTTTGTTCTTCCTATTAATTTACCTATTGTATAGGTCTCCAAGAATCTTATTTTGTATATTCTCAAACTTATTTTTCTTCAATATTATATTTCTTATAATACCATTCTCCAATTTACTTCTATCCATATTATTATACATACTGTAATATTTAATCAATTGTACAAAATTGTCATCATTTATTATCTACATATTCAAATTCTTTACCTTTGGTTTCCAAGCTTTCTTTACTGCTATTTTCCTTGCTACCTATCCATCTTGTTCAACAGGTTTATCTCTAGCTTCATCTTTAAAACATTCTAAACTTCTTATCTACATTGTTTTCCTACTCATTCTTGGTTTGCTAGAAATCTTCTTGACCTTTGTCTTGGCTTCTAGTGTAGGTTATTTCTTAACCTTTACCAATCTACTTAATTTCCTCTGCACAAAAGGTGCTTCCAACTCTGGTTGCTTCCTAGTCTATTCATTGTTAGAAACAATAGTCCACCAAGATAACTAAGAGGGAAGAGTGAATTAGTTATCCAACAATTAAAACATTTATCCTCTTACATAAACTTAACCATTCAACCAAAGTAAACAAAAACCATAACAAGATACACATAGACAATTACGCTAGATATGTTAACTAGGGAAACCTTTAATCAGAGGGAAAACCCCAATGGGAATGATGCCCACAAGATGATGTACTAATATAAATATTCCTTGTTAGAGGATGGACCTTGTTAAGATTATATTACAACATTTAGTACATATGAGTCCCTGTTAGGAGATTCCAACCCTATTAAGAGTTGTAGTACAATGTATGCAAGAAGAGCCCACTGCCCAAACATGCAATTTCAACTACAAGAAGAGTTCATTGCTCAAACATGCAATTTACTGTTATGTCCTTTTTATGTTTATTTTATCATCTAAACCAATCACTATTAGACCTTGTAGACTAGCTCGTAAACCTTGAATCCAAATATCAAACCTCAGATCACTCAACAAAACCTCAGTAATGAAGTTTCCTTCACTTCTACCCTACTCTACTCAACTTCACATTCCATTCTCCCTACTGCTTACAATTACTTCTTATCAATCCAAATCCATCTCATATTGTAAAGGAAAATTTCCTTCCTTTATACTAAGTCCATAAAACAATTCCTTGAGTCGGCTATTAGACCTTCTCAATTAATCATTATAGGACCACATTAAGAACATGTTACACTTAGCAATAACATTAATCTTCCACCTTGAAACTTGAATATATTTTCATACACATAGTATTATGACTAGTGAACTTAGCCACATCATTTCCAACATGTCTTCTTCATATACTCAACCTCAATTCTTAGAATGACTACCCTGCTAAGAGATATAAGAAGTTTGCTAGAAAATGCCTCTATAAACTCTAGCACAAAACAAACATCACAAAAACTTACATAACTTCTTCCAAACTTATCATTTCTTCATTCGATGTTAATTTCATATGCTAGATACTCAAACATATCTGCCATAACCTCAGATAGTGAGAATACTCAACTAGCCATCCATACCAGCTTGATCTTTCCATTGTTCTTATATTAGATACCACAGAAGATTGTTATGTTGACATCAATTATAAACTTAGTCATGAATGTAACATATCATCATAGTAGCATATCTATAATACTCCCCCATAGGAATATCATCAGAATTCATGCTTCCAACATTCATGTCATGTTCTCATTAGTTCCTCTTGTGTAAGCACTACATCAGGTGCAATAGGATCTTGCGCACAAGGTTGTGCCACTATTAATCCTTTTGAAGGTCCTACCATAGTAATGTGAGTTGCTGCCAACACCTCAATTTGACCACTGGCTTTCATATCAAGCACAATTCCTCTAATCTTAGTGAACTCTTATCTTGTCATGCTAGATTTTGTAAGAATCAAATGTATCTCCTTTTGAACATTTTTGTTCCTTTCTTTTCTATATAGTTCAGATTGAACTATTCTTGATGTCTCCTCATAGGTTCCCCATCTAGGACACTTTTTATCCTTCTTAGATTTAAACTCTCATTCCATTGTATACTTCTTCTAAACATGTTGTATTTGTTCTTGCTTATCTTCTCCTCATGATGTTTTTCCTCATGATCTTCTCATGCTATTTTTCCTTGTGATCTTCTCATAATTTTTTTCATGTTGAACTTCTCCCTGATTGACATCAATGTCAAAGCTTTTATCAATCATCAAACTTTGCAACAACTAATTCTTACTAGCTCAAGTGTTTAAAGACACTATTCAAAAAAAAATTTGATAAGAGTCCTAGATGACTTTATCCACCATAAATACTCCCCTATATAAGAAGCATTAGCATTTAATCCATATAACAATGGTGCTCTGTTACACTATACTGATGCACTCTTGCATCATGTACTCTTATGTAGGAAGGGGTATAACCCTAGCATACCTCAAAAATACTCAAAAGTCTCTTTGGGAAGAGGCTTAGTGAATGTATCTACAATCTGCTATTTAGTACTCACATACTCTAATCTAATTTCCTTTTCTGCAACAATCTCTCTCAATGTGTGTTACTTAATAGAAATGTGCTTAGTCCTCAAATGCAACGCTGGATTTTTAAACATATTTACTGTACTTGTGTTGTCATAATGTATTACAATAGGTTCATTGATTTCTATCCTTATATCCTTTAACATCTGCTTGATCCAAACAACTTGATTGCAATTGTTTTCTGCTACAACATATTATGCTTCCATTATACTTTGTGAGGTACAATCCTACTTCTTTCTCAGCCAAGAAACCAATCTTCCTCCAAGAACTAAGGATCCACCATTGGTGCTATTTTTTTCATCCATAGTACCTGCACAATCAATATTAGTATAGGCACTTAGAGTAAAATCATTAGATCTTTCATACCACAATCTGAACTTTGATCTTCCTTTTAGATATCTAAATATCCTTTTGACTACTACATAATGTGCTTCTTCGGGATCAACTTGAAATCTTGCAATAACTATAACTACATTTTCTATATTCATCCTTCTATGGGACATATATTGCAATCCTATGATCATAGATCTGTACTTCTTCTACTCAACACTAGGTGTCTCATCCTTTTTAGATAACTTGTGTCTAGTTACCATATGTGTTCCAATGAGTTTGCATGTTTCAAAACCAAACTTTTTCAGTAAACCTTTCAAATACTTAGTCTAAAAAATAAAGATTCTTTCTTTATTCTATTCAATCTGTAATCCTAGAAAATATTTCATTTCTCCTATCATACTCATTTCAAATTCTTTCTTCATCTCTTCAGCAAACTTGTCACTTTCATCATCATTTCCTCCAAATATGATATCATTAACAAATATTA
This sequence comes from Cupressus sempervirens, assembly GCA_028749045.1. Classification (NCBI taxonomy): domain Eukaryota; kingdom Viridiplantae; phylum Streptophyta; class Pinopsida; order Cupressales; family Cupressaceae; genus Cupressus; species Cupressus sempervirens. The sequence continues at coordinate 279,177,670 of CM053786.1, read as the reverse complement.
CCAAAATAATAAAAGCATCATCGATTTCTTACCAAAATAGATTACTATCTACCATACCTTTGATATATCTAAGCTTTGTCAAATGCTTGTCCAACCTTGCATACTAGGATCTGGATTCTTGCTTCAAGCCAAACAATGTTTTCTTCAATCTGCATACTATGTCCTTGTCATCTATCAAAGGAAAAGCTTTAGGTTATTCTATATACACTTCTTCTTCAATTTCTCCATTTAGAAATGTTGACTTGACATCCACCTAATACACTTGGAATTTCTTTTGTGCTGCATAGGCTAAGAATAATCTTACTACTTCTATTCTAGCCACAGGAGCATAGATCTCATCATACTCTATTCCTTCTTACTATGAGTAACCTTTACATACCAATCTTTCCTTGTTCCTTACAAGTTCACCTTTCTCATTCTTCTTGTTCCTAAAAACCCATTTAATTCCTATCACATTTTTTTTTTGCTAGTTTGGGGACCAAATCCCATGTCTCATTCTTTATTATCTAATCCAATTCCTCTTCCATAGCCTATTTCCAATAGTCATCTTTACATGCTTCATCTGCATTCTTAGGTTCAACTTGAGATATCAAACATAGTTTTTCATCTACTCTACTTCTTTTCATCACACATTTATCTTTGCTTTTGAGGATCTACTCGGATGGGTGATTCTTTATCATATTCTTTCCCGAAGTAGGAGTTGGTACCTCAACTCTTGGCTCGATTGAAGGTTTTTAGCTTTGTTCTTGCCTTAGCTCTCCTTCTTTCTAAAAATATTGTTAGTCTCAAGAAATACCTCATCATTATCTGAATTGTAATCAATCATTCTCTCTTGTATCCTAAATTTCTCATCAATTCTCACATTTTCACTTTCCATAATCATTTTAGTTGTCAGATTATAGCATATATAAGACTTGATTTTCAATGAATAACCAAGAAACATACCTTGATCACTTCTAGCATCAAACTTACCAATATCATCATCTCTTTTGATATAACATTTACTACCAAAAATTTTTAATTACTTAATGGTAGGTGAGTGACCAAACCACAATTCATAAGGGGTCTTGTTTGTGTCCTTTTTGACTTGCACTCTGTTCATAGTGTAAACTATTGTATTCATAGCTTCTCTCCAAAACATCTTAGATACATCATTCTTAGCTAACATAGCTCTTATTACTTCTCTAACTAACCTATTCCTTCTCTCTGTAATGCCATTCTATTCAGGGGTTCTTGGAGCTGATAATTGTCTTTTGATTCCATTTTCTTCACAAAAAATATTAATCATCATTTGAAATAAATTATCCTCCTCTATCTAATCTCAAACATTCAGTCTTCATACCAATTCATTCTCAACTCTATTCTTGAATATCTTGAACTTATCAAATGCTTCAGATTTCTTTTTAAGAAATGCAACCCAAATCATTCTATAAAAGTCATCAACTAGAATCATTAAATACCTTTCACCATAGAATCCTTTAGTCTTCGTAGGAGTACTGAGATTTGTGCATACAATCTCCAATTTTTTTGTAGTAATAAAATTCTTGTAGGGAAAAGAAGTTTTGTTATGCTTTGCCAAAACACACTCATTGCAAATTGTGTTAGTAGGTTTTACAGTATTGGGAAAATCTCTAACTGTAAACATACTAGTAGTCTTCACAATACTATCAAAGTCTATAAGACAAAATCTCTTATGCCATAACCAACTGTCATCTACCTTTGCAACCCAACATGCCATTTCAATAATGCCATTTTGTTCAGGGGTTCTTGGAGCTGATAATTGTCTTTTGATTCCATTTTCTTCACAAAAAATATTAAACTCATTTGAAATAAATTATCCTCCTCTATCTAATCTCAAACATTTAGTCTTCATACCAATTCATTCTCAACTCTATTCTTGAATATATTGAACTTATCAAATGCCTCAGATTTCTTTTTAAGAAATGCAACCCAAATCATTCTATAAAAGTCATCGACTAGAATCATTAAATACCTTTCACCATAGAATCCTTTAGTCTTTGTAGGAGTACTAAGATTTGTGCGTACAATCTCCAATTTTTTTGTAGTAATAAAATTCTTGCAAGGAAAATAAGTTATGTTATGCTTTGCCAAAACACACTCCTTGCAAATTATGTTAGTAGGTTTTACAGTATTGGGAAAACCTCTAACTGTAAACATACTACTAGTCTTCACAATACTGTCAAATTTTATAAGACAAAATCTATTATGCCATAACCAACTGTCATCTACCTTTGCAACCCAACATGCCATTTCAATAATGCCATTCTATTTAGGGGTTCTTGGAGCTAATAATTATCTTTTGATTCCATTTTCTTCACAAAAAATATTAAACTCATTTGAAATAAATTATCCTCCTCTATCTAATCTCAAACATTTAGTCTTCATACCAATTCATTCTCAACTCTATTATTGAATATCTTGAACTTATCAAATGCCTCAGATTTCTTTTTAAGAAATGCAACCCAAATCATTCTAGAAAAGTCATCAACTAGAATCATTAAATACCTTTCACCATAGAATCCTTTACTCTTCATAGGAGTACTGAGATTTTTGCGTACAATCTCCAATTTTTTTTTTGTAATGAAATTCTTGAAAGGAAAATAAATTTTGTTATGCTTTACCAAAACACACTCCTTGCAAATTGTGTTAGTAGGTTTTACAGTATTGGGAAAATCTCTAATTGTAAACATACTACTAGTCTTCACAATGCTATCAAAGTTTATATGACAAAATCTCTTATGCCATAGCCAACTATCATCTACCTTTACAACCCAACATGCCATTTTAATAGGACTCAACTGAAATACATTACCTCTAGATCTAGTTCTTGTTCCAATTACCTTTCCATCTTTATTTGAGATCATGCATGTCTTGTCTGTGAAGTGCAACTGATAACCTTTTCCTAGTATTTCTCCAACAGATTTTTCTTTAAACCATCAACAAAATATACATCCTCACTATTAGTTTTACCATCAAGATTTATAGATCCAATACCTTTAACTTGGCATGTTGCATTGTTTCCAACTCTAATAATGCCTCCATCTTGACTTTTGAAGTCAACAAACTTGTTCATATCACCATTCATATGATGTGAACAACCACTGTCAATTATCCAATTAGATTTCTTTTCAACTGGTTACACTAAAGCTACTTTCTCTGGACTTTCCTCTTTAATTGCCACAAATCCACTTTCATCATCACTAGCACTTACTACTTGTTCATCGGAATCATTTTCTTCATTTACATACAAACACACTCTATATCTTCTAGGTTTATAATTTCCTTTATAATTTTTTTCTCTTTTAGGACACTTAGATGCATAATGACCATATTCATCACAAGTCCAATATTTAAAAAATTTCTTACCTTCTTTTTCTCTTCTTGCTAGAAGGGCTACTCCTTCTTCAATCTTTATGTCCTCCTCAAATCTACTGTTGCTAGCAAAATATCATCTAGCACTTGTGCTCCTTCACAAACTAGGTTGAATATTCAAGGCACTAAAAGCTATTTCTCTTCTAGGCAATTCTCTTGACTATCTAAGGTCATTATCAACTATTTCAAGTTTTCTAAGCAATGTCTCCTTTATGAAATCTCTAGTACAAGATATCAACAACTATATCATTTGAACTGCTAACTTAAATAGTGGAGTTAGAGTCTGCAATATCTTTGATATAAACTCATCATATTCCTTGCTTCCTCAAGATTTAATACCTATATTAATTTCTTAAATCCTATCTACATATGTTCCTACGGATTCAACTTCCATCATTTTAGCATCTTGAAATGCACAAATCCAACTTTGTACCCTCAACTTCTTAAAATGTTAATCACCTTCAAAACTAGTTTCCAAAGCTTTCCAAATCAAATGTGAAGTAGCAAGTGATTTTACCTGAATGTATTCAATTTTAGGAAGTGCACTCAATAGTGCTTCTATATCTCTCATGTCACACATAAAAATATATCTTTCATCCTTTATAAAAATTTTCAAATCCTTTTCAACAATGATTGTCTTTGCTAATTTTTTCAAGATCCAATATCTTGAACCCATACACAATAGATGTGTCTTCATCTTTTCCTTCTAGCTATCATAATTTTTTCTATTACACTTTGCACTATCTTTCCTCAACATGCTCACTATGGATCTCTCAAAGTTATTAAAATTTATCTTCAAGGACCTGATGCTCTAATACCAATTTTTAGAAAAAATTAGTCCAAATGGGCGAGGAGGGGGGGGGGGGGGGGGGGGGGGGGGGGTGGGGGGGGTGGGGTGAATTAATTATCCAAAAATTAAAACATTTATCTTCTTTAAAAAAACATAACCATTCAACAAAAGTAAACAAAAATTATAATAAGATGCACATAGATAATTACACTAGATATGTTAACTAGGGAAACCCTTGATCAAATAGTGAGAATACTCAACTATCCACCCATACCAGCTTGATCTTTCCATTTTTCTTCTGGAAGATACCACAGAAGATTGCTACATTGACATCAATATCAAACTTAGTCATGAATGTAACATATCATCATAGTAACATATCTATAATACTCCCCCATAGGAATATCATCAACAATCATGCATCCAACATTCATATCATGTTCTCATTGGTTCCTCTTGTGCAACTCCTACATAAGGTGCAATTGGAGCTTGTGCACAAGGTTGTGCCACTGTTACTCCTTCTGAAGGTCCTACCATAGCAATGGGAGTTGTTGCCAACACCTTAGCTTGACCACTGGCTTTCATCTTCAGCGCAATTACTCTAATACCAGTTAACTCTTTTCTTGTCATACTAGATTCCTAAAGAATGGAATCTATCACCTTTTCAACCTTTTTGTTTCTTTCTTTTCAATATAGTTCAGAATGAACTATTCATGATCTCTCCTCATAGGTTCCCCATCTAGGGTACTTTATATCCTTCTTAGGTTCAAGTATGATCTTCACCTAACTTTCTATGAGCTTTGCACTCATTTGATGACCCATAGGCTCAATGAATTTGACTCTAGGAATCACTACTTCCATGTAGGTCTTGTCTGTCTCCACCATGAAGAATAAACCTTCCTTGTACTTCTCTACCATAGAGGGAGGATTCTATACCTCAATATCACATCTAATTGGAAAGTTTTCATTATTCTATCAATGTCATCATCTCTGATATTATCTACCTTGGACTGTAGCATTGATTCACCATATTCATTGCACACTCATTGCTATCCCAATTTATCAATCCAAGAAACTTACTTCTAGCATAAAAGGATATATGAGTCAACAAGGACTCAAATCTGAATACCACATACTTAGTTTTCTTCAACCTTGTAATGCTACCCAACACTTGCATTCTAATAATATTGCATAAGTTAACCTATCTTCATTCAACTACCATTACATATGTTGCATGAAGAAATCTAGCTAGTACTAAGTAAACCCTTTATCCATGGTTCAACTTGTACCCTAATATCTTGGTTAACATTTTGATATTGCTATCAAGATTTAACTATGTGATTTTGAGTCAAACTCATTGACCCATGTTTCATGAGTAGTGATTCAACATGAATCCATCTCTTATGAGAATAAATGGAACACTTAGCACTCATTAGATCTAGGTGATGCTCACAGGGGTGTTGCATTGGGACTTTCCAAGAGGTCACCCATTTCAGTACTACTCCAGCCTAAGCGCACTTAACTCTAGAGTTTCCTCCCTAATTAAACCTATAGCTTGCAACCCCATTTGGAAAATCTTCACCAAGTGTTGTTCCTTATGAACAATTCATTTGAAATCCCCTTAAGCTCATCAATTGATAAGTAGGAGATAATTTCCAGAGCAAGTAAAATTGTGATATTGCTATCAAGATATAACTATGTGATTTTGAGTCAAACTCATTGACCCATGTTTCATGAGTAGTGATTCAAAATGAATCTATCTCTCATGAGAATAAATGGAACACTTAGCACTCATTGGATCTAGGTGATGCTCAAAGGAGTGAAGCACCAAGACTTCCTAGGAGGTCACCCATCCCAATACTACTCTAGCCGAACAACAATTTTACTCCTCTATCCTGAATAGGTTTAACCCTTATGTTTCTTCCATCAAACTTCATCTTTAGGTTTGTCTCAACCACTTTCCTAACATTCTTATCATTTACAAGATTACATATTTTATTGCTCAATCCTATGACCTTTTGAATTAGGTCATTTTCTATAACAATCTTATGTTCTCCTAACACAAACATATCATCACGTACCCTACTCAAAATAAGTTGGGTCCAATCATGATTATCAAATTCTTTTTAAAACATATACTTCACCAAATTCAAATTCTCCACGTATGCATACTTATACTTCAGGGATAGGTCACTATTACACATCTTTGCCAAATCCTCATGAATTATATCATCACCTATTCTCTTAATCTTATAGTGAATGTAACTTCTTATATCTTTGAAATTTAACACATTTTCCAAAAATTGCAAAAATGCATCCAACAGATCATCCATTAAAGATACAAGTGGATGCTTCTTAAACTCATACCTCAGTATTTCACTTATATCATACACATTCTGACTTGCTATTTGAATTGTAACTAAAATTACCAAAAGGCTAGACTCAAGCTTCAAAAAAATACCTTAAAAATGTAACTTAGGACTTCTACAACTTTTTGCTTCTCAAAATACACTTCATACTTCAATTCATTTTCAAATTGCTCTCTAATTAACTCAAGAAACTTCACATGAAAAAATGGTACTACAATTTTTTTATGATCCTTAAATAATTTGAAATCTCATTGCACATTAAATGTGTATGTATCACAAATTCAAATACTGAGTCTATTTACCAGTAAGCTTGATTTCTCAATTCCTTCTCACTACAATCATATCAAGACTTATGCACTTGACCATAGCCTTCTCTCTATGTCCTTAATCTCATGTTAACTATGCAGCATCTAGCTCTATTTCTAACATCAATTATGACCAACTAATGCTCTTCTATTGCTATAGGTTCTTAATTTAGGTAGGATGAGTCATAATCAAATTTTTGACTTCAATGTCTTATGAGGTGCATCATAAAATCATTCCTACAAAACTGTATAAGAGATTTATAGATCTTTAGTAGTCACAAATGCTTCCTTGAATTCATCCTTCTAACTATTGTTACTACCATTACCATTTCTTCTATCATTTTTGTTGTTATTCCTTTTCTTATTCTAATTCCTATTAAAGTTCTTTCTGTACATTCTACAATATCTTGTTGTGTGTCTAAATTTATTACATAACTAACATATAGGTGCATTTTGATTCTTAGATGCTCTGCAATTCCTTGCAATGTGTCTAGGGTTGTTACACTTATAACACATGAACTAGTTCTTCTCACCATTTGATGTCTCTCCATCATTGGATCTTTTTTGCTATCTTCCTCTTTCATTACATGTAGGTGTAGGATTCCTAGACATTCTACTATTTTCATTATTATCATCAAACTTAAGTTTCTTAAATTTTACTGCATTATGCTCATAACAATGACAATTATAATAATAGAAATTAGTAATGGGTTTAAAAGGTTTACTTCTGCAATAGCTTTTCATTTTTCCAACGTCATTACATATGAAGCATCTACCTATAAAATCATGTCTTACTTTCGTGGGTGGATCATTTTGCTTAGGTTTATCAAATTGCTCTAGTTCCTTAGGTTCATTAGGTTTAGTTGAAAAATCAATTAACTCAACTTCCTTTGATACTTTAGTAGATGTGCTTGATTCTACCTTACTTAGATCAGATTCCTTAGTGGATTCAATAAATAGATCTAGTTCCCTTTTGATTTTAACTTTCTTGGCTGATTTCTCTCCAATCAGATATCCAAATCCTATCTTTTCATAAGAAGGTCTATGATGAAATATATGTTGATCTATCTTTTCACTACTAGAATAAAGTTTCTCTAGTTGCTTCTTAGCTTCTACCAATTATCCTTTCACAATAATGTTGTACTTCTCTCACTCAACATTTTCAATCTTGATAGTATCTATTTCATATGTAACTTGACTTAACTGGGATCTAAGATTTGCATTCTCAATTTTAAATCATGGTTCACTATTGCCACCATTTTTCTTAAGACTCATCTTAAACTCAACTATTTTTAGTTCATGATTCAAGATCTCATTTTCTTTCTAAAGATCTCTTACTTCATCATTGTCACTAGTCCATGTAGTTGGTTCCTTTCGAGATTGTAAATCTTCAATCTTGTCTTCTAACTTGCCAATGTAAAATTTTGCATCTTCATATCTATCTTTCAAGTTATCTCTTTCTTCATTAAGAAGGGCAATCTGGTCAAGAGGTCATTCTATGTTTTTCTTCAACCATTCCATATCTTTAGGGATCTTACTTAAGCTATGATGCTTCTTCAAAGTAACTGGGCTCTGATACCAATTGTTAGAAATAGATAATACTAAGAGGGGGGTGAATTAGTATTTTACAAATTTTTTCCCACAAATGAATATTGTTAATTACTTTATAACTTGTATATGAAAGTAAACCAACAATTTTGAATAGCAAATATAACCATGCACATAGATAGCACCATTACTTGTTAACTAAGGAAACCATGGCCAAGGGAAAACCCTGGTGGGGATACCCACTAGATGATTCACTAAACAATAGGATCTGGTTAAGGATATTGACCCTATTAGGAGTCTATAAAGTACATATAATGTCTCGACTCCATGTTAGGAGAGTAGGCCTTGTTTATATCTCTAGCCCTATTAGGATTTGCTTCAACCCTATTAGGTGTTGGTAGAAATAAAATGTATGCAAGAAGAGCCCACTACCCTAGCATGCAATTAAACAATTTAGTTCTTCACAAAAATCAGTATACATACAATACTTGTTGTCTATTGTACTTCACACTTGTTCTGATCATCTATTAGAATTCACATCACATAAGGCTCACATCTCATTTGGAATGTTCACAAAATAGTTTTTATATCACTTAACACTTTCTTTTCTATCATAGATAGCACACTTATCTTCGCAAGATAAAATATTTACTTATATGTCACATATTCACAAAACTATGTGTTGGAGATACAATATGGAAATTTGTTAGAAGGGATAGGGTTTCCATTGCACCAAAAGATTGACCAATTAATACTTGATACAACCAAAAGTCTTATACAACCATAGGATGTGATTAAGCCATGTTATGAATCCTATGAGGGATGCTAGTCCACTAACAACAATCCCCCTTCTAGCATAACTCGTCATGGCCAGAAGGATTCAAACCTATGACCAAGCTCTAATACCAATTGTTAGATGGTAGAACATGCTAATTTGAATGTTAACATGATGTGGGATAACTACAACTCAACTGATACTACAAATTTACTTGCACTCGACAATTGCTGCAACTTGGCAATTACTGCAACTCGGCAACAACTTGTAGAATGAAGAAAAAATGAGCAAGATAACACATCAACCTAGGATACTCCTATAGTGGACAACCAGGGTAGAAAGAAATGATTCTCCTGAATCATTCAAGTGTCACAACTTGAGCTGAATCCAAATCAGATTGAGAAATCCATGTAGCATCTTCAACTGGTCTATTCTTCCACTTCAACAAATATTCACAGTAGTCCTTTCCTCTTGTTCTTTTGCCAACTCTCTAATCTAATATCTGTTCAACCTCTTCAATATGATTCTTAGGATAATCATTAGGTACAAAAACTTCATCATATGACTTATGATACTTATACAAATCAACAACATTGAATATAGGAGAGATATCAATGTCATCAGGTAACTCAACTTCATAAGCATTACCACTGTCAAACTTCTTCAATACTTGACAAGGTCCAAAATTCTTCATCTTCAGCTTACTTTATGCTCCAATAGGGAATCTTCCCTTCTTCAAATGTACCATCACCTCATCACCAACTTCAAAAGTATGATGTCTTCTTGACTTATTAGCATTCTCCTTATATTTCTAATTACATTGTTCAAACTTCAGCTTTACTTCCTTATGCAAAGACTCCATAAAATCAGAAAATTATCCTCTTGTAGCACTTCTCTTCTCTTCACCAGCAACATCCCTTAAATCTTATACTCCTCTAGGATTCATTCCTATAAAAATCTTAAAAGGTGTCTTCCCTATACTTCTATTCATAGAATTATTATATCAAAACTTAGCTTGTACCAGTACCATCTCCCAATTATGTGGTTCATCTCCAACTAATCATCTCAAAAAATTACCCAAGCTTCTATTTACAACCTTTGTCTCTCCATCAGTCTACAGATGGAATATAGAACTAAACATCAACTTAGTACCCATCTTCTTCCACAAAGTTCTCCAAAAATAACCAACAAACTTACTGTCGCTATATAGAATAATACTTCTTGGTAATCCATGCAATCTCACAATATCTTTGAATAAAATTTTAGCAATGTACTCCACATCTAATGTCTCCTTACATGGTATAAAATGAGTCATTTTAGAAAATCTATCCACAACAAAAAATATTGAATCATACCCCTTTGCTATTTTAGGAAATCCAAGTATAAAATCCATACTGATGTTGCTCCAATGTTTCTCAGGAATAGAAATAGTTGTATACAATCTAGTATTCTGACTTACTCCTTTTGCACCTTGACAAACTCCACAACTCTTCACAAACTTCTAAACATCCTTATACATATGTGGCCAATAATACTTCTCCTTGAACAAACTCAATGTTTTATTAATTCCAAAATGTCAGGCCAATCCACCACTATGCTTTTCCTTAATTAGATTAACTCTCATAGAAATTCTAAGGATACACAATAGAATACCATTGAACAACATACCTTCCTGAATAAATTTCATCATAAACTAATGTGGTCTATTAGATTTGGTGCCCTACACTCTCTCCATGCCTCAATAAAATTAGGATCACTATCATGAAACTCTTTCATTTCATCAAAACCAATAACTTCAGCCTTCATCTCAATTAACAAAGAACATCTTTTGCTTATTGCATCAACAACTCTATTAGTAACTCTATTGTTATGCTTAATCATAAATGTAAAATTCTGCAAAAACTCAACCCACTTCATATGTCTCTAATTCAATTTTTGTTGACTTCCCAAATACTTTAAATCTTTATGATCAAGATACAACACAAACTCCTTGGGAAACAAATAATGTCTCCACTTCTTGAATTCTTGAGCAATAGCATAAAACTCTTGATCATAAATAGAATACTTCCTTTGAGCACCATTCAACTTCTCACTAAATAAAGCAACCAATTTACCTTCTTGACTCAATACAACTCCTATTGCACTACTGCTTGCATCACATTCAATATGAAATACCTTGTTAAAATTAGAAAAAGCCAATATAGGTAACTCAACAACCTTTTTTTTCAAAGTCTCAAAACTCTTATTAGGTCCATGTGTCCACTTGAATTCTTTTTTATCTCCTCTCACTGTCTCAGTCATAACACTACAAACAACCCTGAAAAACCTTAAACTTCTTGTAAAAACTAGCCAAACCATGAAATGATCTTACCTCACCCACATTTTCAAGTGTAGGCCATTAAAAAATTGCTTCAACCTTCTCAGGATCCATTCTCAAACCATCAAACTGAAATCCCAAATCCCAAATACACAATCTCTTCTTGCATAAAAGAACACTTTTTCAGATTAATCATCAACTATTCCTCTTTAAATCTCTATAATACTTGTCTAGAATTCTCAAGATGTTATTCCTTTGTCTTACTAAATATCAAAATGTCATCCAAATAAACAATCACAAACTTACAAAAAAAATCTTTTCAGAACTTCATTCATCGATCTCATGAAAGTACTAGGAGCATTAGTCAAACCAAAAGGCATAACCAATCATTTGTACAAACCATTTTTTGTCTTGAAAGTAGTCTTCCATTAATCACCCTCTCTAATTCTGATCTAAAGATAGCCACACTTTAAATCAATCTTGGTGAAATACTTTTCCCTACTCAGACAATCTATTATTTTATCCATCCTTGGCATAGGAAATCTATATTTCACTATGATATTGTTAATATCTCTAGAATAAGCACACATCCTCCATTCTCTATTCTCCTTAGGTGCTAATATAATAGGTGAATTACATAGACTCAACCTTTCTCTGATTAATCCCTTCTATGAAAATTCATGCACTTGTCTATTAAGTTCTTCATTCTCTATAGGTGTCAATCAATATGGTGCTTTGTTCGAAAAACTAGCTCCAAGAATTGGATCCATACAATGGCTTATACTTCTCACTAGCAGTAAACTATTAGGAGTATCCTCTTCAATAATCTCTTTATACTCATTCAATAATTCTATATTTTCTACTAGTACTTGGCCAATATCACCAGTTTCTGCTGTCACTCAGTCATTACCAGCTTCTGCTAGTCATTCATTACTACCAAAACTAGGTCCTATAGAAACTATAGCAAAAAAAAAACTTGTTTCTTATTCACATCCTTTTCAAATTGGTTTCTATTACCATGCAAATTCACACAATAGTACACTTAACCTCATCTTGACTTTCAATCAAAGGCAGCAATATTTGCTTCTTCCCAATCACCCAAAGAGTATATTGATTCAATCTTTCATCATGTACAACATATATATCATATTCCAAAGGTCTCCTAAAAAAAATTGACAAAAATCCATAAGCATAATATAACACAAAAGTTCATCAAAGTAGTGTCTAATATTGAACTTTGTAATGCATTGCTCACTTACATATATCTTATGCTCACCTTTAATCCATGAAAGATGATAGGGTTTAGGATGCTTCAACCTCTGCAACTACAACTTTGTAACTAGTTCTTTTGATGCAAAATTTGTAGAACTTCCACTATTAATGATCACTTTGCAACATTTTCTACCCATCTTACATCTTGTCTTGAAAATACTTCTCCTTAAAATAGGTTCCTCATCACTTCCCTTATTACAAAGGTTCTTCTCACCATCATATTTTCTCTAGTCTCGAGTCCACTCAGTGAAATCTTAATGTCTTATTGGATCACAACATTTATGCTACCTTTCCCACTTTTAGAGGATATACATTCAAAATATCTATGCTCTTCTTTATCACATCTAAAAAAATAACCATAAAACCCACCTCTAGAATAAGAAGTACCTTTTCCTTGATAAGAACTAGTACTTCCTTCATAGGAACTACCACCCTTCCACTTAGTCTTGTCTTTCTCATCATTCTTCCATTCATATTTTCCCTTATCATGCCCAAAAATGTTAGATCTACTACCTTCACCATAAGATCTACCTCTGCCTCTTCAGAATCCACCTCCTCTACCTCTTTGTCTTTGTTCATTCCTCTTTGTCAATATCTCCTTAGCTTTCAGGGCATATTGATATGCTTCTTCTACATTTTCCAGTTTCACAAAACTTATCTCATCTTGAATTATAGATCTCAATCTATTTAGATATCTTGCAATTTTCTTAACATCATCATCCACATGTCCAAATTTCATGTCCAATCTATAGAATTCCTTAGTATACTCTTTCATAGTCATGTCTCTTTGTTTCAAATTTTGCATCTTTCTCAACAAGTTATCTTGGTAATAAATAAGAAGGGACTTATTCTTTACCTTGTTCACCATTTTCACCCAAGTTCTAATCTTCTCCTTTCCTCTCCTTTGTCTATTAGTTTGCAAATTTTTTGACCATAGTGAAGAATGACCTTTCAACCTAGTAACTTGATGCCTAAGTTTCAGTCTATATCTTTACTTTAGGGTTTTTGAGTCAAGTCAAAATTTAAAGTATTTATTCTAAGTCTAGATTTCCCTTAGAATGGTCTTTCTTCTCATCTCCCTTTGAGTTAACCTAATGTGTGAAATCACATTGGAAATACATTATTTCTTGGCTAGGTGATTAGGTTTTGGGAAACTTTTGTTATGCATTTTTTTGATGAGAAGAAGGTCTAAATATCTCTAATGGTTCATATTCTTTGTTCCTAATCATGTTGAATGCAAGATCCATGTTAAGAAGTAGTTATTTATGAAAGTGTTTCTTCATCTTTGAATGATTCTCATTCCATGGTCAACTCTCTATATATCTAGAGAAGGACATGTTGAATGCAAGATCCATGTTAAGAAGTAGTTATTTATGAAAGTGTTTCTTCATCTCTGAATGATTCTCATTCCATGGTCAACTCTCTATATATCTAGAGAAGGATACATTTTCATAGATATATATGGAGCAAATGAAGAAGAGAACACTAAAGATTGAAGTTGAAGAACTATATATAGATCATGAGAATATTTTAGAATCAATTTTAGTTGAATTCAATATAGAATGAATGCTTGAAAATTTAGAAATGGTGAAAGAATCAAGTCAAAAGTGGCAAAGACCAAAGTTGAAAAGCCAATTGAATGAAAGAAATTATGTTATTGGCCAGTTGAAAAGTCCAAATACTTACCTCTTAGATTGAGTCCCATTTAAATATCAAATGAAAGTTGGATGGCTTCATTCATTAGATCAAATAATATCTATAGAGTTCATAATGTTTCTATGTAAATATGCCCATTTGATAATTTATGTGACAAAGTGATATGAAGATACCTGTCTAGTGGGTCATCACATTTTACAAAGTGTAGTCACAATGTAGTCACTAAATTTCACAAAGGAAAGAAAGTGAATGTTAGATTATCCAAGCAATAGAATGGTACCAGCTGTTCACCCAAGTGTGTCTAGCTAGAAAGAGGCATCCTCACCATGAAACATAGAGACCTAACATCATTTTTTTATCACAATTAGATCAGAAAGAGATTCATGAATGTTACTACCTTGCTATGTGAAGTTGCGTCATCATTATTCTATGCGATAATGAGAAAAGAAGACACATGTATATAGAGTGACCTATAGAGGAATTGATAAAGGAAGTCATATAACATTTTAATCTTGACCCTTTATTTGAGATCAATGATCAAAATTAGAAAATGTAGTGACCATTGAAATATGAAATATATGGATTTGGTGTGAAACAATAGAAAATAAAAGAAATAGTGATTTTCCATAGGATTTTTTGAAGATTGTATGAAGCTGAATGGTCATCGTGTGTTTTAGAAACACAATAAATTCAGAATTAGTAGTGGAGAAGATGTTACATGTTCATATGGCTAGACAATTTCATATTTAATTTTGTTTTTATTCTATGACTGTTGCTATGGTAGAATGAAGAAATAATAGAGAACTATAAATGTAACTTCATTTAACATAACAAGGGTTGGAAAACTTAAGAGGGAATGGTTCTGTAATTCCATTTATAGCATTTTCTTTTCATGTTTTGTAGTCCATGCATTAGATAGCTTTGTACTTAGAGTTGATAGACAATTGTGTATGATCTTGTAAATAATCAGATGGATTCCAATTCATTTTGATATTCGTAGTACAATAATTTCACTTGCTACTTCATATATGGTTTTGTTTCTTCTTTTGATAGATTCATACATGTTATGCATTTCATTGTCAATTAAAGGATAATTTATGTGAATCTATTGGATACTTGTTGAATTCCATTTCAGTTAAGGCTAATAGCCAAAGTAATTCAACTTATCCTAATATGTATAATTATTTCTTTCTCACTTTTGCATTTAGATGAGTAATTTGCATTTAGAATAGAATTAGAAGTTAGAAAATATCAAGATAATCCACTGCAATCATTCTATTGAGTGTGATAGGATATTCATATACATCTTGTCTAAGTTGTTTGTGCCTACAAACAACTTGGTTATCCTTTATTTCTCTTAGGTTAAGAGCTTATAATATCAAAAATTTATGATTACATAAAGACATATTCATTGCATATTATTGCCAGAATCATATGGAGTTTTACCTAATAAATTCAAAGGGCAGTGATGAATTATATAAACTGACCTAGTTATTTGTAAACATCCTTTGTCTTTCCAAGCATTGGGTATCAAAGAGTCAAGATTGTCAAATCTAATAGGAGGAAAAACTATTAACCAACATAACTACAAGTTTCACATTCCTTTTATTAGGAGTGTTTTCATACTCAAAGAACTTCTCCATATCAAAGATCCAATCCAACACAACATTGATGTTCAATTTGGCATGATAAGGAACAACTTATATAGTAGGATTCAAAGGTTCCCTAGATAATACTCTCAACAATCTTTCCTCATCTTGATCTTCTTCCAGTTCTAGATTAGGGTTTGGTACTACCACTTTGTCATCACTCACATCATTAAGAGCACTCCACTCTTCTGGGATGTCTCTACAACATCTAATATGACTAAAATTTGTCTCAATGTATCCAATATTACATTATCATCATTTCCTCTACCTCGAACCATCTTTAAAAATTAGGTTCCCACAAAATTGTAACCCTCTACAAGTTTTAGGTTAAATTTGCAAATCTGCAACCCTACAAACAAATTTGAATCATGGTACTATATGATCAAATCTCCACAAGGATGAACCTCAAGCTCTGACACCACCTGATCCAAGGAGGGTGAGAAGAAATAGGGCCAAAGGCACACCCAAAAATTTTACCAACCTTGTAGAGTAAACACACAAAGAGAAAAACACCACATAGAGGGAGAACAATATTCTTTTATTGATTTTACAAGAATTTGTCTTAGGCCAGAATTCACCCAAGACCAAGGAACTCAAACACAAGCACAACAATAGACCAATAGAGAGAGTATGATTAGAATGACAATATTCATTCAATATGCCAGTTTTTCCATATGCAAGTACACTAGGAGTGCCTATATATAAAGGCCTTTGGAGAGCTTCTAGAATGCATAGAAGTTAGTGTTGGCACTCAAAATTATAGCCCGAATTTTGATCACAATAGAAGAAATTGAGCCCTATAAATGCTTTTTGATGTCTATGTACCTAGCTATACCTTTGAGCCTGGTGAGGTGTTTAATGTTCTTAAAACCTTACGTTTAGCTTGTCCACTTGTTTCATAAAGTCAAATTGATGTTCCAAACCATTTCGTGAAGTCCCATTTCAAGCAATTATCAAATCAGCATTTTTATGTAAGTGTCAAATAGTGATAGGAGGCTATGTTTACAAGTGAATATCTCGCACCCAGAAATGTTTCATGATTTGCCACTCTGGGAATATTTAATATCCATACCTGAGAGCATATGTTTCATATTTTGAGTTGTTTTGAATTTTTTTGTCTAGGTTTTGAATCCCTCAAAGTTTGTAGTTTACTACTTTCATGTTGATGCACATTGCACATAATTCTAGGAAGCCCTGTTTGACAAGTTATAACTTTGAACTAGTTGACCAAAATGCTGAAATTCCTTTTGTGTTGCATTTTAGAGGTTAGAGAGTTATTGTGTTTCAAGTGTCAACTCATAACGAATCCATTTGATCAGTTTTCAAATGTGATTCCAAATGCAATTTCCACTATTTTACTAGTGTCAGCATTTGCAGATTTGTCAGTACCCATGTTTGTGATGTTATAACTCCTAATCTATGATAGGTGAGATTGAATAGTTTATATCACTATGTTTTCCTCTAAAAATACTTTGTGCACCAATTTTCACATCATGATGAATCTATCTACACACGTTTCCAGGTGAATTCCATTTGCAAAAATCACTTTCCTGCCATTGTTTCAATCTGCAAAATCCAAGTAGCCCACTTTGACCACTTTCCAAATGTGTTCTATCATTTGTCATGAGCCCAAAATAGAGATCCATACTCTCCTCATGAAAATGAACTAATGCCCCAATTTTCATCTTCCCAGGTGTCCATCTGCCTAGTTTTCGAAGCCAAATCCAAACCCAATTTGTTGTTTTCTAACATGTTTTATTGCAGGCAGTTCTAAAAGACCAACTTTTACATTCAATATCTTTTGACCCCAAATCTATCATGAGACAAGATTTGACAGGGTGAAAGCATGTGGAACAGAGAATTTGTGGATCATATTTCAGAGTCCAGTAAACTGTTCTGATCAGTGTTTTAGGCCAGTCAAAGGACCTCCTTGCACAAAGTTGACAGTTTGCATATGAGTGATAAAGTGAGCATTAATTGATAGTTCAGTCATCAAATTTGTTTTGAATTGGTATCAGATATTCTATAGATAAATTTGAGGTTTCAATTGTTCGAAAATGAATTATTTTTTAGCCAGACCCACTTTGGGGTCTGATTGATTGCTCCAAATTGATGGGTTGATTCGAGATCATAAGGGTGTTGCTATCTGATAAACGAGGACTTATTTTCAATGTGTGATGTAGCTGATTTTTTTTCTTAGGGTTATTTATTACTTAAAAGAGCCATATGCATTTTTGAGACATAAGAGTCATAATTGCATGGGGCTTGCCTGAACACTAACTAATATCACGTGATTGGTGATTGAGTAGGGTGTATAAAATGGGAAGCCAGATTTAAGGGAAAATATGGCTCTTATATAGTTTGTAAAATAGATGGCTTTTAAGATATAACTCTTGGTTGGAACAACAAGTCAAAGCTATTGGTGGTGGAAGATTCATTTTCTCAAGAGACACCTTGTGGTCACAACGTTTGCTTGAAGTATTTCCAGAAGTGGATGACTCAAGGAAAGAAAAACTATGCAAAATGTAGAGCTATCATTCCTCCAAAGATGTACTCTTAGCCCAGAATCAATTCAACCCATGTAATATCAAATCAAATGGCAAAAGCTATATCATCTGATAGAAGAGACTCTTCTCAAATCCCCAAGGTCTGTGTCACTATTGAGCTTTTTTCCCTATAGTTGAAGTGTAGTGGCAATTGCAGAGTAGGGGGGGCATTTAAAAGGTTGCCCATGCATCATAGTAAAAGAGGAATGTTAAGCCCTCGACCTAATCAAGATGCCTCATATGAAGGAGCAGCTACGTTCAGGATGGAGGGAACTCCCACACAATTGAAAGAAGAAGAGCTCATGTAGGGGAGCACAATAAAGTAAAAGAAAATCCACACATTTTAAAAGCTCCACATGCCTAAAAAGGACAAAGTAAAGGCTAGAAATGAAGAAATAAAGCCACACCCTACAAAGAACCTGCAGACATGAATAGGGGTAGCTAAAACTTAAAAGCCCATATGCGAATAAAAAGAAAGTACACGCGTGGCAAGAGAATTTGATAAGTTTGAAGCTGAGCATCTTTTTTTTTGTAAAGAAGTAGACCCACATATTTAAAAGCACCCTACAACATGAAGGGAAAACACCCTGCAGCATGAAGTTGCATTTGAAGGAGCTTATGAGTGAGGAGGTCAATGCAGTAGGGGTCCACGCCAACACAAAAGAAGAACAACATACAAAGGAGTTCCCACTCATTTTAAAGGAGATCAAAGACACCAATTACCAAAACAAAAGGAAATCTCATGCTAGGCAGGGCATAATTTTGCATGAAGTAGGGAAAATATTAAAGTTTAAGTCCCTAGTCAAATCAAATAAGACCCAGGTTTATGCATTTTCCATTTGCTACTTGCTAATTGTGTTTAAACTTTTCATACAAGCCACTGCAAGGTGAAGGGAGGCTCATGCAAGCCAATCCACATCATCAGCAATGTTCATTCAAAGGGGAGCAAGGAAATTTTAGGGGGAGTCAATTTTGAAAAAAGTAGATCACGTTTTTTTATTAAAAAAAACTAGTGTGTATATATTAAAAGCTGCCCAAGTAAGCAATCCAGCACATAGTCAAAGGAACCAAGAGCAAAATCAAAGGCATAGAAAGGAAAGCTTGGCCAAGCTGTTGAAATCTCCTTTGTTCTGAAATATCCCATATCTTTTATGTGGATGTGTCATATGATGTTTAAATAGAATTCCACATGATAGGTAGAATGTATTAAAGAAAGGGCCATTTGAAAGGCAAGGCTATGGCATATGCACATGGGTCCTAGTCAGCCAAAAGATAGAACACAGTAAATTTTGACACCTCAATAGATTTAGGTCATCGGAAAGTCAAAAATTTGGCAATTCGCCAAGTTGCTAGCTGAAAAAATCCAAGGTTTTCCAGTAGCGACATTGCGAATCGCCAAAAAACCTAAAAATTTGACAAGACATTGATGGGTCCCATGTGGCAATGATGTGGTAGCGTCAGTGAGTTATTGAATGACAAGTGGTAGCCTGAGAATAGATCAGGGGAGGACATTTGGTGAGTAGACTGTGGATAAGAAGCTGATGTGGAATTTGAGTACTGAGATTGTGACACGTGGATGATCATGCAGCATTCACTATGTCACTAACCAAAGTTGCTCACCGGTTAAGCATAGCAAAATAGCGAGTATGACATGACACCTAGTTGGCATGGACTGATGATGAAGTAGCAATGAGCCAATCATGTAACGACATGTGGCAACTCGGTCAAACAGAGTTGATCCAAAATGGAAGATAAGGGCAAAAAATTAAATGTTTTGTTTAATGATATTTTTGAATATCTTCCCTAGAATCATGTGTAGTCAAGTTTAAAATAAAATTGGAGGTTATAATATAGTTTAAACTTTGGAAAAGTTTAAGTTTTTGCAAAATAAATGTTATGGAAGCCATGAACAGAGGCCTGAAACTTTAGATGGGCATATCTGGGGTTATTTTTAGCCAAAATGGGTGCTCCAATATACCACCAGAACTAGAACAAGCTGAATTTTCCATTTCAAAGGTCATTTTTTGCATAGGTGCTCACTAGTTTGTACTATAAGCCAATTTGTGATTTACAAGGCATTCTTGTCAGAATAAGCAAATTTCATCATTAAGCATCTAAATTGGTTAGAGGGCAGATTTGAAGACTAGTAGGGATCTAAATGTGGAGAAAATCAATATTAAACTATTTTCTTGCATTTTGGAGGTCATATAGTAACTAGTTTTTCACTTTTACCATGAATTCATTTTAACACCAAAATCAGTTACATTCTTTCATCATCAAGTTTCTAAGATATTTGATGCCTTTTAGAGGTTAAATGATGAGGATTTTATTCTAACAGTTGAGGAAACAGATTAGAGAGAGTCTTTTCATGGCAAAGAGAGAGAATTTCATGTGGACACATGTTAGATGCATAACAGATCTGGGAATTCCTTCTACCTATATCATTCCCTTTCTTTCTCATTGTATAGGTTCCAATTTTTCACTATGAGACCATTGTTGTTCCAATTTTTTGGAGAAAAATTTTCTCATTACTATGATACCAAGTTTTGGTTCTAGTCTTGATGTATTCCCAATAGTGTGACACCATTCTTTCAGCATAACTCTCTTGTATGAATAGCATTAGCAAGGATAATATAAATAGTTCAAATCTATTAGGTTTTTCTATGTTTTCATTTCATGCATATGAATGTGTTATTTCAAGGAAATTAATACAAAGAATAGTAGGTTGAGTTTCATCTTGAATCTTGTCTCCTTTATTAGTGAGCTTCAATGTTTTATAATCATTGAACAAAGAGCTTAGGTTGTAGTTGCAGTGCCCTAAGGTTGTATGTTATTTCATTGTTAGTTATAATTCAAGGGGTTATGTAAATGCTTCAAGGAAATCAACAGGGTTGCAAGTTTACTGATGTGGATATCATGTAAGAATGAGATCTAGATTGAACATGGATGTCTATTTGCAAGGTGAATAGATAGATTGTATATCTGAATATATGACCATGTCTCATATATCCATATGGATGTATTTGATTCATGGATTTTCCCAATGGATTAGGTACTGGTCAGCTATAGGATCGCTAGTTCTTACTGCTGCATATTTGAGGTTTTGCTAAATTCAAAATTATTAGTCAAATTTCCTTTCCCTTTCATGTTGAAGAACCTAAATGTGATGCCCTCACTCAGCTTGTGAATATCATAGAATTTGCATTTAGCTACTGCAGATCTATGTCATTGTATAGGTGTTAGGAGATATAAAGGCTTCTATCTACTTAATAGATTGAGGGATATGTTTTTTGCACTGGAACCATGTTGATTGACTCTGAGGTCCAACCACCTAGGTCTTGCAAAGTCTACAGTGAAGAAGGGTCAAGCCTTATAGTTGGCCCAATTTCTAAAATGATGTGTTGAAGATGGGAGTTAGCTGCCCCTAGATGTGTCATATTCTCATCAGGGTAATTGGAAATCGATAATGTTTTCAAACACCAACAAAATCGTGACTCTACTAGGGACTAATGCTTTACGTGTCATAAACTAGTGTATCATTTAAGATCTCTATTGCCCTTGTGTAGAGTCTGAGGTATATGTTTTTATTGAGAGCCTTCTTTTGGTCTCGAGGGTTATTCGTATTTTGTTTGTGGAATTTAGTGAAAAAATTGTGATCCATTCAAATTTTTTTCTCATTCTGATAGGGTGGATGGAGACTCATAAGGTTTCAACCAGTGTCATTATTTAGAAGATTCTTTATCTCAAAATCATGGAAAATAAAAGAAACACACAAGAAAATGTGAGGAAAAACTCGGGAATCAAATTACAAACTGATCTCCCTCCTAGGGGAAGACATAATTGGGTTGTGAAAAGATCTCAGATGCATAGAGAAAACCATCCCCGAGAGCAAGAGATAAGGGAAGAGAATGTTCATTTTTCTTCTATGAAAAGGGAATCATCTTGCCAAAGTTCTAGATCCCATCCTAGACTATCTGGTGATGACTTTTTTAGCACACCCAACGTGATATGCCAAGAAACTATAGAGATGCATAATACACTCAGTTTAGACAAAAGGAATAGCAATAATCTTTTTCAACAAAGTATGAACCCTTTCTTGTTTGACTATTCTTGAGGAGAAGTAGCACTAAAACATCTAGATCCTGAAAGTTTCAATGATGAAAAAACTGCTAGTTTTGAGTTCACTGTCCCAGATCCTGATGAGATTGAAGTCCTGAGAATGCAACTTATTGAGCAAGAAGCCATAAATAAAATATTGCAAAAGGAAAGGGAGGGAAAGATTACAAAAGCCTTTGAGGAAAAATAAACATTACTTAGGAAAATCACTACCCTAAAGAAGAAAAATGAAATAGCAGCTAATGCATGGAAACCAAAGATTATAGGTCAAGTTGAATAGCTTAAGATGCAAGAACAAAAGTTGTTGCAAGCTCAAAAAGTAAATGTAGAAGGACATGTAATACAATAGATTAAAAACTATAGTGCTCTAGAAGCTAACAACAACAAAGAAAAAGATGTGGGGCAAGTTGTTGAGGCTAAAGATAAGGGAAAACAAAAGGAGATTGGTGTTAAGATTAATGAACCATCAAAGATTGTTCAGATCCATGATCCCATGTCACTTTCAAACATTGATTTGGAGAAGAAAAGGAAGGAAAAGGATGCTCTGGTAAAGAGACTAGAGATTGTAGAAAATGAAGTAGCCATAGCTGAGATAAACAATAAGATCAAATTCTTGGAGAATTCTAGAAGGCAATCTATAGTAATGCCTAAAGATGATGTAAATTAGAATATTGCTAAGGTACATGTTCCTTTCTCATCCTCATTCTCACATAAAGTAGATCTAATAAGTCTTTTGGTGATGCTAACACGAGTAATACTATGGGTAACACTAGACAAGATGTTGATCATCAACCAAAAATTGATTTACAAAGAAGACTTGTCCAATTAGAAGCTTATAGGAAAATATGTTTTAATGGAATCCTTGGTTACCCTAACCCCATCCCAAAAGAAATATGGAAAAGGTTGCCTAAATTTTCTGGGAACAATACTATCACCTATGAAGACCACTTGAGGAGTTTTCTTGACATGATGAGTGATTATGAGGTTGAGGCTGAAGATGTTATTATGAAATTATTTGTTTAGTCATTAACTGAAGATGCTAGAGAATGGTTTAAAAGACTTCCTAAATTATCTATTGTTGATTGGAAGGATATTGAATACTATCTCAAAGAGAAATATGGTGATGAGAAAAATTAGAGTTATATCCTAAGTGAATTCAGTAATATTAAGTGGTTACCTAATGAATCTGTCACTAAATTTAAGAATAGGTTCCAAAAGAGAATGTATAAACTCATGCAAACCATGCGTGTTGATGACAAGATCTATTTGATTACTTATTTGAATTCTTTTCATGGAAAAATTGCATATAAGCTTAGAGATAAAGAACCTAGGACTTTAAGGGATGCTTTTAGAATTGCTATAAATGTGGAAAACAATTTGAGGACTTCAAGAAGGCTAGAAAATAAAAGAGATGACCCTAGGTTGTTTGGAAATAAGGGAAATAGAAAGGAGGATAACAAATGTGTAGGTGGGAAGAAGCAAGAGCCTAGTGAGATAGCTCAAGTTTTAAATGCTATAAAGAGTCTAAATATCCCTTAGGTAAAAAAAGACAAGAATCTCGCTGAAAATAGGGCCTCTTATCAGTCAAGTTTCAATAGACGGAATAGATTGAAAAATTTCCCTTATACTACCACTTGGAAAGATGGTCAGCCTAATGTCCCTTCTCCCAAGAATACTAACAACAAGGTCACCCCTGATCCCTTATCTAAAAATGTTGTGAATGAAGTAGATGAACTTGAATTCATTACCAAATCTATGTGGTGTTTTGTGTGTCAATTGCCCCATGCTCCTAAATCTTGTGAAATAGCCTTATCTTTCCCTGGAAATCAGAATGTAGTAGAAAAATGTCAAGAACATGAAGAAAACCAAGAAGATGTAGGGTATAACATGTTTGAATCACACTATGATTATTCTAATTGTGAGGATCATGACAGAGGTGTAAATGAGCAAAGGTAGTTTTAGAATAAAGTGCAATAGCAAGTATTATCTGATGAGAGTGATGTTGAAGACACTATGTGTAACGTGGTATGTGCCAAAGAAGAAATCACTCTAAAAAAGCCCTCTAGGGAAGAGATTGACCAAATTATTGCAAACATGATAGCTCAAATATAGACTAGAAACATAGCTAAAAGGGAAGGCAGTGATAAGGTGACTAGTATGTTTAAAAAGGGAGTTAATCCTAAAAAGGGGGAAGCTATGAAATCTAAAGAGATTCCTACTGAGAAGGTTAAGATTACAGATAAAAAATGGGAACCAAAGAAGGAAGGTAATCCTAAAGTTTGTGAGTTCCCAAATAATATTTCGAGGAGGTTAGGTGAAAAGACACCAAAGGAAATCATTACAAGTGATAAAAATCACCAAGGTGATGTAAGTATTCTTGATAAATATCATGATAAGAGGAGTACTGCCATTGATAGCCCATCTAATTCTTTTATAGATATGACTACAATGTTATCAAAAATCACTGTCAAAGTTCCTTTGTCTGAATTGTTAAGGATCTTTGAACATAGAAATAAAGCTTTAGCATGGTTGGAGAATGTAGGTACAAATGCGAGACATGAATTCTATAAAAACCACAGCCCCAAAGAGATCAGTAAAGAAAAAGTAAAGGACAATGAAGCTAAAGTAGTTGTGTCTCAAATTCCTCAAATGTTTTTCGACAATTCTGTAAATCAGTGTTTGGGAAATGTTGAACCATTTTTCTTAAGCATTTTAGTAAATGATAAAACATTAAAAAATTGTATGATTGATTCTGGTGCTTCTAGTACTGTGATGCCTTTTGAAATAATGAAGGAATTAGGCTTAAAGGTGGATACTACTCAAGGAAGATGTTGTGTTATGGATAAAAGAGAAGTTACAGTCATAGGTACTATAAATTCTTTGCCATATAGATTAACAGCCTATCTTGACAAAGAACTTACTATGAGTGTATTGGTTATTGACATTCCACCTCAGTATGGCATGTTGTTATCAAGAAAGTGGAGTGTTTCCATGGGTGGGATTCTACAATGTGATTTTTCATTTGCTACTTTTAATATTGAGCGGAATTTGATAAAAGTCAATACAAAGCCTAAAAGTATATACATGATAAAGGAAGATATAGAAGATGATATGAAAATTTTTGTGGATACAGATATTAATGCATTCAGAGTTGAGGTTTTGACTTTGAAGAAATCCAAGCATAAGTCTTAGATGGAAATGGAAGCTGACACAAAAATAGACCAGGGTGATCTATGGATTATGTTTTTTGATGGTGCATGTTGTAATTATGGATTTGGTGTAGGCATTTTGCTGATATATCCAGTAGGGGTAACATACAAATTTTCCTTTACTTCAATTTTTCCTTGTACTAACAATATAGCAGAGTATGAGGCTTTATTGTTCGGTCTTAGATTAGCTCATAAGCATGGGATAAAGTGCTTACATGTTGGAGGAGATTCTAAATTGATGGTATCCCAAGTGAGAAATGCTTATGTGTCAAAGAAAAAAAGATTAAAATAGTATAGGACATGATTGAATGTTTTGATGCATTTGGAGTAATTTGGAAAGATAGGACAAACAATAAGATGGCAGATTTACTGGTGAACATAGCAATAAAACCTAATGATATCACATTTGTTGGTGAGTCTAAGATTGAGATTCAAACTAGACCATCTGTCCTTCATAATTTTTAGGACTGGGAAGTGTTTGAAGATGATAAGGATATCCTAAGATTTTTGAATGGTGAGAATATGTTGTCAGGACAAGAAATTGATTGTGCAACTTATGTAGAGAATATAGATGGAAAAGATACTATTTTTGGGTAGGAAGTTGTGCAATTGAAGAAAAATAAAATCCCAAAGGGTTTAGTTGTTTTAGAAACTATTTTTGACAACTAGGATAGGTCACAAATGAATACTAATGAATATAATGGCAAAGATGTGGATGAGGTGAACTTGGGAATTCAAGAAACACCTAAAAAGGTATATATTGATAAGAAATTGCCTCCCAAAATCAAGAAAGATTTGATAGACCTACTAAGGAAGTACAAACATGTGTCTGCATGATCATATGATGACCTAAAGGCCTATAGGGAAGATCTTTTTCAATGTGAGATCCCTTTGAAACCAGATGCTAAACCTTTTAGGTAGAAGCAAAGACCAATAAATCCAACTTTGGATCCCAATATTCAAGAGGAAATAATCAAATTGAGAGATGCAGGAATCATAAAGCCTAATAGTTCTTATTAGGAAGAAAAATGGAGATATAAGGTTATGTGTTGACTTCAGGAATCTTAATATATCTTTATTAAAAGATAATTATGGTCTACCAAACATGGAAGCTATGTTGTAAAGGGGTACTGGTTCTGAGCTTATGTCTATGATGGATAGATTTTCAAGGTACAACCAAATGGTTGTTAAAGAATCAAAATAGTTCAAGACTACTTTTACTACTCCATACGGTACTTATGTTTATGTTAGGATTCCTTTTGGGCTTACTAATGTTGGAGCTACTTTTCAAAAGGCTATGGATGTGGCTTTTGCTGATATTATTGACAAATTACTGGTTGTATATCAAGATGACCTCACTAATTATTCCAAGGATGAAAATGATCATTTCATGCACCTAGAAAAGGTATTTATTAGAGCTCTTAAATATGGAATATCTTTGAATCCAAGGAAATGTAACTTTGGTGTTACTGAAGGAAGGTTGTTAGGACATTTAGTTGGCAAGCATGGAGTGAGGATTGACCCTAAAAGGGTAGAAGCAATAGAAAAGAGTCAAAAACCCAAGAGTGTTAAAGGCATTCATTCATTCTTTGGATAGATCAACTTTCTTAGGAGATTTGTGACAAATTTTGTAGAAATTAGTAGGCCAATATCAAGGATGCTAAAGAAAGGATCTGAGATAAAATGGAATGGTGAACCTAGTATTACATTTCAGAAAATTAAGAAAGCTATTAAAGATGCCCCTGTTCTCAGAGCTCCAAATTATGATAAACCAATGCATATATTTTCTTTTGCCTCATTTCACACTATGCTACAGTATTGTTACATAAAAATGAAGAAGGTTATGAGCAGCCCATTGCATTCTTCAGCAAATCTTTGCAAGCAGCTGAACTTAAGTATGACATCAATGAAAAATAGGCATATGAATTGGTGAAAAGAGTCAAGGCTTTTAGATGTTACTTAATGGAAGCTACTATCATTTCCTTTGTTCCTACTACTGCTATGAAGGACATTTTTTCACAACAAGAGGTATGTGGTAGGAGCTGTAGATGGATTAATAGGATACAAGAGTTTAATATTGATATTTAGATTATCAAACTAGTTAGGGGTCAAGGTTTGGCCAAATTAATGATAGAAGTCAATCTAGAGGCAAACCAAATTAGTCAACTTGATGATAGTTGCAAGGATAATCTTAGTGATATGGAAACCTCTAACTGGTACAAAGATGTAATTTATTATCTGAAAAACATGAAATCTCCATCATAGTTAATAGATAACCAGAAAAGATCCCTCAAGTTGTAGGCCATAAGGTATGTTATAGTGCAGAGTCAATTGTGGTGGAGAAATATGGAAAGGGTACTATTAAAGTATGTGGATGAGATTGAGTCAAAGAATTTTGAAAGATATGCATGAAGGTGTGTGGTGTGGTCATTATATGGCTAAAACTACTACTCATAAAATTATTAGGGTTGGCTTTTGGTGGTCAACACTTTTCAGAGATACTTATGAGTTTTTAAACATTTGTGATGCTTGTCAAAGGTTTAGTGGAAAGTTAAAATTCTTTGGGAATTTTCCATCGAGACTAGTTGAACTGCAGGCACCATTTCAACAATGGGGAATTGATTTTATAGGTGAGATCACAAATAAATCCAATGGTGGACATTCATGGATCTTAGTAGCCACTAATTATTTTACCAAGTGGGTTGAGGCAGTCCCTACTAAGAATGTAACAAGTAAGGTGGTGATTAGTTTCATTCTAAATAATATTGTGACTAGATTAAATTCCCACAGAGGATTGTAACTGACAATGCTTTGTGTTTCAGATCAGAGGATTATAATTTTTTTTTTAATAAGTATGGCATTATAGTGTACACATCATCACCCTATCATCTCCAAGGAAATAGTCAGGAAGAATCAAGTAATAAGAGTATATTAAAAATCATCAAGAGGATTTTAGGAGAAAATAAGAAAGCCTGGGATTCAAAATTGCCATTAACTCTATGGGCTGATAGGGTTACTATGAAAAAGGCCATTGGATGTGCTCCATTTGACCTGGTTTATGGTATACAAGCTAGACTTCCAGAGAATAACTTAAAAGAGACGTATAAATTTGTTCAGTTGTATGAAGATGATATCATTGACGAAATGCAACTTAGAATGGATGATATATTGCAACTAGAGGAAGCAAGGAGAGAGTCTTCTATTCAAAATGCCAAGTTACAATCACAAATGAAGCATTTATATGAAAAAAGAGCCTTTGACAAGAAATTTGAAATAGGTGACATGGTACTAATGTGGAATGCTAGAGTGGAAGATAAAGGAAAGCATGGTAAATTTGACCCAATGTAGCTTGGCCCATATAACATTTGTGATACAAATGGAGAAGATTCATATTTCTTGAGAGATCTAACTAGAGATATTCTGGAATTTCTAGTTCATGGAAAATTCTTGAAGAGATACTTTTCTTAAGGTATCTACTTTTCCATGAATAGTAGTATAGGGTTTCCTTGTGTTCTTGTTCATTGTGTATATTTTGTAGATCCTTGTGAATTTCTTTATACAGTCTGGTTTCTTGTTTCTATGTGTTGCTCTATGATCTCTAAAGAAGTTGTCATTTAGAAAGTCAAGTATGTGGTCTTCTCTTCCATAGATTCTAAATTCTTTCATAGACTCAAGTAGTCTATCATCCCCAAACAGAGCCATTGTTGGTCTAATTTTTCATAGTATAGAAAAAAGGTTTGAAATTTTGGTGAAAAATCAATTAGGTCATTGCATTTTTTGTAGATTAGGTTTTCATTCCTCATAACTTTTATAATTTTAGGTTACCCTAGTCATGCCCTAATTCATGTGTTGTTGAAATATATTAAATTCTCAAGGTTTCTCTCTCAACACAACCATTATAATACCCTAAGTAAACCCTAGGTCTCCTTTGTTTGTTTTCAACTCGAGTGCAAACATTTTAAGGTTTCTAAATATTCCCTTATGTTCTTTAGCTTTCACACCCTACATAACTTTTCCTTTTAAGGAGCACTACCCGATCATGCCAAGATCGAGGGCTGTCACTTTGTCATTATGATAAGATGTGAGTAAAGTGACCATTGTGACATAGCAACTACCATTAAACTAAGCTGCAGTGCCTGGATAAATGGAGGTAGTGATCGAAAAAGTTTTGCGTTGGTTTCTTAATCACGTGTACTTTATTTTTGCTACCTGAGCTAGAAAAGTAACCATGGATCCCAAAAATATTTTAGGCTCTGGTAGTCACATCCTCGCTATCAGTAAAATCAAGTCTCTTGCCAATAGCGAGGTAGCGATCAACTCAGAAACCCATGTAACGGTAGCCATCAAACTTCCCAGTGGTCATTAAGAGTTCCAAGTGGCATAATAAATGATGATATCATTGCCATGTCAAAAACCACAAAGTGGGTAATTGTGATGTGACATGCTTTTACTCTTTGGTGCCAAGTTTTGTTAAGTCAGTAGAGCTTGCTACCTCGCTATCAAAAAATCTAGGCATCTCGCCATTAGCAACATAGCGAGCTGCTATGAAATGAGCATATGGTGGGACCCAAGCAATGTGGAAAGGTGATTGGAATTAAAATATGGTTTTTATTTTTCCAACTGTGTAGGATTTATCATATCATCAGTCTTCTAGACCCATGCCCCATTCATAAAATGCAAGAGGGATTTTGATTGTCAGATCAAGCTGAGATCATTGATTCTCATTATCTTTCCATAAAAAGATGTGCGTTGTTTACTATATGTGACCTAGCGAATATGGGACCCACCTCATTTTAAGAAGTTCGTGTAGTTCTTGTACGCTTGGATTGATCTTAGATCAACAGCCGTTGCTATCTCACTATGAAGAGTTGCTCGAAGGATATGTACAATGAGATAGAGAATATGGGCCCACCACTATTTTTCTAAGCAATATAGTAATGTGTCATCCACAAGATCAAGATCAAATCAATGGCTACCGTTACGTCATTATGGCAAGGTTCTCATTCTTTATGTATAGCGAAGTAGCGACCTGTCAACACATGTCCTTAGTTGCCAGTGGGTCCAAATGGAGGTGCTATTAGGGAGGGAGCTGTATACATGGTCATTTCTCATTAGATTGACTGGCCAACTTGTCAAGTGGAATACTTGTCACCTTTTTCTGCATCCTTTGATCACATGAATTTTAAAGTTTGATGACATAGTTTTAAGCACAAAAGGTGGTGCCACTCTGTGTATTTATTAGATATGAAAGCTTTGCATGTGTAAAAAAATGGAGTCTAACATAGAAGATTTTCTTAGACCCACCTTGTGCAAATAAAGATTTCAAGCCTTTTCTAAGTAGAAGCAATTAACGAAAAGATTGTATTGATTTTGTTAAGTGTGTGAAGCAATTTGTTTGAGGAGAAGTTACGGAATTATAGACAGGAATAAGAAAGAACTTCAAGTAAGTAACTATACTATAATTTCTATTGTGCTCCAGTCCTGCAAGATATAGTCAAAAATGCCTCCAATGGACTCATCAAATCCTAGGTTGTGGATAGCAGAGGGATTGGTTAATGAAGGTAATTGGGCCTAGAATGGTAATACCTCACAAACTAGTTTAAATTTGTTCAAAAGATGGTTTGCAGAGAGGAATTTGTTTGCTCCACATGCCAGTATATGGAATTTTTACCAAGGAAGACTAGTAGTCCCAATTGTTTTTATGGATTATGATCTCCTTGAGACTGTGGCAAAGAGTTGTGATCAAGCCACTGATGTAGTGAAAAGAGCAAAGGGTGAACTTCACAAAATTAGAACCCTGTCAGCAATAACATCATTCACTAAAGAATTTTTCAATAAAGTATACTTCAATACTAGGGTAGTAGAGATATATAGAGCCTTGTGTAGAGTTTTTGGAGACGGTGAAGAAGATTTTATACCCATGAGTTTCATGTGTATAATTACTCTTACTTTTTGTTAATGCACGTCTTTCTTTTCAAATGAGGACACATTTTGGTAGAGGAATGGTTTTGAATGTAGATACGATTGAGGAAGTAGAAAATGCCCATTTTTTTATATTTGACAACCACATTACCTCCAAGCTCAGATGCTTCATATTAAGTGACAATCACATAACCCTAGGATACTGATATAACCAAGATATAGTGATAGGTAAAAGTGACTCTCACAGTATAGTATAATGATGATGAAACCCATGGGTTGAGGTTAGTTTACAATCATTAGAATAGATTTCATCATTGGTGGGCTTAGCAGTTGAATACATGAAGGAATTAGAGTAACACCCAAATCAAAATGAAGAAATGTAATAGAAAGGGACCCACAAAGGAATATTTGATCCGCATGTCTTTCTGTTAGTTGCAGTTTTGTCTTTTATGATAACTGTATTAAATCTCTTGTGGAAAGGACTCCTATAAATCACATTTTCCTTTTGTTTGTTCCAACTCATGCGTATATAAATGATTTTTTAGGGCATTGTGATGATCCAAAAATTTTGCATGTTTTCAGTTTCTCAAGAAAATACATTCGGTCTAGTCATAAGTAGTTGTTTTGAGTTTATTTTCAGTGATGTACTTTTCTAATAACAAATAGAAATACAAAACTAGTATGATCTTCTCGGTTCTTTATTGAATATCTATTGGTTATTTTATTAGTCAGCAAAAAGGATAATACAAAGGGATACTTTCACCAAATCTGTGTCACCATTCTCTATCTCCTTTTAATGAGTTTATTAGTTTCGAGATCATTTGGATAATGCTCATTTGATTGAATGCATTTTGGATGTGGTGTATATTGGTTATATTGTTGCTTTTAATTCAATGAATTATGTAAATGCTTCAATAGATCAGTAGAATTCATGAGTTTATGAAGAGGATATCATGTAAGAATGGAAATAGGTGATTATAGTTGATAGATTCAATTACAAGATAATTGAACAAGGTCTCTTACCAATAAGTAATTCTTTGTGCCCAATGGATAAGCTACTAGTCTTATAAATCAGAGATGATTGAGAATAAATTTGGCCTCTACATGTTAAAACTATTATAAATTCAAAATAATTCTTATACTATTTTTTTCAAGGTTGTCATGATGGTCATCACTCATTTACATTTAGTTTTCTGAGTCATAGGTAGCTACCATTTCTAGAAACACTTGCAAACTCAAGGAGAATTAGGATCAGATCTACTTATAGGGGATGCATATAGATTTGCAAGCATTAAAGAAATTAGTAAACTATACATGTGATGAGGATAGAAGATGAAAATTAGAATGAAACTAAGATAACTTCAAAAAATAGTTTGCATTAGAATCATCCCTAGGTATACCCACCTTGGTTTAGTAGAGGCTAAAGAGTAGGAAACCATCCAGGTTGGTTTCATTGAAGTTGGGTCCAAATGATCTACTTATGTAATTGATTATAGGAATTGGATAATCTTTAGATTATTTGAGCATTTTCATTCTCATATTGAGCATTTTGTTGCTCAGTAGTTTAAAACACCAACAGTCAGCATCATGATAAGTCATACAACTAGGCACATGCCCACCAGATATGGATTATCCTCCATTAGGCACCGATTTAAGTGTGATGATGTCATGATAAGCCTACTATGGTGTATCACACAAATTAGTGGTGTAGACAACATGTGCTAAATTAGGAGTGTAAATAACTATGTTATCAACATGACAACTCAGTGAATGATGTGAACTCCTATGTTGTAGACACCATGTGCATAATTAGAGTTGCTTAAGTCATGAAAGTACACAAAATCCTAAGTGTCTCACCTAAATAAATAATAAATTAATGCAAAATAATTAAATAATGTATTAACCAAAGTAAACTTAAGTAAGTGTAATAAGTAAATACTTATTTACACCAACAGATTCATCAAATAATCAACATACATGCCTAACTATAAGGCCTTTTGGGTTACGACCAAATAAAAAATAAATTCAAGATCTAGGACCCAACTTCAAATTCACTTCCAGAACACATATGCAACAAACTTTCTCAATCCTCCAAAATCTCTAAGTTCTACTTCCAAAATCTAATCTAATTCTAAGCATAAACACCTTATTTATACTTCCTAAATCAACTTACAAAAGATTCTAGAACATTACAAAATAGAAAGGAAAACCCTAAAATGGTCTACACACATCCCAAGAAAATATCTTATCATAAAATTCATGATCATAATTAATACCACAAGTTAGCTCCCATTAAGAAACAAAACACAGAAAACTCATTCAAAATGTTGACACTCGGCATCAATAGTTTCACTCGGCACATGAAGGAACACTCGACAAATTCTAGATAACTTGACACACATTGGATAGCTCAACACACACTATGGAACTTGCCATGTACTATAGAGATAACACACTAATCTAAATGTTGACATGACATGGGATAACTACAACTCGACTGGTAGTGCAAAATTACTTGCACTCCACAATTGTTGCAATTTGGCAATGATTACAACTTGAAAACAACTAGTAGAATGAACACAAAGTGAGTAGGATAACATGTCAACCCAAGATGCTCCTACATAATAACCACTTTTGTCTGATCATCAATTTGGGGATGGTAGGATGATCCATATGACAAATTTGTACCATGTCTTCTTTATAAGTTCTTCCAAAAGTGACTCATTAATTTTACATCCATCTTTGAAACTATGCTAAATGGAAGGCCATGAATCCTCAGAACCTCTTTGAAGAAAAAATGTGCAATGTGGCTTGTATTATTAGTAGTTTTTCATGGAATGAAGTTCCCCATCTTGTTGAACCTATCAACAACTACACAGACACTATCATAAGGTTATTTTTTCTTGGGAAATCCTACTATAAAATCCATGTTCACACAATCCCATGGCCTATTTGGAAAAGGTAAGGTCTAATAAAGACTTTCATTACTCATACCTCCCTTATCTTTCATACATACACTATATTTCTCTACATACTTAGTTACATCTCTGACTAGTTTAAGCGAATAGTAGAATCTTTGGACTAGTTCTAAGGTGTTTCTTACACCAAAGTGCCCACTTAGACTCCCATTATGCTTCTCCTATATTAGCTTCTCCCTTATTGATCCCCTTGGTACACATAACTGATTTCCCTTACATAGAAATCCACTTTTCAATGTGAACTCATGATTTGAAAAGTTAGAACATACCTTGTATTCCTCTGCAAAATCTTCATCCTCCTT
Organism: Cupressus sempervirens; assembly: GCA_028749045.1. Classification (NCBI taxonomy): domain Eukaryota; kingdom Viridiplantae; phylum Streptophyta; class Pinopsida; order Cupressales; family Cupressaceae; genus Cupressus; species Cupressus sempervirens. The sequence continues at coordinate 279,142,523 of CM053786.1, read as the reverse complement.
AGCAAGACTCTTTAAGCTCTTTATGCCAATGCTATGTGATTGTACCTCTTGAAGTTTTCACAACTTTTTGCTCAATGCATCTACTACTTTATTCATCTTCCCTCTCTTATACTTGAGTGTGAAGGTAAAAGCTTGTAAGTACTCCATCCACTTCAAATGCATGTTACTCAACTTTTCTTGGGTGTTAATCTAGCAAAGAGCCTTATTATCTCTAAAGACAACAAATAATTTTGGCAATGGGTAATGCCTCCACTTGTTGAGGGACTAAAATAGGGAATAGAGTTCAAAATCATAGGAAGAATACTTTTTTTTGGCATCATTAATTTTTTCACTAAAGAAAGCTATTGGCCTACCTTCTTGACTCAACACTCCCCCTACTGCTAGGCCACTTGCATCACAATCTAAGGTGAAAATTGTCTCAAAGATAAGTAATTGAAACATAGATTGGGTGGCTACTTTTTTTTTTAACATTTCAAATGATTTCTCATCTTCTAAAGTCCATTTAAACTTAGACTTGACCCCACCCTTTATGGTATCATGAAAAGGTGCACACATGCCACTTAAATCCCTAATGAATTTCCTATAGAATTTAGCTAGACCATAAAAAAATCCTTACATTGGTAGATGTAGTAGGTGGTGGCCTATTGAGGATTGCAAAACTTTCTCTTGATCCATCTTCATGGGTCCCTTTGACACCAAAAAGCCTAGATACACAAGTTCTTTCTTGAAAAAACTCACACTTCTCAAGATTGATGAAAAACTTCTCTTAATGCAACCTCTACAATACAACTTCCACATGGTTGATGTGCTCCTCCTTTGTCTTTATAAAGATGATTATATCATCTAGCTAGACAATCACAAATATTCCTATGAAGTCTTTAAGCACTTCATTCATGAGCCTAATGAATGTACTAAGAGCTTTTGAGAGACCAAATGACATTACAAGTCATTCATATGGCCCATCTACAATCTTGAATTATTTTTTCCATTCATCTACCTCCTTAATCTAGATTTGGTGGTATCCATTCTTCAAATCCAATTTTGTGAAGTACATAGCTCCTCCAAGAAAATCCATGAGATCCTCAATCCTAGGTATGGGAAAACTATACCTGATTGTGATCCGATTTATAGCTCCTGAGTCCATACATAGTCTCCATTTCCCTCAAATTTTTTATGCTAGTAAAATAGGGACTATACATGGGCTAATTCTCTTTTTAATTAGACCTTGGTATTACAAGCTAGAGTTCCCATTGCACCAAAAGATCAACCTTTTAATTTCCAATACAACCACTAGACTTATAGAACACATAAGGTAGTTAAGTTGTGCCATGAAACCTGAAAAGGAAGATTGGCAGTTAGTCCAACAATCTTCCCTCAGTGTTACCCAAGGAGATTTGAACCTGTGGCCAAGTTTTGATACCACTTGTTACAAGCTAGAGTTGCCATTGCACCAAAGGATTGACCTTTTAATGCCCAATACAACCAATAGACTTAAAGAACATAGGAGACAGTTAAGCCATGTCATGAATCTAGAAGGGGAACATTGGCAGTTATTCTAAGACTTGGTCCATTAGTTCTTACACTTGTCTTGCCATTTCAAAGTTTTGGTCTAGAGTGAGCTTGTATGGTTCTTTTTTTAGTAAGGATGCACTAGGAAAAAAGTCTACTTGATGGATTATTACTCTTATATGAGGTAGGGTAGCAGGAGTGCCATCACTCACAATGTCTTTGTACTCTTCTAGTAACGTTTGTATTTCTAGAGGTAATTTCTCCTTAACTATCTTGTCTTCTCCCTTTGACTTCAAAACCACTACATAGCCTTGGATCTGTTTGTATTTAAGGTCCTTAACAAATTCTTACCCACTACATAACAATAAACTAGTCACCTTAGACTATCGTTCTTCTCCCTCCAACAAAGATTGGATTTTAAAATTCTTGCTTCCTTTTTGAAAGAATATTGGTTTTTCCTTCCCATTATAGATTGCCTCTCTATCACAATACCATGGTCTACCAAGTAGTAGATGAAAGGAATTCATGGGTAAGATGTCACACAATAGCATATCCTTGTACCCTGATATGGAGAAGTCAACCCAGGTCTTCTTATTCACCAAAATGCTTTGACCTTTTTTGAGCCAAGTCACCTTATATGGGTTTACATGTGGTAATTTAGTTATCTTAAGCTTCTTAACTATCTCCTCTAATATTATATTATCAATAGAACCTAAATCCATCACAACCTTGTAAGCTTTTCCAAGGATCTTGCATCTAATCCCAATCAAAGCTCTCTTATGCTTAGATTCATCAATAGTAGGTTGTTTGATTAGTATCCTCCTAAACATAAGGTTCTCATATTTTTTTGACTCTATGGTCAACCTCATTCTTCTTGTAGATAGTGCTATCTACTTGTGCATATGCCAATCTCTTGTCATGATTTGAAGAAGAGTGTTTTTCAGGGCATCTATGTGTAGGATGCCCAAGTTGACCATAATTATAACATTTCATAATAGGAAAAGTATGAGTTATTCCTTCTTGATCCTCTACCCCTATTAGATCCTCCTTGGTTATCTCTCCCTTTTCTATAACCTCCTCTAGGAGTGCTTTTAGTGGCTTTCTCTTTGAGCTTTTTCTCTCCTTGGTTCCTCTTCCATTATGTTTACCTTGGTAACCTCTTCCATTTCCTCTCAAATCTTTTGCCTTGCCTCTATCTTTGAAGTTGGAATCCCTTTCTTCTTGTTCTTTTCCTCCACCTTTAGGGATAACTCATGGCACCTTTGAAAAATTGTAGGTTTCTACAAACTAAGATCTTCTTCAATATTCCACTTTAAACCACACAAGTACCTTTTAGAAATTTGTTTGGCACTTCCCTCAAGATTTTTGACAAGGGCTTAATTGCCTCTTCTATACTATAGGTTGAGAGGATGGATCAGGCATTGATAGATTGGTCTTTTGGTGCAACAACAACCCTACTCTAACAATTGGTAACAGAGCTTAGTTATAGGTTTGAATTCTCAGACCCTCGGGTAACGCCGAGGGGGAGATTGTTATAAATTGTTTAACACTCCCCTTAAGATTTTTGACAAGGGCTTAACCACCTCCTATGTACTATAAGTTGAGTGGTTGTATTGGTAATTCATAGATCGGTCTTTTGGTGCAACAAAAATCCCACTCTAACAACACCTAGCCACCTTTATTGGCTCATCCTCTTGCTTCTTGGATATAAGACATAACCTATAAAAATCCTTTGTATAAGAGGCCATATCCAAAACTTTTTGTTTTAGTCCTTGTTTCCTTTTGTGAAGTTTGATTTCAAAATCCTCATATAGGAAATTCTCCTTTAATTTGGTGACCATAGCATTCCAATTTCCTATAGGCTTCTTTCCCATGTTGATCCTTTCATCTTGGAAATATTTCCACCCTATCAATGTTGAGCCTCTAACCCTTGACTTGGCCACTTTGACCTTTTGTGCCTCTAACACCCTTTCACATTTAAAATGGCTCTCGATCTCATCTATCTAATCCATCACTGCATCTATGTCCAACTTTCCACTAAACATAGACACACCTTTCAAGGCTTTCTATCCTAGGGATTTTATGGCCTTCAACAAAGGTTACTCATTCAAAATAGGCTCTGGCATAGGGAAAAAATCTTCTTCTATTATCTCCTTACCCTTCTCATTTCCTTCTTCCCTTTTCTTGGTTGCATTAGTAATTGCATCCAATTTTATCTTCACCTCTACTAAGGCTTCTTCAAGGACTCTATTATTCTCCTTTTTCTCATCAACTTCCTTACCTAGCTTTGCATTGGTCATTATACTTGACTAATCAATTGACTGTCTAGTAGTTATAGACATACACCTCCTTCCCAAGTCTTTAACTTTCTCTAATACCACTTTGATGTGACAACTAGCTTTGGTCCTTCCCTAGCTTCCTCTAGGGCCACCTTAGGTCTTCCACTAGACCTAATAGGGTTTCTGATTTCCCTAATCTCCTTAGGAACCTAATCATGAGGTCCTAGGCCATTCAACTAGTGCACATAAATCAGTAAGCTTACCAACTTTTCCACCCTACAATCAACTCCAAATGCTCAAATGACACTCCAATGGTTGAATGGTCATCATCTAGGAAGTTCTTTTAACTTCCTCCAAGGTCTACAATCACAGTCAAACTTGAAACCCTAATCAAGTTCCATAAAATAAGAAAGAAATCACTCAAATGCTTGTAATAGGGCTACAAGCAATTCACCCTCCTAATGAAGGAAATCTTAGATAACTTGCAAAAGTTGTTAATAAAGGGCAAAACAAGCCACCAATGTAGAGACACTTTTCAGAGACCTTAATTTTGTTGGTCTAGGATTTTCAAATTGTCTGTATAGTATGGGCACAAATTTATCCTTAAAACAAGGGTTTTAAGGGTGTTGTTGTTTTGAAACTAAGACAGTTTCAAATTACCCTGACGAGAACAAGATACATCTAGGGGCAACTAACTCCCATCTTCAACATACCCTTTCAGACACTAGGCCAACTATAAGGCTAGACCCTTCTTCTAGTTTAGGCTCTACAAAACCTAGGTGTGTGTACCTTAGATTCACTTATATGGTACTAGTGCTAAAACATACACTTGAATCTTGACAAAGAAAATAAAACCCTTATTCTTCTAACACTTATGCACATATCTCAGACATGAAATAGCTAAGTGAGGGCATCATTTTCATTTCTTCAATATTAAATGGAAATACACTTGATTAATGATGTTGATTTCAGTAAGACACCAAAGATGTAGTAGTAAGAACTATTGATCATGTAGCTGATCAGTGCCTTATCTATTGGGAAATTCCATGAATCAAACACATACATTTATGATATCAATGATATATTTCATACACCAAGATATCAAATCTATCTTATCACTTTGTGAATCAGACATCAATTTTCATTCAAATGCATGAAATTAAAACATAGAAACACCTAATAGATTAGAACTTTCTATATTATCTTCACAACTATTGTTCATACAAGAGAAAATATGCTAAAAAATGTGGTGTCAGAGTGATGAGAACACATCAAGACTAGAACCTTGGTTTCACAAATCTGAGTAAACTCAAGATTGGAACACATATGGTATCATAATAGTGAGTCCTTTTTTCTCCAAAATTGGAACCAACCATATGGTTTCACAATCTAAACTACCAACCCTTACAATGGATGAGAAAGAAGAAGATATAGAGAATGAATGAATTCCTGAATCTGATCTAAAGATGACATGTGTCCACTTGAAATTCCATCCTCTATTATTTTAGAACTTCTCTCATCTTTCTACCCATGAGATCTAATTTAGTTTTCATCATTAATCTATAAAAAACATGAAATATCTCTTCTTCAATGATGAAAAACCCTTGTGTTACCAAAATATCTAAAATGCTGATGAAATATGGATTTAATTGACTTAGAGATAACCAAACTTGACCTTACCTACAATTTTAATATCCTTTGTGCACAATCAGCTCATTACCCTACTAGAAATCAAAACTGAACTTTGATACCTAAATGTGGTTGCAAGTTAAGAATCTGGGAGAAAACCTCAAATAACCTAAATAGACATCTTCCTATGTGAAAACAAACTCTAGAATTAAAAATTTCATCTTCTCTCGGTTCCAATGATATATAACATCACTATGCTAGCTTACTGGAAACTCCTAGAATACCATTTTGAAAATCATGCCTCTGCTATGGCTCTCTTGTCTGAAACTTATTTTTCAAAAATTAAAAATTTCTAAAGCTTCAAACTTTAAAAAATATCCATCTTTGAATTAAAAAATTTTTTATGTGACCCTTTTATAAAACAATTAAAAAATCACCATTTAAAATCACTTGGAATTTTCCCTTTATTATGCCATTTGGGTCAACCCTCCTAGTTGACCACCATGTGTTGCCCAATGATTGGTCAAACTCTATATAGTCATTTTCCACTAGGTACTAAATGGAACTCTCTAATTGGCTCACTAGTAATTTCCATGTGGTAGCTTCTCATTGGGTCATAGACTATTGCGTTATGGCCACCTCACTACTCTGTCAGTACTTGCCATGCCATTTTTGACCAAGGCCCGCTGACATGTGTCAGCTAGGTGCTTCCCCAAATTATAGTCAATAGGGTGTTGACTGTGCATGCGGGGATACACCTACACAACATGTGTCCCCCATACCATGTCAACACCTAGGATCTTGTGCTAGGCTGGGAGCCCTCACCACTTGTTGTTGTCTATTACACTCATAGGTTGCCATGTGTCAGTCCTCAATTTGACATCATCACCTTGAGTTGCATGTGTTCGGTCAGAATTTTGGTCATCTCCCATTCTCAAATTTATAAGTAAAAATATATATATATATATTATTTGACATTTAAATTATACATCAATGATTTTCAATGACAATGATAATCAAATAAGACATTCATATTGGAATTAGGTTAAGGTTATCCTAAGGGTAGGACTATTATGACTAAGTGTGCAAGTATTGAGTTTCAAGGACACGTCGATCATTGATCAATCACCTTCTATGATCCATAGTTGTCCTGTATATCAATCTGGGTGGTAAGAAAACTTCACCTATACATCACTGGATAATTGAATGCTTCATTAAACATGGCCATGATGTTAGAGTAAATCTTGTATGGTTCTTTCTAAATCTATCTAAACAAGGATGAGTTCATTCATTGTTAGTAACACCACTACTCACAATTTTCACCATAACTATAACTTGGCAATAGTTGTTTTGTTCCTCTATTTTCCATTGTTCATCAAATAAAGTTTGTATCCTTATTCTATCATAATTACACATTATAATCCTAACTGTGGGACATGGTAAATGACTCCAACTCGATGACTTAAAAAGAAGATATATCTAGTTTACTCAAATGACAAGTATACATATAATGTGCATACATACTTTTAAGGTTCAATTAGAAACATAACTAGGACTCTACTCAAATATATCTATGTACAATTTGAATGCAATGTGAAATTTACATCTATGAGTATCATCATAACCATCTATTGTTCCAACCTCTTGACTATTTAGTGTACCCTCTAATCCCATCAAAATCTCATTACTTAAACCACTAAACCTGACATGCTTCTTTTACTCCATCAAATTAGCTAACCCATATCTTATTAAAGTATACTTAGCCCCATTAATTACTTTAATTATTGCATCGCACTAACCCCTAGTATCATTTCTTTTTTATCATTTCATTGACTCCTAACTAGTCACTTGTTTTACCACTTCCATTATTATTACTTCTTTAATTATTATTATTATAAATTTATATTATTATTTCAAATTCCAATACCAACAAACTAGCTACTATATTTTTCTAACCTACATGCTATCTAATTACCTATCCATATTCAAATTACCTAACACTACTTTACTTCCTTTTGATGTCCTAACAACACCAAATCTATTATTTTTTAATACATCTAATATCCTAATTATCCTATTCCTATTAAAACAGACAAATAATTGAATCATTAAATCCAAGTAATACTATAAAATTGCCACTTTTTCCTTAACATCTAAATGTCTAACTAAGCCCACTAAATACTATGTCACCTTGATACAAATTTAAACTACATTACATAAATAAATCACCATATAATACATTAACTTTATCATAAATACAAGATGTTTACTAGCCTAATCTGCTCCCTTCCATCCTAACATTAAACTTTTTACAAAGCATCTTACCCATCCAAAGCTTGGAAAATGCATCTCAACCACTAATAAAATGTTACAACTACTAACCAACACTAAAATTTTAACTCCAAACAATAGGACATCTTACCTTGACCACGCCTAGCCCCCATGAAAAGACATGCTTGGGCTTGTTTGTTCCCCCCTGATGCCTACCCCAAAATGTCCTTTTCGCCTGATGTAGGGTACTCCCCTTGATACCATAAACTCATAACAAAAACAAAGAAACAATAGTAAATGTGAGACACAAAATATGGACTTCTTATTATCACTACAAATGTGGGATTATAGAATTCTCAATTAAAATATGCTAACCCAAATGAGCGCCTTCATTATAGAAATCTGCAAGATAGTCCTGCGAACTATCACCCAGAGCTTCCCTAGACAATGTTTAGGCCTTTCTTAAATAGGCAATTTTATGTTGCCTAGGAAGGTTCTAGATGCTCAAACTTAATACCTAGGGCCAACAGACCTTAACAATACACATAGAGTTGGCCAAATACATCTTTGACAAATTATTTTTAAAATTTTGATAGCCCACCTTTCAAAGGCCATAACTCATGAACCGTTGCTCTGATTGGCTATTATAACCACTTTTTGGAAATGCCAGCTTGTGATCTACAAGATAAAGATAGTGCTAGTGCCCTTCCATCAAGTTTTCAAACCTCATCTGGGCACTCTAAGGCCTCCAACGGTGAGCCTAAAGATTTTTCTACAAAATTTTCCATCAAAAATCCATAATAACTTCTCTGATACTAATGCTTGAGCAATGAGATTGTTATGGTAGGCTTACAACTCTAAAATGAACCTTCTTTAAGAAAATGAGAAAATTTTGAGCTCGTATAACAAAATTACTAAAAATAGAAAGTTCCCATAAATAGTAACCACCCTATCTACTAGGCCTTATTAAAATAGAAAAGGCTGAAAATAAAATATTTTTGGGTCTTGCAAGATTGCCCTTACACCTAGGATGCTCCTGCATCACCATCCCAAGCACCAAGGTTGATGTGTCTTCCTTACCTCCTACCAAGGAAGTCGAGTAGAGGGGGTGTCATACTTTTACAGACCATTAAGTATGGTAGCAATCGCAATACATGCCTAGAAGGATGGGGGGCATTTTACAATGTAATGAACTTATTTTATTTTAGTTTAAAAACAACCAAACTTAATGTATTTGTTTTGTCTTACCTTGGTCAGCAGTCCTGACATTATGTCAGTGGCTTTGACCTTTTCAAACAAGTCACAAGTGCCAAATAAAGTGAATGTGCTTTCCTAAGGGAGTTAGTTGTTGTTTTTTCTTTTGAGTTTATTATTTTATAATTTTAAGTCTTAGTTAGCCAACTGACCAACCCCTACATGGAGATTTTCTTTCTTGATTTGTTGACTACCCTATTTAAGACATAATGAAATGTTCTTGGGAGATCTATCCTTAGGATATATATTATATTGAGAACATACTTAATTATCTAAAGATTTTTTTTTTAAAATTATATTTAGAAGATTCCATGGCATATTCCCTTGACTATTTTATTAGTTTGTATTACCTTGGTATGATTTTCACTTTCCCCATACAAATTCTAGAGAGTTAATGAGCACCTACAACAAATTTATTTCTTATACACTTATGCATATATGTTATTAAATTGATTTTTCCATCCCTATAGTCTAAGGTGTTCTTGATATGTCATTTTAATAGTAATTTTGGAATTGCTAAGTATGTTATATATAGTCTAAATTAATGGTTTTTGTTTAATCATTTGAACATTAAATTCATTACAAGATTTCACATATATCATGACAAAATCACACATGAAACTAATTGATTATACTTATCTATGAATAATGAAATTTGGTAAACCATTTGCTCAAGGTCTAACATTTTATTCTCATGCAAGGATTCAATTAAATGGTGCATATACAATTATTATTCAAGAGATTTGAAATGATACTATCATTCCATGAAACTAATCCTCCTAATATTAAAATTCTTCCATGATAATTAGATTCATTCTTGCAATCTACATAGAAGTGAAGGAGCACAATAACTTAAAGAACCAAGATAACTTACCTTACTACGCACAATACATACTTCCTCCAATAATTCTTAAAATACACAAAAGGTGGTGAAATCTTCATAGTATGAAAACAAAATGGAAATTCTATTCACTAAACATATATATTTCACCAAATCTCCTTGTCAATGAGAAGCAATAACACTACTCTTGCAATACATTTAAATACACACAACAAGATGGAGTTTGCTCACAGTCTCAACTGAAATACAACAAAAATATGTCTTCATCTCCTATGCACATGGAAAGACAATAAGAGCTCCAAGTTTTCAAGATCATCCAATAAGGAACTACAAAGAAGAGATAAAAATGGTGAACCATGGAGGCTCACCTCCCAACCTAGGCCTCAAGGAGGCCACCCCCGAGCTAGGGGAAACAAGGCTCAATCGGGATACATTCAAACAACATCACAATAAAAAGAAACAACATGAATACCATACTTTAACAAAACATTTACAATCCCCAACTAGGGCTTGCAAAATGATTCACAAATGGAATCATAAACATTGGGTGAAGGTGGGCTCTCCAAAGAGGAGATTTCCATATCCTTATGCACTAACAAATCTTGTAATTGCAATATGCCCAAAAAGGCTTTCAAAGAAACACATGCCATCCAACGCTATCAATATTCACATGCCTCAAAAAGGCCACCCATACTTGCTCCTTCCACATATCCTCACTTGTACCTTCCATAGAACAGTAGAAAGGCATATGGCTTCCAATGGAGCCCATACTCTATGAAAACTATCCCCTCTCCAAAAGAAGGATTTCTCAACTTCAATGTTGAGCCCAACTAACCCCTTCATCCCAAGGCTTCTCTTTCCTCCCAAGGGTGTGTGAAGCCTTCACACCCAACACAACATTCAATCCACCGCAACAAAATCAAGAAACCAAATCAAATGTAAGTAAATCCAACATGATCATTACATACACAACAACTACTACATACACCAAATGTAAACACATAAATCTTACAAGAACACTCTTCCAATTTCCATTCTTCAACTTTCATGAGATGAGAGAAAACATGGCATGAAGCACTAACCTCCTTCCAACCTATGATTATGGAAATGTTGATGAAGAGCTTCCTTCTTTTGTTCCAAGTCCCTTCCTCCAAACCCTAAGTTTCTCTTAGAGAGTGGGTGAACAACCACTAAGTTTGGCACAAGCTCCCTAAAAACCCCTCCACTTCCATCCCCACCTAGCCCTCTTACACCGTTGTACCTTTCTACCAATAGGAACTTACCCAAGTGAAGGGGTGAGGAAAGAAGTCATGTGGCATTCTTATTTTCGAATTTGCTTGAAAATGACTAGTTTAGAGGGTCTCCTAAGTCCCCTAGGCCAACTTATGGTTATATTTAGGCCTCCAACCTCTACTACTACCATGTGGGTGACTTATTTTCAGCAAAATAACACTTGGGAACCACTTTTAGGCTCTCTAAAGTTCCTATCAAAATTTAGCTTGAATTCCATCATGAAGGTGACTCATCTTAACACTCTCAAAGGTGGGTTAACTTAATTTCATAATGGGGATTAAATTTAGGTTAAGTGACTTCATGCCCAAAAACCCTATTTAACATGTCATTTACACATAGACAACACAAGTGTCAAATGACACACACACACACATTAAAACACTATACACATCACCATGAAATGTCTCTAATTAATCATGATCTTTAAACTTATAACTCCCATGGAAAATCACATTATGAAATAAACACAATACAATGAGGTTTTGAATCTTCCAAAGATTCACCTTGGCTTTACCATATTCACATAGGTTTGAACCTTGTTTCCCCAAATAATTTCCATGGTTCAACTTTCCTGCACACTCAACTTAAACATTAGTAGCCCAATGAAATAATATAAAAATACATACAAATAAGTGCAAAATAATCAAATATCACATAATTCACATTAACATATACAATTAACTTTCATCTAATCATTCCCATAAAATATTCAAAACATTGAAATATCAAATATGTGTATCAACAATTATCTTTCTTAACATAACCAATTATTATTCTAAATATTATCATAGCTCTTTCTAACATAACAATGAAACTCTAATGTCCTCTTTACTAAATCATGAAAACATATAAAATGGGTGTTAGCATATATGTCCTAAGTGAAAATCACTAATGTGTAGACTAGTTAACTACTATCCTTCCAAACTAACTACCCATAGTGATATTTCTAAAAATGTCATTTCTTTCTTTTTCCTTTTTTACCTCATTATGGGGTGTGTGTGTGTGTTTCCTAGGGTTAGCTCCTTAGGCCATTATAATGTTTCCATAATTATGTCATCATAATTTAAAACAAATCTATGAATGCAACCATATATTTTTTTGTCATTATATTCATTGCTATTTCTTATGAGAGTGAATGTTAGTTCATCTTTCCTAATTGTCTTATAGATCATACATTGAATTCCTTGAGCAAGTTCCCAACTAGAACATATTTAGTTTCATTTTCATGTGGTCTTATCTATTCAACCTAATGTTATTGAACAAGTATTACACTTATAATAACCTAAATCTGCATTAGTCTCTAATAGGATCTCATAAATCATTATTAGTAGTAGAATGTCATCCACAACCTAATTAACTACTAATCACATTCATTTCATGAGATCTATAATAGGGTACTATTGTGGGCCTTACATCATCTTATTCTTCGGTCGGGACCCACGTACAAGCTAGAGGCTTCAAAAGCCTTTGTGCCTTTAAGACACTATGCTTATTGAGTTGATTTGTATTTAATCACTCTAAAACCTTCCTGCTTTGTACATGTGGCATAAATGTTATAAATGCTTTCTTTTTCATAGAACGTACTTTTTAAAATCTCATCTCTTCTCCTATGCAACCATTCATCATGCTTGAATATCATAACTGTAACAGTTCCTTTTATGAATAAATTCATCATCACCATCAATATAATATTGTTGTTTGTGATGGCTAGAGAGGTAATGGCGATAAATACAAGTGATATGGTGAAGCAAATGGTGAGGAAGAGGCACATTTCTAGGAACAAGACTCAAGGCCGACATCAACATTTTAAATCCCTTTTTTAAAAACTATTCCAAACCTTCATTTGCTTCTCACTTTATGAAAAAATTTATCCTCAGCAAGATGAGTGATGCCAAATCATTTCTCAACTATTAACATTACAGTATGTACCAACATAAAAAACTTACTGCAACACATATGGACTCAACTGACAATACAATTGCATTCCATGAATGATAAAGATTCCTCCATTTTCCAACATTTCCCCATATCTTCCTTCACATTTGTACTTTCTGCTTCATATACTTCACTTTACTTGTATCTTCATCTCTTACAAAGCTCAATTTCCTCAAAGTTGTAAAATGTTTACATCATATTCCATATTGACAATGATTGGAGAGTTAGACTATCTCGGGGCTACACTAATCGCCAACTTCGGGAACATGGGAATATCCCTTTCTCACTCAAATCCCTACTACACAACTTAGATCATGTTCATTTAATAGGCCTTAAACAATCCATTAGAATTTGATGTTTATATGAAATTCAAAATAGAAAAGTGAACGGATATATTTGTGTTGGGTTTTGTCGGGAAGTTCATGAGGATGATATTAAGCATAGCATTTGGATTTCTACTGAGCATGTCTATTACATAATGTGCCTATATAGGCTTGATGATGTTGTGGATATTTCTCTACGCCTCTCCTTTTCTGTATCATCAAACACACAACCTGACATTTTAAGAAAGTCTTTATAGTTTAAACTGCTCAAGTAGTAAAGTTGTGATTTCACCATGATAGAAATTTTTTCGACTTAAATGTTTTCACTAAGAAGACTCCCCTGCTATTCACACAACTTTCATGATGGCATCTCCTGCTTCAATGTGGGGCTATGCTCTTGCCAAGTGATAGCTTACTCTACAATTGGGATCTCTCAACAAATTCACCAACTTCTACAATACGTTGAAGCTTCCTTACTAGAAAATGTCTTCTGATAGTTGCAAGTGGATGAATGGATGACTAATGATTTATGAAACTATCAAAACCTTTTTGAATGTTGAATTTTGCAAGGTGAAACTGATCATAGTTTGAGAATGAGGGATACTACTTGTTGACGCTATTGCTCATGGTGCCCCTACTCTCAAAAGAAAACTAAGCACTTCATAATGATCAATATCATTTTAATCTCTATATATCTCCAATTTCACATCTTATCAATCTTATCAATCTGGCATAATTAGTCAAGCCCCAAAGTGGGTTTGGCTAAAAATAATTTCATTTTCAAACAACTGAATCCTCAAACCAATCCATTAATCATCTAGCACCAATTTGATAAAAATTCAATCATTGTCACATCGTTTAAAATTGACTTTCAACCTTTTTATCAAACTATTAGTTTGATGCCAAAAGGTACTTTGACTGGCTTCAAAAATTGATGCAAACACCTAACCAGGTTCTAAAATCAATCATAATAATTCTCTATTCCACACACTCTTACCCTATCAAATCTCATCTCATGAAGAATTCTCAATCAAAAGATATTGAATATCAAATTTTCCCTCTCAAAACTACCTACAAGAAAACATGTCCAAAAATAATAAATCGCATTTAGATTTGGCTTCGAAAACTAGGCAAATTGACATTTTGGGAAACAAAAACTAGGGCATTTGTTCACTATCATGAGGAGAGTTTGGATATATTTTTAGGTCTCATGATGAATAATTGGGTGCAAATGGTGAGCGATCAATGTGGGCTACTCAGAATTCGCAGACTGAAAGCACTAGCAGAAAAGTGATTTTTTGCAAATGGAATGGATCTAGGAAAGTGTGGAAATAGATTCATCAAGATCTATAAATTGGAACAATTCAATTATTTTTATATTATAATGCAATTGTAAGATCCATTTGATCTCACCTATCATGGATTCAAAGATATGACATCATGAATAGGGGTTCCAACAACTCTGCATTTCTTCACACCAGTAAAAAGTTAAAAATTGCTTTTGGAATCATGTTCAAAAACTGATCAAATAGACTTTTCATAAGCTCAAAATTGAAACATAGCAAATTTCTAACCTCTAGAAAGAAATACAAAAGGAATTTTCTCATTTTGGCCAATTGGGTCAAAGTTATAATGAGTCAAATAGGGCCTTCCAGAATTCTAAATAATTCACATCAGCATGATAACAATAAATGACCAACTTTGACGGATTCAAAACCTCGTCAAATGGATTCAAAATGACTCAAAATATGAAACATAGGCTCCTTAGTATAGACACTAAACACTTCCAAAGAAGCGAGTCATGAAATATTATTGGGTACAATATATTCAATTGCAAACAAGGACTCTTGTTGCTGTTTTACACTTTTGCAAAATAGAAAATTTGAACATTGCTCAAAACGAGACTTCACAGAATGGCTCAAAATGGAAATTTATCTTCATGGGATGAGTGGATATGCTGAGTGCAAGGTGTTAGACACATAAAAAACCTCTTACACCTCACAGTATGGCTGGGTACACATGCATCAAGAAGCATTATTAAAGCTCGATTTATTGAATGGTACTCCAAATCAGGACTCTAATTTCAAGTTCCAATGAGGGGTTTAGCAGGTTTTCTGGTGAAGAGATGGTTTTTCCTTCCTTAGTAATTTCATCAATGCCTTCCACTAAGGTTGTGTCGTTAATACAACATCCTCCAACATATTCCAAGCTCTGGTTGAAGTATCACAAATGTGCAACCTATCCAAACACCTCTACACTTGACTGTGATCCCTAAGCATGCATCTCTGGTTCACCTAGGGAATCACCAATAAATAAATTTATTTTATTTCCAAGGTCCCTCCTTCACTATAAAATATGTAAAAGGATTCATCTCCCAAATCCTAAGAGGTCATACAGATCCTTTGGTGGGAAAGGGAGTTATGACCCCATCTTGCTCCAAGACTAGATTCAAAATAAAAGAAACACAAAAACCATTATAATTTATAAAAGAAAATAAAAATTCACAAAAGTAGAAACTATAACTTTAAAAAATATTACATGAACATACACTAGTACTTCAAGCAATAAAATTTCTTAATCTAATCCATTAAAATGCCAACAATCCTCAAAAAGCATAAAACTGTGAATAAAACTTGCTTTTCAATCCTTACAGGAAGAATTTACTCCAAATTCCAACCCTTTCAACAAGGTCAAGGATGGCCTTATAAAAAAATTCCAAGTCTCTCCCTAACTATTTCAAAAACTTACAATACTATAACTATAAATTCTCTCAAATGCAACAAAAAGTTGTCAATGTTTTCAATGACAACAATAACAACTTTTGAGCAATTTTTGGATTTTTGAGCATTTGACTCTCACACATGCTCCAAATGTTTTCAAACCCTACCAAAAGCCTTATATAGTTATAAAACATGTAATAAGGACCTTCAAACCCCTATTTGACTTGTCTACCCTTTAGAACACAAAAATTATCTATATAGTCTACTTAAGCAACTACAAGCAATTTAGAACTTTGGAATCTACTAAATGAGGAAAAGTGTTATGGCATCCAAGGATTTGGAATTTTTCAATGGATTTATGATTATAGTGGGTTAGGTTAGCTCATTTGTGCTCATTCACACTTTGGGTCATTACTACTGGTATCTTTCCACCAATAACAGACCCTTTAAAGGGGACATACCAGAAGGAGATAGACAAAATGGATCCACAATAAGGGGAAAAAATTTTTGTTTCTCCCAAAGGGTAAAGAGAATACACTCATATTCTTAGAGATTCCCCCAAATAGGCCAAGAAGCTTAATTAAGACTAATAAAAAGTGGAATATGCCACTCACATTTGAGACCCAATAAAGGGTCAAGATATTTTATTAACCACAAGGGTGAGGAGAATACTATCTTACAAAAAATAAGTCCTAATTGAAACCTTTATGTGCCTAAGAAAAGAAGAAACCAATATATGCCACACATGGAAATGAAATGAACACTAAGCACACTTAGTTTATTTTTTCTTTTCTTGGGCAGTCTTGTAAAAGTGTTAGTAGTCTCTATTACCAAATATTCTTTGATATTGTTTGTATTATTTTCTAATATATTTCTTGATAGTTTTCATTTTTGGAAACATGTATTCAATATTTGATTTTTGCATTTAGAGTTAGAAAATTGTCTAACAGCTAGATAATTTGTAGCAGTACAAAGATAGATGAGATGTGTATAGATAACACATTGAGAGTTAGATTATGCATAGTTGAGGAAATTTGTATGAAAGTGTCATGATGATGTGTGCTAGTGAAAAGGTTTGTATGGATAGTATGACTTGAGTTACAGTTGAAGCAATAGTACAAGTATTTAACAAAGCATAAAAGAGCATTGTAGTAATCAAAGTTGTATGGCTTAAGGAATTATTTTGGTAAAAAAAATTACTAAGTCATGACAAGCCCACTATGTGGATATTATTTCTAAAATTATTTTATATTATGTCAAGCATGTGAAGACATGAATGTTGGAAATATAGATGGAGTAACTGAGAGGGGCAGTGAATCAGTTACCACAAAAATATTCCCATAGATCCTTTAGATTTTATTATAAACTTAGTTACTTCTGTCACTCAATAGCCACAAAGAAAAATTTTGTAACTCGGTAGATGTATGTTAACTTATTGAGCATTCACAAAGATTTAACATCCATGCATAAAAGAAATAACATCAACACAAGAGACACTAGATTTAATGTGAAAACCCAATATGGGAGAAACCACCAAGTAACTAGCTACTGATTTTCACTCTTCTGAAGTGAGCCATGTTAGGAGCCAACCCTATTAAAGGTTACAAAACACACTATGAAGTGTGACCTTGTTAAATGATTTAATCACCCTACTAGGAGTGGCTTTGCTAGAGGACTTAAAAACAATTCAATAGAACTATCCACCTTATTACAAGGTTTACAAAAATGGCTGTTAAACCAACTTTGTTAAGAGATTTAAGAATCATTGCTACAATGATGAAAAGGTAACAATGAAGTGACTTGAATGAGATGCAACTAAAATTTGCTATTATAGATCTCTATTTTGCTTTACCAGATCCTCTCTGATCAAATACACCTTTGCTACTCCTCAAGGATATGTGATCCTTCTTCAAAATTCACTTAGACTTTCCTTTTCACACAATCAACTTACTTGTATGCTCGCTCATTCATTTATCCATCCATGCATACTTTAGAATTCACAACTTAGCCTTTTATTTATACCATACAACTTATCCAGTCGACTCATTTACAGTTTATAATTACTAATAATCATTACATCAGTTGGCTACATTCATTACATGAAACAATTATACTTTATATACCAAAATAATGAAATCTTTCATTGGCCGACCCTGCTCTATAAACACTACTCCAAAAATGATTTCCAGTGTTAACCAACTAGAGCTCGATAAACACTACAAATTCTGCAAAATCCTTTAGAGACTGAGTGAACTTGGTAAACACTAACTTTCCTTCACTGACCTTGTGATCTCGGTAGAAATTGACTTCTATCATAGAAACCATCAACGCCTGAGTAAGCTCGATAGAAACTATCTCCATAGTGTAATTTCTACAAATGCTTGGTAGACTTTGTAAATCACTTTGCTGACCATCTAAGCTCGGTAGACTTTGTATTTTACTTTGCTGACCAACTAAGCTTGGTAGGCTTAGTCTGATAACTGATATGAAATTTGTGTAACATCAAAGACAACATACAATTGAACAACTATATCCAACAATCTCCCTCTTTGGCATTGATGGCATCAAAACATGTCATAACAGAATGAAATTTGAGAACAAGTCTTTTTTTGATAGAATATTTCTCCCTCTTAGATTTTATTCTACAAACTTCTCAAATGTAGTAATCTCCCTCTGTGAAGGAATTACATAGCTTCTCATCAAATAGTAGATTCTTCACAAACAATTTTGAATTTTAGAAATATATGATAGTATACTCTCCCTCTTTGACAACACATGCCAAAGACAACACAAACCAAATGAGTAGCAATGTACCTTAAGTACTTATTCATATACAATGTTCCCATGACTATGCTACATCAACTGAAAAGATTTCCAACTTAATTCCTATTGATGCATCACTAAAACTTCATTTTGGTGAGCCTCAGATAGGGGAATGACCCCTAACATACCTCTTAGATACAAGAATGCATCCTTAGGTAATGGCTTGGTGAATATGTCAGCAATTTGTTCATTTGTATAGACAGGTTCCAATCTGATCTACTTATTCTACACCAATTCCCTGACAAAATGATATTTTATTGCAATGTGCTTGGTTTTTGAATGCATCACTGGATTTTTAGATATGTTTATTGCACTTGTATTGTCACAAAACATAACAATAGGTTCTTTGATTTCCACCTTCATGCCTTCCAGTAATTATTTGAACCAAACAATATTAGAACAGTTTACTGCTGCTGCAAGATACTTTTCTTCTGCTATAGATTGGGATGCACAATTTTTCTTTTTACTTGTCTAAGAAACTAACCTCTTTCCAAGAAAGAATGCTCCTCCAATTGTACTCTTTTTGTCATCAATGTTTCCTGCGCAATCAACATCAGTAAATAGTTTCAAATATAGATTACCTCCAAATTTATACCACAATCCATAATCTTTGGTGCCTTTCAAGTATCTCATGATCCTTTTTATTGCCATCATGTGATTTTTTCTTGGTTTTGTTAAAAATCTTGCTACAATACCAACTACAAGAGCAATATCTGGCCTTGTACGAACTACATACTGAAACTTTCCAATCATTGATCTATATAATGTCTGATCTACCTCCTTTGATTCATCATCCTTGGTAAGCTTTAGTCTAGTGCACATAGGGGTTCCAACTAGTTTACAATCTTCCATCCCAAAATTTTTAAGTATCCCCTTGATGTATTTAGATTGAGTGATGTAGAGACCATTCTTACTCTGCTGAATTTGAAGACCAACAAAGAATTTAATCTCACCAAACATTGACATTTCAATTTCGTTGTCCATTTTCTTTGAAAATTCTTTGCATAGATCATCATTTCCTGTAAACAAAGTATCATCCATAAATATTTCTACCAAAAAAATCTTTTTATCTGGTCCTTCCTTGATGTACAAACTATTGTTATCATTAGTTCTCTAAAAACCAATCTGAATAAGATAGTTATGCAATCTTTCATACCATGCTCTAGGGGCTTGTTTTAGACCATATAATGCTTTGTGTAATTTTCAAACCATGTCCTTTTCTGGATCAAAAAAACCTTTAGGTTGTTCAATGTAGACTTCTTCATCTAGTATTCCATTGAGAAATGATAATTTGACATCCATCTAATAAACCTTAAATCCTTTGTATGTAGCATATGCAAGTAAGGTCTTGACACCTTCCAATCTTGCAATAGGAGCAAAAATCTCTCCATAGTCTATTCCTTTTTCTTGAGAGTATCCTTTACATACTAGTCTAGCTTTGATTCTCGATACCTTACCATCTTCATTCAGCTTATTTCTGAATACCCACTTAGTTCAAATCACATTTATATCTTTAGGCCTAGGTACAAATGTCCATGTTTTGTTTTTCTCTATTTTCTCTATCTCTGAATTCATAGCCTCAATCCAACTTTCATTTTCTAATGCATCTTTGACATTTCTAGGTTCAAAATCAACAAGTAAACAAGTACCTTTTAGCTTACTTCTTCTTATAGTACCTTTGAATTTGTCTCCAATGATTTAATCTAGAGCATGATGTCTCCTAACATACTTAGCTAATACAGGTTCCTTGCCTTTTGAATGAATTGCATTGTCATCCTCTTGTATTTTAACTTAAGGTTCTAGTTGTTCTGTCTGATCTAACTATTGCTCAGGTTTTTCAAATTTGGTAGGCATTGGCTTGGTAGCATCTAAATGTGACTCGGGTTCCTATAGCTCAGTTTGAACTTCTTGCAACTCGGTGACTAAAGAGTTGAGAGTAAAAGTTTCCTGATTGATAGATGTATCTAGCACTATATCAGGTTCAATGAAAACAAATCTCCCTTAATCTTCTAGTTTCTTTTTTTCTTCTTCTTCAGTCCTTTCTATAAACTCGTTAATTTTCACATGTGCACTTTCTATGACTTTGTAAGTAGAAAAATTCAAACTTTTATATGGTTTACTCTTGCAAGAGTAACCCAAAAATATTCCTTCATCACCCTTCAAATCAAATTTACCTTTTCTAGATTCTTTTAGGTAACTTACATTGCATTTATAGCCATAGCATAACTCATAGGGCATTTTGAATGAGTCCTTCTTTAGTTGTACTCAGTTCAAGGTATGAATTGAAGTGTTGATAGCTTCCTTCTAGTATTTGATAGCAATATTTTTTTCAATCATTAAAGTTCTTACATAGTCCATGATAGATTGTTTCCTCCTTTTAGCTATTCCATTTTTCTCGTGAGTTCCAGGTGCTGATACCTATCTTTTAATTTCCCTTTGAATGCAAAAGTTATTGAATTCATGGGAGATGAATTCACCACCTTTGTCTGACCTCAAGCATTTTATTCTTTTCCCTATTTCCTTGTCTACTCTGGCCAAATACCATTTGAACTTCTCAAATGCTTCTGATTTCTCTCTCAAGTACATGACAGTCATCATTCTAAAGTAATCATCAACAAAAAGAATGAATAACTTTTCTCTAGTATAGCTTCCAATTCCAATAGGTCCACACAAATCAATATACACAATTTCCAAAACTTCTTCAGATTGATAGTTCTTACTTTTAAAGCTAGTCTTTTCCATCTTACAAATCTGACAATTCTTGCATAAACCAACATCAAGTTTGTTTATACTAGGAATGCCTCTTACTTTCCTACATTTGCTTATTTTCACCAGATTATCAAAGTTTAGATGACATAACCTTCTGTGTCATAACCAACTTTCTTCAACTTGAGCAATAAAACATGAACATTCACCAAGTTCAAGATAGAACAAGTTGCATTTTGTCAATATGCCTCATCCAATCAGCTTTCATTTGTCATCCGGCAAGCTTGCTTTTTCATGCATGAATTCCACTTTGAATCCAATATTGATTAGTTGTGCCACACTCAATAAATTATGTTTTAGACCTTCAACCAAATAGGAATTATCACAAACAAGTTCTTTGGTTAGTGAGATTCTTCCTCTTCCTTTTATGCAACAAGGTTCATTATTACCAAATCTCACACTACCACCATCATAGTCTTCAAAATGTTCAAACTTTGTTTTGTCACTAGTCATATGATGAGAGAAACCACTATCTATGATCCATGTATCATTTTTTCTCACATGAGAGATAAGTGTCATTTTATCTTCCTCATCATTATTAGATTCATCTTTCATAGCAATATAAACAATTTCATCTTCACCATGATCAGAATCATTAGAATCGTTAGCCATGAAACATATTTTCTTACCTTTCTTCTTGAATGATTTGAAGTATTTCTTGCCATTGCACTTGTGACCTTTCTTCTCATCCTTATTTTTCTTGTTTGGGCACATAGTAGCAATATGTTCAATTTCCTCAGATGAAAAATAGATTAGAGGAACCTTACCTTTGTATTTCTCTTTGCCTCTAGAATATTTCCTTCCGAGCAGAGCTTCAACCACCTCAAGATCACTGTCAAAACTCTGTTCTAATTCTTCTTCACTTTCTGACTAAGAATCCTTTATCTTCTTGCCCTTCTCTTTGAGTGAAAGCTTGGCTTCAAATGCTGATTCAATATTCTTGGAAGCTGAAACATAATTGTCATAGTTATCTAGCTCAAATGTAGTCAATCTTCCTACTATTGCTTCTAAATTTCTCTTATGATTTGCTTCACATCTTCTTTCTTAAATTTCAGAAAGTGTAATTGCATAAATGGGGAGTAATTTTCTATGAACTTTACTTACAATTGTTTCCTCTTCAATGTCTCCTCTAGAAGCCTTGATTGCACTGACAACTACTTTGACTCTTTCAACATATTTGGCAATGTTTTCAACCTCTCTCATCCTCATCTGATCAAATTGTCCTCTTAGACTTTTTGCTTCAGCTCTCCTTACATTATCATCACCTCCATAGATATCTTTCAGCTTGTTCCACATTTCAAAGGTAGTTTTGCAGTTCTTGACATCATCAAATTTTTCATATCTTAGGGTAGATGCAATGTCTATCATCATGGTGTTATGAGTCTTCTTCTTAGCAATGTCATTGATAGATAGTGTACCAAAAAGACTCACATATTTTTCATCAAGATATTTCAATCTTGTATCTCCAATGGAAGCCAGATGGAGTCTCATGAGACCTTTCCATGCTGAAAAGTTATCCCTATTAAGCCTTGGAATTTCCCTCTCGTATGACATCCTGATCTTTAGCTTAGATCCGTGAAATCCTTCTTGGAAGCACCAAATGCTCTAATACCAATTGTTGGAAACATAGATGGAGTAACTGAGAGGGGGTGAATTAGTTTCCACAAAAATATTTCCATAGATCCTTTAGATGTCTTATAAAATTAGTTACTAATGTCACTTAGGAGCCACACAGAAAAATATTGTAACTTGGTAGATGTATGTTAACTTATTAAGAATTCACAAAGATTTAACATGCATGTATAAAGGAAATAACATCAACACAAGAGACACTAGATTTAACATGGAAATCCAATATGGGAAAAACCACCAAGTATCTAGCTACCAATTTTCACTCTTCTAAACTGAGCCTTGTTAGGAGCCAACCTTGTTAAAGGTTACAAAACACACTGTTAAGTGTGACTTGGTTAGAAGATTTAATCACCCTGCTAGGAGTGGCCTTGCTAGAGGACTTTAGAACAATTCAGTAGAACTGTTGACCTTGTTAGATGATTTACAAAATGGCTATTAGACCAACTCTATTGAGAGATTTTGGGAATTACTACTACAATGGTGAGAAAGTAATAATAACTGACCTAAATGAGATACAACTGAACTTTGTTGATATAGATCTCTACTTTGCTTCAATAGATCCTCACTAATCAAATACAACTTTTCTACTCTTCAAGGATATTTGATCCTTCTTCAAAATTTTCTCACACTTCCTCTTCACACAATCAACTCACTTGTATGCTCACTCATTCATTCATCCATCCATGCATTTGAAATCACAACTTGACCTTTTATTTATATATTAAAAATTGTCAAGTTGACTCATTTACAAGTTACATTTACCAATAAACAATACATCAATCAGCTACAAACATTACATGAAACAAATAAACTTTATTTCCCAATACAATGAAATCCTTTATTGGCCGACCCAACTCGGTAAACACTACTCCAGAAAATGATTTCTGGTGTTAACCAAGTGAAGTTTGGTAATCACTACAAACTCTACAAAATCCTTTGGAGACTGAGTGAACTCAGTAAGAACTAACTTTCCTTTGCTGACCTTGTGAGCTCGGTAGAAACTGACTTCTGCCACAAAAACCTTCAACACCTGAGTAGGCTTGGTAGAAATTGTCTTCGCAGTGTAACATCTAGAAATGCTCAGTAGACTATGTAATTCACTTTGCTAACCTTCTAAGCTCGGTAGACTCTGTCTTTTGCCTTACTGACCAACTGAGCTCGGGAGACTCTATCTTTTGCCTTGCTAACCAACTGAACTTGGTAGACTCTGACTGATAACTGATATGACATTTGTGTGATATCAAA
The DNA here is from genome assembly GCA_028749045.1 of Cupressus sempervirens. Taxonomy (NCBI): domain Eukaryota; kingdom Viridiplantae; phylum Streptophyta; class Pinopsida; order Cupressales; family Cupressaceae; genus Cupressus; species Cupressus sempervirens. Next base: position 279,118,003 of record CM053786.1, on the reverse strand, counting down.
GACAACACACAATTGAACAATTGTATCCAATGATCTCTCTCTTTGGCATTGATGGCAACACATGTTAGAGTAGAATGAAATTTGAAAACAAGTCTTTTCTAATAGAATGTTTCTCCCTCTTACATTTCATTCCACAAACTTCTCAATTATAGTAATCTCCCTCTATGAAGGAATTACATAGCTTCTTTACAAACATCAAACTTCTTCACAAAACAAATTCAAATTTTAGAAAGATATGACATTATACTATATATCTCTTAACAACACATGCCAAAGACAACACAAACCAAATGAATAGCAGTGTACCTTACGTACTGATTCATATGCAATATTTCCATGATTATTCTACATCAATTGAAAGATCTTCAACTTCATACCTGTTGATGCATCACTAAAACTTCATTTTAGTGAGCTTAAGATAGGGGAGCGGCCCCTAACATACCTCTTAGATACAAGAATGCATCCCTAGGTGAAGGCCTAGTGAATATGTCAGCAATTTTTTCTTTTGTATGGACATATTCCAATATAATCTCCTTATCCTACACCAATTCTCTGACAAAGTGATACTTTATTGCAATGTGCTTGGTTTTTGAATGCATCACTAGATTTTTGGATATTTTGATTGTACTTGTATTGTCACAAAACATAACAACAGGTTCTTTGATTTCCTCCTTCATGTCTTCCAATAGTTATTTGAACCAAACAATATTAGAATAGTTTACTGCTACTACAACATACTCTACTTCTGCTATAGATTGAGATGTACAATTTTGCTTTTTACTAGTCCAAGAAACCAACCTCTTTCCAAGAAAGAAAGCTCCTCCACTTGTACTCTTTTTTTCATCAACGTTTCCTACCCAATTTGCATTAGTAAAAACTTTTAGATCTATATTACCTGCAAATTGGTACCATAATCCATAATCTTTAGTGCCTTTCAAATATCTCATTATCATTTTGATTTCCATCATGTGATTTTCTCTTGGTTTTTCTAAAAATCTTGCTACAATACAAACTGTAAGAGCAATATCTGGCCTTGTATGAACCACATACTGCAACTTTCCAATCATAAATCTATACAATGTCTGATCTACCTCCTTTGATTCATCATCCTTGGTAAGTTTCAGTCTACCACACATAGGAGTTCCAACTGGTTTGCAGTCTTCCATACCAAACTTTTTTAGTATCTCCTTCATGTATTTAGATTGAGTGATGTAGATGCCATTCTTACTTTGCTGAATTTTAAAACCAACAAAGAATTTGATCTCTCCAAACATTGACATCTCAAATTCCTTGTTCATTTGTCCTAAAAAATCTTTGCAAAGATCATCATTCCCTGTGAATAAAGTATCATCCACAAGTATTTTTGCCAAAACAATCTTATTATCTAGTCTTTGCTTGATATACAAGCTACTATTATCGTTAGTTCTCTGAAAACCAATCTGAATAAGATAGTTATGCAATCTTTCATACCATGCTCTAGGGGCTTGTTTCAGACCATACAATTCTTTGTGTAATTTGCAGACCATGTCCTTCTTATCTAGATCAACAAAACCTTTAGGTTGTTCAATGCAGACTTCTTCATCAAGTATACCATTGAAAAATGCTAACTTGACATCCATTTAATAAACCTTAAATCCTTTATCTCCAACATATGCAAGTAGGGTCCTGACACCTTCCAATCTTGAAACAGGAGAAAAAGTCTCTCCATAGTCTTTTCCTTCTTCTTGAGAGTATCCTTTGCATACCATTCTAGATTTGTTCTTTGACACCTCACCATCTTCATTCAACTTATTTCTAAATACCCACTTAGTTCCAATCACATTTTTATATTTAGCCATAGGTACAAGAGTCCATGTTTTGTTTTTCTCTATCTGCTCTATCTCTTCATTCATAACCTCAATGCAACTTTCATTTTCTAATGCATCTTTGAAATTTCTAGGTTCAAAATCAGCAAGTAAACAAGTACCTTTCAACTTACTTCTTGTCATAGCTCCTTTAGATTTGTATCCAATGATCTGATCTGGTGTATGATGTCTTCTGACATATTTTGCTGGTACAAGTTCCTTTCCTTTTGAATGAATTGTGTTCTCATCTTCTTGCACTTCAACTTTAGGTTTTGGTTATTTTGTCTATTACTTTAGTAATTCAAACTCAGCATGCATTGGCTCAATAGCATTAGAATGTGACATAGTTTCCTTCAACTTAGTTTGAACCTCTTGCAACTCAGTTACTAAAGACTCAGGAGTAGAAAATTCCTAATTGATAGGTGTATCTATCACTGTATCAGGTTCAGTGAAAAAAAATCTCCTGTAGTCTTCTAGTTCCCTTTGTTAACCTCAAAATGGTTTTTGACAATTGAGTGCCAACACACTTAATCACTTTCTACATTGGAGCTGAGTACACCATGTATGTCGAGCCACAACATGAGTTGAGTCAGGAAAGACTTTAGGTGCTGAGTGAAGTTCAAGTGCTGAATGACTTTAGGTGCCGAGCATGATACAAGTGCTGAGTGACATTTGAGTACCGAGTCTTAGACAATACCAAGAAATACAGAAATGCAACAAGTGCCGAGTAAGCTAGTGTAATATAAGTGTCAAGCATTAGAGATCTGTAAGTGTCGAGCAACACAGAATGCACATATGAGTTTGTAACATTACAAATTAAGATGTAAACCATTTTTATGGCCTACATATGATTAATCTCAAAGGATTAAAAGATAAGATCAAATCTTTTGTATTTCTGATGCAATCAACTTGCAGCCAAAAAAAAAAATGCAGAAGGCATGCAACCAATAAGAGAACTGCAAGAAATGAGTAGGAAATAGAGATTCAATATGGATCATAGATCCATACCTAACCCTCAGTCTTTGAATGTCTCTATAAGGAAGATGAAATCACATTGAACAAAATGCTGGATGGATGAGGATGTGAAAAGAAAACTAATTCTTAGAGAAAAGAGTATCAGATCAAAGAGGATCACGATCAGAGAAAGCAGATCAAGTGCTTGAATTCAGCAATTGAAGGATTGTAAGCTATCAGGTTCATTATACCTAATACTCTCCAGGAATTGTATTAGAAAGAAAACCCTATGGTAATAGGTTAGCTTAGCAGCTATTTTGTAGATCCTATAAATAGGTGATGAAATCCTTTAATAGGGTAACACTTCTTGTAAAGTGTTTGAAATCCTTTAACCAGGTCACTATTGATACAGTGTAAATCCTTTAATAGGTTAGGCCTTTAACAGGGCAGACCATCACAAGTGGTTAAAAATTATTGCTGTAGTAATTTTTGTGGGTATGATCCCCACCCCAATTTTACCTTCTTATTCCTGGAGGGTTTCTGGGTAACCAAAATCTCAAGTGTTATGTGGTGATGCTTATGTGTTTTTCATAATTGTTTGATACATTTATATGCACGCAATCTACTTTCAGTTAAGAAAAAGTTTTAATGGTCAAAGCACAGTACTTTCAATTCACCACCCCCCCCCCCCCCTCAGAAGCATTATTCCTATTTGAATATTCCAACAATTGGTATCAGAGTGTGCAAGGTTCTCACAAGAAGAAGTCTAGCAACTTGGAGAAAAAGATCTAAAGATGGAAGTCATCAAACATGGGAAGATTATTGACAATCAAGTGATTGATGTGCAACTAGATCTACACAAAGTAGAGGAAGCAAGGGAGGAATTGAAAAAATCCTTGAAGAGAAGGAAGGATATAGCCATAGCTGAAAATGATATAAACTACAAGGAGATTGATACCACAAAACTGTGTACCAATGGAGACACTAAAGAGTTTGATGCAACAATAGCAGAACTGATGGAGAAAAACAAAGTTCAAGCAGATGAGATAAGATCTCTCAAGATGGAACATGAATCTCAGGCCATAATGTTATGTGAAATCACTAAACAAAAGAAAAGAGCAGTTGAGGATAGAGTCATGATGGAAAATGAAAAAATAAATCTTGCAAACAGACTTGAAGAAAAATGTACTGAATTGACAAGGATCTCAAACATGCAGATGGATACACTTGCCCAAATGATGAATCTTCATCATGAACTCAATATGAAAGATATTGAGATCTCTACTTTGAAGATGTAGAATGAACAACTACAAAATGAATTGAATAGAGAAAAAGAGGTAGCAAAGAATCTCAACAAATCAAGTGAAGCCATCAAGTACTTTGAACAATTGATGAAATTTCCAAGATCAGCTCATGATACATTAGGACTTGGATACAACAACACTGAAATTGGACAATCATCAAAGAGTGCTAAACAAAGAAGTGACAAAGGTAAGGATTCTAAACCTAATTGTCATTACTGTAATAAAAGGGGGCATACTGCTAATGTTTGCAGGAGTAGAAGAATCAATCAGACAAACACACCCAAAAACAAAAGTTACTATCACAAGTGCAACATGCAAGGACATATGACACAAGATTGCAGATCCAGAGTTACAAGGACACAAAGATTTGATGGACATTTTCATAATTGTAAGAAGTTTGGACACAGAGCATTAGAATGCAGATCAAAGCCTATGTGGACATCAAATCAACCAACAAAAACAAAAGGAAATGAAAGTCAATACCATTGGGATTACAACACTAGGTATAGATGTCATTATTGTCAGGAATATGGACATATACCCTAGAATTGCATAAGAACACATTTTAAAGGGAATTATAGTAGGTGGCTAAGCCAAACCACATGTTTCAATTGCCTAAAAATTGATCATATCAGCAGAAACTATCCTACAAGGTCAAAGGCACCAAAGATTGAAGAAAACAAAGGCAAAGAAAAGATTGATGTGGAACACATCAGAACAGACATAAAGAAGACATGGCAGAAAAAGAATGAATCAAGCACATCCAATGAAAGGATCACTTCACCCACAAGGTCAAGTGATCATTTCTCATCCAATTAATCTCAAGATGAGTCTATAGGGTTGATACATATAAGGAAGTATCATACATCAGCCCTAAACCATAAAGAAGCAATGCAAAGTATGAATCTACATGAAATAAGATGCCAAGACAAAATTTTGATGCCAAGTTGTCTTTGGATGCCGAGTAAAATTCTAGTGGAAGCCGAGTTCCTAACAGTGACCGAGTTGATGACTGATGCTGATTTGGGTAGCTCCTATGGAAGCCAAGTAAAATAGAAATGTAGTGCAAGCCAAGTAATGTTAAAAATCCTTCATAATCCGAGTTTGCAGTTGAGCATTTAATGCTATGGAAATAGGGTATATTATTGCGATTTCAATCATTTTTTCCCCATCGCAATCAAGAAGAAAAGGAGATAAAGAGCACAGAGTGACTTCATAGCAGAGAATCCAGCATTCCAAGTAGATTGCAACCTCCTACAATGTGTTTTCATCGATCTTGAGGTATTTTCATTTGTGCTGAGCTATGCAGTTTCATATTTCTATGTAAAGGAAACCCTAGTTTGCATAAATGGCTTCAAGTTCTAAGAAAACCCAAGAAAAAGAATTGTTTGAAGTCCAACTAGTATCAAATGAAGTTAGGCAACCCAATTTTCACCCTATTCCTGAAGTTGGATACAAAAATGACCCAGTCGGAGCCCTTTCTTGCATACCCCCAAACGTTGTCATGGTTCAGGACGTAAGAAGATGTTACAATTGCAAGATAGGAGCCCTAGGAGACATGGAAATTTGAGAAGCCTTTGCAAAGTTGTGTGTCGATGGAGTATTGAAAGAAGAATTCAAAATTGTTGAAAGGAAGGGTTTGACACAAATTTTGAGTTTTCCCTTCGTGTTCAAGACAGACTAGATTAGACTTGTATTAAGAAAAATTCATGATGGTAGTTTGTGGTTGGAAGAAGTCCTTGTCAAGATCACAAAAAGAATAATTCATAGGGTAACTGGATATCCTACCCTAGATCGGCACAAGACCTTGAGAAGTGAATCCAAGGAAGTCATTGAAAATAATATAGGTGCTCAGTGGAACAAGAGAGGAATGACTATTCATACCATTTAGGATCCTCTAGTTGAGTTTGTTGTTAGAGTTATTGCCCACAAATTCTACCAATCCAGTAGACTCAATAGTGTGTCATGTATAGTAGTAGATGTAGGTTACAAACTGGTGAAAAAGGATCATACTTATGATCTTTCTGAACTGCAACTACAACAAATAACTAAAAACCTAACAGCCATAAGAAGGACAAAGGGTGCTCAATGTAAATTTGATGCAATTTTGGTTTGCATATTCTTTTATGTTCAGAATGAATTTCCTTTTTTTGGAAAAGTGACATGCAGGAGTGATAGGACTATCATATCCCAAAAAAATGAGTATATAGAACAAATGGGAGAAAATTTTGATACTCTGATGACAAGCTATTTTGAGGATTTCAACAAATCCATGAAGCAAAGGGTGAGAATACCAGTTTCTTTAGTGGAAAAACACATTAATGATATATTCTTATTAGTTGATATTGACTTCACCTACATTCAAGCTGCAATTCCAAGGGTAAGATGGCTAAGGCCATTTGGTTATGAAATTAACATTGATGAAGCATCTGCAGCAATAACAACATTATTGGCAGAAGAGATAGATAAGAGTGCCCCACATTTTGGCACTTATGATGTGGTAAGATCAAAAATAAATATAGAATTAAAAACTGCCTCCACATTGAAAAAGAAAGATAAATTAATGAAGAAAATTAAGAAGCAATTTGGTGAAGGGGTAGCAGCTGAAGCTAAAGAAGATGATGATGACAATGATGATGAAGAGGATGAACAAGAGCAAGGCCCAATGGAATTAACTCAAGGCCTAGGTGAAGACAAGGAGGAAGGTGTTGAGGAAGAAGAAACAAAGGAAGCACCAACCCAGGCTGAACCAAAGAAGAGAAAGGCAAAAGATCAGCCTCCATCTCAGCCCAAAACAAAGAAAATTGCCACGCCATCACCTCGAAAGCCACAAACCAAAGCTGCAACAAGGGCCTCTACTCAAAAAGCTAAAGAGGAAGCTATTAAGAATAAACCAATCAAAAAGACACAGGAAGAGCCAAGGAAAAGAAGAAAATATGTGGCTCAACCTGATAGTGATGAAGAAGATCAATCTGAAAAGGTAAGCCATTCTTCAATTGATATATTATGTAAAAAGATTGGAAATGGAGATTTAAGCAATATAAATAAAGTTGATTTCAATGAGTTCACTAAAGAAGAACAGAATAGAATAGAAGAATCAATTTATGGAATGATGGCACAGTTCAAGTACACCCCTCTTGAACTAGATGGACAATTACCAAATGAACTATCAAAAATTGTAGAAGACAAATGGCATTTCTGTTTAAGAATGGAAAAGGAGATGAGAGAAACAACCCTAGCAAGCATACTGCCTGATTTGACTAAGGAGCAAATAGAAAAAGTAGTCAAAAGGCACAATGCCAGGTTTACACCTAAATACAGGGCATTCTTCATTCTCCAAAAAAAAATGGAAGATATTGTACAAAGAACAACCAAATCATGGAAGAACTTGTACAAAAAGATTGAAGATTTTCTTGAAGAAGAATACAAGGAAGAAGCTACTGCTCCACCAGAAGAGAGAAGAAAACAAAGAGAAGAAAAGACCAGAGTAGAGCAAGGTAGAGGAGGAGAAAAGAAGGAAGAAGAAAAGAAACAAGAAGAAGAGAAGAAGGTAGAAGAAAAGAGAGAAACAAAGGAGGAGACACAAAAGCAAGATGAAATGGCAACAGCTGAGCAAGAGCAGCAACAAGATCAGAGTGTGCAAGACACACAATTGCCACCACCAAGCCCTCCACATGTGCCCATCATACCTGTAGAAACAATAACTATACAGGATGTTCTTGACACTTCTACTTAGAACACTAATCCATTAACTACAGAAGATCTCAAAAGAATCCTTGACCAATCTACGCAAGAAGCAAGATTACGTGCAGATCCAGTATTGGTCAGTATAGATGAATTACAGAAACTAGTAGAAAACACAATTAGAGATAAGGTGAATCCATAAGAACCATGTTCCAACATCTCTACAGCTACTAGTGGTCAACTTAAAATGCGAACAGTTGTTTCAACAGGCATAATTGACACCATAGTTCAAAAGACGAGTGCAACAGCAGACAAAGAAATAGAACAAATAGGACAGACTATTACATCTGATCCTATAGCACAAACACAAGGTGCACTTCCTGCAATTACAATAATTGATCAAGGTAGACATCAGGAGGAGAAAATAGAAGAAACCCCTAAAGAGCAGGAGGCAATAAAAACATTGATAAATTTGCCTACCTCAGGGACTCCTTCACAAAAGCCTTTACAAATATCAGCACCAGGATCAAGCTCTACAAATATTGCAAGGGTACTTCACTATGGAGACCCTGAACTAGATGAGGAGATAGTCATACCTAGTTATAACTCAAAAACAATAAACATTGATCAAATCAATAAGGTGCAGGAAGCACTAAACAAAAGAAAGAGGCAAGAGATACTCAGAAAAGAGTATCAACAAAAGCAAACAATGCATGAAATTAAAGATATATTTATGGATGCTTTCAGTATTTAGTTGCTAGATGAGTCAAAGCATATCATGGAACAATTATCAGATATTGTTGAACAGGTGACAAATGCAGACCTAGAGACAAATGCAAAACTCATGGAATGGTCTGAAAGAAAATTTCACGAAAAAGTTAATGAGAAAATATCCAGTGAAATAACACTTTCTTAGATTGAATTGGCAAAGGTTATAGACAAAGTCAAAAAGGTACTTGAGAATATATTCTCATTGTAAAAAAAGTTGTGTAACTTTTCATATTTCACACAAGAGACTAGCCAAAAGATAATGAGCCTGGAGAGAAATTTGAATATTTCTAGCATGCAGCTACCTAAAGATCCAACTCAAAGTGAGAAGCATTTTTCTCAAATGCTTCACAGTCAAAAAGAAATAGTTGTACTAACAACAGAAGAGGCCACTATCAAGGCCAAACTATTACAGCTCCAATCTTCTATTACCCCACATTTGGAAATCCTCCATAAAGAACAAGTCTATGCTGAAACTGTTCTCAAGAAAGACCCTAATCTTTCTACATTAGAAGGACTTATTCACCTTGCTGCAGAGACTACCCTCCAACATAAATCATTGGAAATTGCTTTGTATAATTGGGATGCATCTCTTAGGATGATTATGGAGGTAAACAACACATTTTTGGTGAACTATGGTCTTAACCCTTAAAAACCCTCTGCCATAAGTGTCAAAAAGGGGGAGATAAAATTTTTAAAAAAAGGGGGAGACAAGATAATGGGGGAGAAAAGATAAAAAAGGCGGAGCATGATATACAACATCAAATTTTGGTTACCAAGATAGCACTGATAATGGCATAATCAACTCAGGGGGAGTGGGAGTTACAATACTTTTGAGGTATATATATTGTACATTGCAAATTTTGATTAAGGTTTTAAAAACCTCTGTATATACCAAGCTGATTAGTACATGTACTCATAAGGGCAGTTAAGTGTTTTTGTCACTCATGTCAAAGGGGGAGATTGTTAACCTCAAAATGGTTTTTGACAATTGAGTGGAAACACACTTAATCACTTTCTACATTGGAGCTGAGTACACCATGTATGCCAAGCCACAACATGAGCTAAGTTAGGAAAGACTTCAGGTGTTGAGTGAAGTTCAAGTGTCGAATGACTTTAGGTTCCGAGCATGATACAAGTGCCAAGTGACATTTGAGTGCTGAGTCATAGACAATGCCGAGCAATACAGAAATGCAACAAGTGCTGAGTAAGCCAGTGTAATATAAATGCCGAGCATCAGAGATCCGTAAGTGCCGAGCAACACAAAATGCACGTATGAGTTTGTAACATTACAAATTTAGATGTAAACCATTTTTATGGCCTACATATGATGAATCTTGAAGGATTAAAAGATAAGATCGAATATTTTGTATTCCTCATGCAATCAACTTGCAGCCAATAAGAAAAATGGAGAAGGCATGCAACCAATAAGAGAAGTGCAAGGAATGAGTGGGAAATAGAGATTCAATATGGATCGTAGATCCATACCTAGCCCTAAGTCTTTGAATGTCTTTATAAGAAAGACAAAATCACATTGAAAAAAATGGTGGATGGACGAGGATGTGAAAAGAAAACTAATTCTTAGAGAAAAGAGTATCAGATCAAAGAGGATCAAGATTAGAGAAAGCAGATCAAGTGCCTAAATTCAGCAATCGAAGGATTGTAAGCTATCAGGTTCATTATACCTAATACTCTCTAGCAATTGTATTAGAAAGAAAACCCTATGGTAATAGGTTAGCTTAGTAGCTATTTTGTAGATCCTATAAATAGGTGATGGAATCCTTTAATAGGGTAACACTTCTTGTAAAGTGTTTGAAATCCTTTAACCAGGTCACTATTGATACAGTGTAAATCCTTTAACAGGGAAGACCATAAGAAGTGGTTAAACATTATTGCTGCAGTAATTTTTGTGGGTATCATCCCCACCCGAGTTTTACCTTCTTATTCCTGGAGGGTTTCTGGGTTACCAAAATCTCAAGTGTTATGTGGTGATGCTTATGTGTTTTTCATAATTGTTTGATACATTTATATGCATGCAATCTACTTTTAGTTAAAGCACAGTACTTCTGATTCACCCCCCCCCCCACCCCCCCCCACCCTCCTCTTAGAAGCATTGTTCCTATTTGAATATTCCAACACCCTTTGGCTTTCTTCTTTACTTCTTTCTACAAACTCATCAACTTTCACATGTGCACTTTTTATGACTTTGTGAGTAGACAAGTTCAAACATCTATATGCTTTACTTTTGCAAGAATAACTAAAAAATATTCTTTCATCACCCTTCACATCAAATTTACCTTTTGTAGATTATTTGAAAATGTAACTTTTTTTCCAAATACTTTTAGGTAACTTACATTAGGTTTATAGCCATACCATAACTCATAAGGGGTTTTGAATGAGTCCTTCTTCATCTATACTTGGTTCAAGGTATGAACTACAATGTTGATAGCTTCCTTCTAGTATTTGATGGAAATGCTCTTTTCAATCATTAAGGTTCTTGCATAGTCCATGATAGATATGTTCCTCCTTTTAGCTATTCCATTTTGCTCAAGAGTTCCAAGGGCTGATACCTATCTTTTGATTCCCCTTTCAATCCAAAAGTTATTGAATTCATGGGAGATGAATTCACCACCTCTATCTAACCTGAAAAATTTTAGTCTTTTGCATGTTTCCTTCTCAAATCTAGAAAAATACCATTTGAACTTCTCAAATGCTTCTGACTTCTCTCTTAGGTACATGATATTCATCATTCTTGAGTAATCATCAAGAAAAACAATGAAGAACTTTTCATCAGTATAGCTTTCAATTCCAATAGGTCCACACAAATCAGTATGCACAATTTCTATAACTTCTTTAGATTGATAGTTCTTACTTTTAAAGCTAGTCTTTCCCATCTTACCAATCTGACAATTCTTGCATAGAACAAACTCATGTTTCTTTATATTAGGAATGCCTCTTACTTTCCTGAATTTGCTCATTTTCACCAATTTATCAAAGTTCACATGACACAACCTCCTATGCCATAACCAACTTTCTTCAACTTGAGCAATAAAACATGAACATTCACAATGTTTAAGATAGAAAAAGTTACCTTTTGTTTGAGTGCCTGATCCAATTAGCGTTCATTTGTCATCTAGCAGTATTGCTTTTCCATGCATGAATTCCACTTTGAATCCATTATTGAGTGGTTGTGCTACACTTATTAGATTTCTTTTTAGTCCTTCTACCCAATATTCATTATTACATACAAGCTCTTTGGTTAGTGAGATTCTTCCTCTTCCTTTTATGCAACAAAGTTCATTATTACCAAACCTCACACTACCACCATCAGAGTCTTCAAAATGTTCAAACTTTGTTTTATCAATAGTCATATGATGAGAGAAACCACTATCTACAATCCATGTATTTTTTTTGCTCACATTAGAAATAAGTGCCATTTCCTCATCATTATCAAATTCATCTTTTATAGGAATGTAAAACATTTCATCTTCTTCATCATTAGAATCATTAGAATCCTTAGCCATGAAACATGTTTTCTTACCTTTGTCCTTGAATGATTTGAAGTCTTTCTTTCCATTGCAGTTGTGACCTTTCTTCTCATCCTTGTTTTGCTTATTCGGGAACCTAGCTACAATATGTCCAATTTCCTCACATGAAAAATAGATTAGAGGAACCTTACCTTTGTATTTTCCTTTGCCTCTAGAATATTTCCTTGCCAGTAGAGCTTCAACCACATCAAGACCACTGTCAGAACTCTATTCTAATTCTTCTTGACTTTCTGATTGAGAATCCTTTATCTTCTTTCCTTTCTCCTTGAGTGAAAGCTTGGCTTCAAATGTTGATTTAGTGTTCTTGGTAACTGAAACATAGTTATCATAGTTATCTAGCTCAAATGTATTCAATCTTCCAACTATGGCCTCTAAATTTGTCTTATGATTTGCTTCACATCTTCTTTCTTGAATTGTAGAAACTCTAATTGCATAAATGGGAAGTAATGTTCTAAGAACTTTACTTATAATTGTTTCCTCCTTAATATCCCCTCTAGAAGCTTTGATTACACTAACACTTGCTTTGACTCTTTCAACATATTTTGCAATATTTTCATCCTTTCTCATCCTCATCTGATCAAATTTTCCTCTTAGACTTTCTGCTTTATCTCTTCTTACATTATCATCACCTCCATATATATTTTTTAGCTTGTTCCACATTTCAAAGGAAGTTTTGCTATCCTTGACATCATCAACTTCTTCATAGCTTAGGGCAGATGCAATGTATATCATCATGGTGTTATGAGTCTTCTTCTCAGAAATGGCATTAGTAGATAATGTACCAAAAGGAGTTATGTATTTTTCATCAAGATATTTCAATCCAGTGTCTCCAATGGAATCCAGATTAAGTCTCAACAGACCTTGCCATGCTGAAAAGTTATCCCTGTTAAGCCTTGGAATTTCCTTCTTGTAAGACATCTTGATCTTTAGCTTAGATTCTTGAAATCTTTCGTACAAGCACCAAAAGCTCTGATACTAATTGTTGGAAATATAGATGGAGTAATTGAGAGGGGGGTTAATCAATTGCGACCAAAAGAAATCCATAGATCCCTTAGATGTCTTAAAACTTAATTACTGTTGTCACTCAGTATCCACATAGAAAAATGTTGTAACTTAGTAGATGAACTGTGTATTAACTTATTACTGATCTTTAAGCATTCACAAACATTAACATGCATGCAAAATAAAATAACATCAACTCGAGAGACACTATATTTAATGTCGAAACCCAATATGGGAAAAACCACCAAGTAACTAGCTACCAATTTTCACTCTTATGAACTAAGCCCTATTAGGAGCCAACCTTGTTAAAGGTTACAAAACAAACTGTTAGGTGTGACCTAGTTAGAGGATTTAATCACCCTACTAAGAGTGGCCTTGTTAGAGGACTTTAGAACAATTCAGTAGAACTGTCTACCTTGTTAGAGGATTTACAAAATGGTTGTTAGGCCAACTCTGTTAAGAGATTTTAAGAATTACTGCTACATTGGTGAGAAATTAACAATAAGTGACATGAATGAGATGCAACTTAAATTTGCTGATATAGATCTCTATTTTGCTTCAATAGATCCTCCCTGATCAAATACAACTTTGCTGCTCCTCAAAGATATCTGATCTTTCTTCAAAATTTGTTCACACTTCCTCTTCACACAATCAACTCACTTGTATGCTCACTAATTTGTTCATCCATCCATGCATTTGAAATCACAACTTGACCTTTTATTTATACATTACAAATTGTCAAGTCAGCTCATTTACAAGGTACATTTACCAATAAAAAATACATCAGTTGGCTACAAACTTTATTTCCCAAAACAATGAAATCCTTCATTGGCCAACCTAGCTCAGTAAACACTACTCCAAAAAATGATTTCTAGTGTTAACCAAGTGAAGTTCTAAAATCACTGCAAACTTTGCAAAATCTTTTGGAGACCGAGTGAACTTAGTAAGAACTAACTTTCCTTCACTGACCTTGTGAGCTTGGTAGAAACTGACTTCTGCCATAGAAACCTTCAACACCTGAGTGAGCTCATAGAAACTATCTTCATAGTGTAACCTCTAGAAATGCTCAATTGACTCTATAATTCACATTGCTAACCTTCTGAGCTCAATAGACTCTTTCTTTTTCCTTGCTGACCAATTGAGCTCAAGAGATTCTATCTTTTACCTTGTTGAGCAACTGAGCTCGGTAGACTCTGACTAATAACTGATATGACATTTGTGTAACATCAAAGGCAACACACAATTGAACAATTGTATCCAACAAAGAGGAAGTATCCCTATATAATTTCTTGTTGAATATTATCTCCACTTTTATTACCTAGTCATTTGAGATTGTATGAGCAAAGCTTGTCCAATTGAATGCAATTCAATTAAGTTGTATGCCATTTCACTATTGCCTTTAATACAATGAATTAAATAAATTCTTTAGTGAGATTGATATGGTTTCTATGGTAATAGGAAGGATGTGTGCAAGAATGAGTTTTAGTGAGAATCAATGATAATATTGATTTTAATATAGTCCATTAGGTCTAGAAATTGAATGGACTCTAAATCCCAATGGATGAGGCATTGATCTAGTATTTTAGTCTACAGATTGAGAAATCATGAACGAACATCAAGCTAAAATCAAAATCAATTTTACTTTCTTGTTTGAAGAATGTGAATGCTTGTTAGCACTTGTTTGCATTTAACCCCTAAGTTTTAGTTAGCTGCTATTGTCCAGAATTATTTTTAGATCTAAGAAGAATTGTACCCAAATATACTATAAGGGATGTGTATTGTTACAAAATTTCATGGAATGAATGAAATATACGTGTAGTCTCAAGTTGTAAATCTTTCATCCCTCAGGTGCACCCACCTTGGTTTTGCAGATCCAAAAGAGATGAAAATGTTGTATGATTTTTTTTAAGTTGGGTCCAAATTTAAAGAACAAATAATAGTTAATGGGAAGTAACCGATCCTTAGGTTATTGTGGTGTTTATTATTTTGGTATTAAGTAATTTTTTTCTTAATAGTTTAAAAACACCAACACTCAACATCCACTGTTTCACTCGACATACACTAAAATGAACTTTTATTCAGCTCCAACTAATTTTCTACTCATCTTGCACTAACTTTTCTTGACACCTACTATCCATTTGGTCAAGCTTGGTAGAAAAACTTTCCTTAACTTATTCTTCTAAACTTTCTTAGTGTAACCAGTCTTTAACCTTAAGTGGATTATCAATGCATTATGATATCACTATCTTAGCCGATTCTTGTACTCCCTTTTTATATCATAACTCAACCTTTCCTCTAGGTTGTTTTGTTACATATTTTTTGTCAAATCCTCTACATCAATCAAACAAGTGATATTACTTAAATCATATAATCAATGGTCTGACAAGAAAAAAGAAGGTTTGACATTAGTGACAAAACAATGATTGAAACATATTTATCATACTTATATCAATTTGTATTCAATACCTTCATGATTATTTGGATGAAGATATATATGGTATAGCCATAGGGATTTGAGGTAGAAGGATAGGATAACTTAGTGTGTAGATTAAATAAAATTTTATATGGCTTGAAGTAAGAACCTCGACAATGGTATCTGAAATTTGATAGTTTTATTGATGAGTGTGGATACATTAGGTGTGATTCAAATCATTGTGTTTAGTTTAAGAAGTTGGTTGATGACAACTACATTTTCTTATACCAATATGTTGATGATATGATTTTAGATGGGTCTAATATGAATCACATTAAAGGGTTAAAAGAATAGTTAGGACATGCATTTTCTATGAAGGATTTGGGGCCAAAAAAAAAAAATCATTGGTATGAAGATTTGAATAGATTAAAAAAATAGGAAATTGATGTTATATCAAGCTGATTATATTATGAAGGTGTTTCCATGATTCTCTATGAAGAATGCTAAAGCTCTCAGCACACCTCTATCTAGTCATGTGAAGTTGACTAAGGTGAAGTGTCAACAGACACAAGAAGATGCTTATAAGATTTCTAAGGTACGTTATGCTTCAGCTGTAGGAATCTTGATTTATGCTATGGTATGTACAAGGCCAGATATTGTACATGCAGTGGGAGTCCTTAACAGGTATATGAGTCATCCACGAATTGAGCATTGGAATGCAATCAAATGGATTCTTAGATATTTGAGAGGAACATATAGCAAGTCTTTACATTTTTGGGGCTCTGCTACTAATTTACAGTTCTATATTGACTCAGATTTTGGAGGGGATATTGATACTAGATAGAGTACTAAAGCTTATGTATTTAGTGTTGGTGGGGAAATAGTGTGATGTGTTTCTCATTTCAAGGATGTTAACACTTTACCCACTATAGAGGCAAAGTATGTTGATGCTATAGAGACAACTAAGGACATGATATGGCTTCAGTTCTTCCTGGAAGAATTGGGACACCATTAGAAGGATAATTATCTATTTCTAGATAGCTAGAGTGTCAGTCATCTTGCAAATAATTATGTTATACGTACAAAGATAAAATACATATAGTTGTGGTACCATTTTATTTGGTCAATTTTAGATAATGGATAGTTAAAGCTAAATGAGATACATATAGATAAAAATCTAGTGGATATGTTTACATAGGTAGTGATAAGGGAGAAGTTGAACTACTCTTTAACTTCAATTGGTCTTCTAGACTAAATAGAATAAAAGAATAGCTAAGTCCAATGTGGTTTGATCGAGTGGGAGCCCCATGTGGTAGTGATATTGCTACAGGATATGTCTCCAAGTGGGTGATTGTCATTTAGTGTGGAGCCTAATTGCCCCAAGTGGGAGATTTTTCATTCATGGTGACTAATTAGGGAAGTACTATACATACTTCATAATTCTTTGGGTTTGTTAGTTTGTAATGACTAATCAAGAAAGTAATATACATACATCATAATTTTTTTGGGTTGTGGCTGATGTCATGGCCAACATATGGATGATATATGGCCAACATGTTGTAATCCTAAAGTGGCAAAAATACTTGTATAAAATAGCTTAGGGTTAGGTATCTTCCATAATCTGTGATGGAAAAATTACTTCTTGTAGAGGTATTGAGCTGTGAGGGATTACACATTGTAATGAGGTTGTAATCACTAGATCATAATAATATTGGACTTATTGTTTTGTGGATGTAGGCTAGGGATTGGGTAACCACATTAAATCTTGGTGTTTAGTGTTCTCTTCTGTGTGATCTATTATTTTTTGATATTCTTTATATTTGCATATAAATTTTATTTCTATCTATGGTTTAATCCTAATAATAAAATGTAAGAAACCTAAATTTGATGGTAATAATGGGAATAGTAAAATGTTTAAGAATACTAATCCTAGAAGCAAAGAAAGAGGTAGATCCTATAGGAATCATGGAAGCTGATGATATTCCAATGGGATAGTATTATAGATATGTTACTATGATGATATGTTACATTCATGACTGAGTTTTTCATTGATGTCAACATAGCATTTTTCTGTGGTATCTGACAGAACAACAACAGAAAGATCAAGTTGGTACTAATGACTAGCTAAGTATTCTCACTGTTCAAGGCTATGGAAGATACTTATGAGTATCTAGTATATGTAGTTAATGTTGGATGAGTAAATATTAAGTCTGGAAGAAGTTATTTAAGTTTTCGTAATGTTTGTTCTAAGATAGAGTTTATAGAGGCATATTCTAGTAAATTTGTTATATCTCTTAGTAGAATTGTTATTCTAAGAATCAAGGTTGAGGATGTAAAGAAGACATGTTGGTGATGACATGGCTAAGTTCTGTCATCATAATATTATGTCTATGAAAAGATATTCAAGTTTCAAGGTGGAAGATTAATGTTATCGCTAAGTGTAATGTATTATTAATGTGGTCCTATAATGATTAATTGAGAAGGTCTAACAACCGAGTTGGAGAATTATTTTATGGACTTGATATAAAGGAAGGACATTTTCCATTATCATAAAGTATGGAATTTAATCAATGATAATTGATTGTAAGGAACAGAGAGAGAGAGAGAAAGGTGAAGTTGAGAAGAATAGAGTAGAAGTGAAGTAAACTTTTCTTCCAAAGTTGTAATGTGTGATCTGAGGTTTGATATTTGGATCCAAGGTTTGTGACCTAGTCTACAAGGTTTGACAATGATTGGTTCAGGTGATAGAAAAGAGGAAAGAGGAACATAATAGTAAATTACTTGTTTAGGCAATAATCTCTTACTATATTTGAAATTGCATGTTTGCAAAGTGGGCTCTTCTTGCATACATTGTACTACAACTCCTAACAGGGTTGCCACAACTCTTAACAAGGTTGGAATCTCTTAGCAGGGATTCAAAATCTCCTAACATGGACTCATATGTACTAAATGTTGTAATAGACTCCTAATAAGGTCCATCCTCTGACAAGAAATATTTATATTAGTACATCATCTTGTGGGCATCATTCCCACGAGGGTTTTCCCTCTGATCAAGGGTTTCCCTAGTTAGCATATATGGTGTAATTGTCTATGTGCATATTGTTATTGTTATATTTTAGTTTGGTTGAATGGTTAAGTTTATTTAAGGAAGATAAATGGTTTAATTTTTTCATAGTTAATTCACCCCCCCACCCCCACCTCTCAGTTATCTCGGTGGACTATTGTTTCTAACAATTGGTATTAGAGCATTAGGTTCTCGAAGATAAAGTTTAATAGCTCTATGAAATCCATGGAAATCATGTTTAGGAAAGATAGCCTAAATTTTGATGGAAAAAATTATGATAGTTGGAAGGAAAAGATGAAGACACATCTTTTGTGTATGGGTTTGGGATATTGGATCTTGACAAAATCATCAAAGACAATCATTGCTAAAAAGGATTTGGAAACTTGTAATGTGGAAGAAAGAGATCATTTTATGTGCAACATGAGAACTAGAGAGGCACTATTGACTACACTTCATGAAATTGAATAAAATTAGGTTAAATCATTGGTTACTTCACATTTGATTTGGAAAGCTTTGGACACTAGTTTTGAAGGCAATGAACATTATAAGAAGTTTAGGCTATAGAGTTGGATTTGTACATTTCAAGATGCTAAAATGATGGAAGATGAATATATAAGAACACATCTAGTTAGGATATCATAAATTACTGTAGGTATTAGATCTTAAGGAGGAACCAAAGAAGATGATGAGATGATATGGAAGATATTGAAGATCTTAACAACACCATTTAAGCTAGTAGTTGAAATGATACAGTTATTGATATCTTGTACCAAATATTTCACAAAGGAGACATTTCTTGGAAGACTTGAAGTAGTTGAGAATGAGCTTAGATGGTTTGGAGAATTGACCAGAATAGAAATAGCTTTCAGTGCCTTGAATATTAAACCTAGTTTATCAAGGAGCACAAGTGCTTGAGGAGATTTTGCTGGTAGCAGCAAATCTAACAAGGATAGAAAGATTAAAGGATTAGCTCTTCTAGTAAGAAGAGAAAAAGATGCTAAGAAAATATTTAAATGTTGGACTTGTAATGGATTTGGTCATTATGCATCTAAGTTCCCTAAAAAAGAGAAAATCATAAAGGAAATTACAAACCTAGAAGAGATTGAGAGTGTTTTTATGCAAATGAAGAAAATGATTCCGATAAACAAGTAATAAGTGCTAGTGATGGTGAAATAGGATTTGTAGCAATTAAACTAGAAAGTTTAGAGAGAGTAGGTTTGGTATCACAAGTTGAAAAGAAATCTGATTGGATAATTGATAGTGGTTGTTCACATCATATGACCGGTGATATGAACAAGTTTGTTGACTTCAAAAGTTAGGATGGAGGCATTGCAAAAGTTGGAAACAATGCAACATGCCAAGTTAAAGGTATTAGATATATAACTCAAATTATATTATGATGTTGTTAAAATTTAGATGATGATGTTGTTACTAAGCCAAGGGTTGATGAAGTTTTTCTTGAGACTAACAATGGTTTACAGAATGAAGGAGAGACAAGGTAGAAACAAAGCTTGGATCCTTTAGCAAAGCTAAGAGTTGAGATAGAAACTCCTACTTCGGGAAAGAATATGAGAAAGAATCACCCACCTAAGAAGATCATTGGAAGAAGAGATAAATGAGTGATGAAATGAAGTAGAGTTAATGAAGAACTATGTTTGATATCCCAAGTTCAACCTGGGAATGCAGATGAAGCATGTAATTATGATCATTGGAAAAAAGTTGTTAAAGAAGAATTAGAATAGATAGTAAAGAATAAGACATGGGAATTGGTCCCCACACCAATAGACAAGAATGTGATAGGCACTAAATGGGTATTTAGGAACAAGATGAATGAACGAGGAAAAGTTGTAAGGAACAAGGAAAGATTGTTATGTAAAGGTTACTCATAGCAAGAAGAAATAGACTATGATGAGACCAATGCTCCTGTGGCTAGAATAGTAGTAAGGTTATTCTTAGCATATGTAGCATATAAGAAATTCAAAGTGTATCAGATGGATGTCAAGTCAACATTTCTTAGTGGAGAACTTGAAGAAGAGGTGTACATAGAGCAACCTAAAGGTTGTCCTTTTGACAAATGATAAGGACATAGTATGCATACTGAAGAAAGCATTGTATGGCTTGAAGCAAGCATCCATAACCTGACATGCAAGGATGAAAAATCATTTGACAAAGCCTAGATATAACAAAGGTACATGGTAGATAGTAATATATTGGAAAGAAAATGATGATGGTTTGATTATTTTGGTAATATTTGTTGATGGTATCATATTTGGAGTAAATAATGATGAAAATGACAAGTTTGAAGAAGAGATGAAAAAGGAATTTTAAATGAGTATGATAGGAGAAATGAAATATTTTCTAAGATCATGAATTGTACAAAATAAAGAAGGAATATTTATTTCTCAGAAAAAGTAGTTGAAGGATTTATTGAAAAGGTTTAGTTTGGAAACATGCAAACCCATTGGAACACCTATGATAACTAGACACAAGCTACCTACAAAGGTTGAGACACCTATTGTTGAGCAGAAGAAGTATAGATCTATGATTGGAAGTTTGCAATATCAAACTCACACAAGGTTAGATATAAAAAAATGCTGTTGGAACTGTTGCAAGATTCCAAGCTGATCCCAAAGAAGACATTATGCAATAGTCAAGGGAATATTTAGATATTTGAAAGGAACACCAGAGTTTAGATTGTGGTATGATAGATCTAATTATTTTACTCTAATTGGTTATACTGATGTTGATTGGGTGGGCATTATGGATGACAGAAATAGCACTAGTGGTGGAGCCTTCTTTGTTGGAGGAAGATTGGTTTCTTGGCTAAGTAAGAAGTAGGATTATACATCACAAAGTACAACAAAACAAGAATTTGTTGTGGAAGAAAATGATTGCAGTCAAGTTGTTTGGATGAAGCTGATCCTAAAGGATATAAGGATAGATATTAGTAAACCTTTTGTCATGCATTATGACAACCCAAGCATAATAAATATGTCTAAGAACCTAGTTTTGCATTCAAAGTGTTGGAAATACAAGATTGTCTAGGTTACTAAGAGGGGAGGGGTGAATTAGGAACCAATAAAACATATTCTTATCAATTAATCCATCATATGTATTCTGATCTAATTGCATGCATGAGAAACCAAAAGAAAAAAAAAATCATAACACTTTGACACACAATATGATGACCCAAAAACCTTCCAAATATAAAGTAAAACTAGGGTGGTGATGATACTCACAAGCTTTAGTAATACAATATAAAATTGGCCTATTGAGGCTTACAATGATCACTTCTAATGATCTTCCCTATTAAGAGTAATAAGGACTGCTTGGTGCACCTTGTAAAAGGATTTACAAAACATACAATGATGCATGCACTTGGTAAAGAGATTTACAAAAGACTATTATGTCTACCTTGTGAAAGTATTTAACTGTTCCACCTGTTAGGATCAACCAGTGGTTGATCTTTGATTTGTAGCTTTGATTTTCTAAATGAGATTCCTTTATAGTGTAATGATCACCTTCCTATGATAGATAAATCTTTGTTGCTCCTTATACTACTTGTATCCTTCTTACTTCGCACTTCTTCTCTTAGTGTGTCTCATATCTATTCAATTCTCCTTTTGGATGTGATAAGATAAATTACATATATACCAATCCAAATTACAATTCATTAAAGTCAACTATAATACAATTTTCACCAAAATACACAAAGTTGGCCCAATTGCTGGTACTTGAGTTCTAAAGAAAAACTTTGTGAGGATCTAATACTTGACAACCATTGTCAACGCTCTGCATCATCATGCACTCAGTAGATGTAGAAGCTTAGTTCATACTAATAAATTTCAAGTAGTCTAAACTTGGTTTGCACTAGTGACTTAGTGAACACTATGAAACTTAGCATATAAATTAAATCACTTGGTTGACACTACATAGCTCGATCAACACTATTGCTATGAGCTCAGTATAAACTAAATCACTTGGTTGACACATCCTAGCTTGGGCAACACTAGATTCATATCACTAAAGCTTTAAACTCGATAAACATTGGAGAACTCAGTTTGCATTGAGAAACTCGATAAACACTATGAACCTCTGTTTATACTGATAATTACCAACATGGTAGATACTAATCAATGCGAACTAAATACTATTTCTAGAACTCAACAAAAACTATAGAACATGGTAGAGCCTAATTTAATTGGTTTACATTATAAGATGCAAGATAAGCTTGGTAGCTTCAAACTATTTGATTAAGTGTGTGTGTCACTAATAAAAAAACTTGATTGTAATGTTAAAAATCTCCACCTTTGGCATTAGAGACAAAAACACTTATCTATCAAAACTGACTACTGAAAATTTTAAGTTCAAAACAATCTTTAGTCTCCATCCTATGCATTTAACTTGGTAACATACTCTATTCTTGAGATTTTTCAAAATTTCTTTTGTAAGAGATATTTTATGATCATCTATACATGTATATGTACAATATTATGATGCTACCCCATACATATGTATACATCATGCTTTACTTTCTATATACATATATCTCATGTCTCTTATATTATATCTTCTCTTCTCATCTTCTCCTGCTATATTGCATATTCTCATTTTCTCCCCCTTTTGACATTAATGTCAAAGATGTATGCTTCATCGTAATACCAAAATGTGACAAGAAGTCATAATGTACCTTTAAAAGTAATGACATTGTCTTGTCCCAATTTTATTGTTACACCTTGCTTACATGTAATGCAATCTACACTTCTACTAATAGCTCCATTATGTGATCAACAATGAAGAAGTTATTGTCATGGATGAGATTTTTGGCATGTTCATTGTGTTTTGGTAATGCATCCATGTTTAGAAGAATCATGCCTTGAATGTCTATAAGTCTGTCCCTGATCCTAGCTTCTTCCCTTTATAATTTTGCTTGCATATTAGTCAGAAATCAGATATTTATGTAATGAGTAGAACTGTAGCTTGGGTCAAGTGATAACTAGTGTGCACTTTCCTTCATGTCTTCATCTATCTTGGAGAGTTTATCTTTGATTTTCTAAGTAAAGATATATGTATCACATAATTTACTGAATAGAGAAGTAATATTATTGGTAGAGGATTCCAATGAGCTAAGGATAGTAGACAAGTCTACTTGATATATTGCAATTTTTTTATGCAACTAGCTCCAATAATTTGTTTTCATATTTCTTCTATACTCTTTTCAACAATTTTTCTTGCCCATTTAGATCTTCATTAAATTTATGAACAACTTATGCTAACTGAACCAAAAAATGTTGTGAACTATCAACCTTGGTACTAAGTGCATCTACAATTATGTTTTTTCCATCATCTAGCACTTAGTTTTCTCTATTTTTCTCCTCTCTAAGCCTCTGTTGCTTAGCTTTCTTCTACAATAGTTCACCTACTATGTGCATTTTATTAGGATTCAAAGTAGAGATATCCCAATTTAGGATAACTATATCCTCATCAAGATCAATGTCTTCTTCTTTATCTTTACCTTTGCTAGAAATCCTAGTACTCAGTTGAGGCTTGCTTTCAACTATCTTTGTACTAACTACTTGTACACTTGGGATTGTAACAATAGTGGAAATAGAAGGACTAGTAACAAAAGTAGAAATTGCATTGATTTTAGAAATACCTAGTTGTTGAGTAGCCAAATCTAGTGAAGTAGGAAGCACTAACTGCTCGGTAGATGAAATGTTGATCACTTTAGTCAATGTAGTTCTTAGCTGAACAGGTGCAAAGATTAGTTGGGTGCTTGCAATTGTAGTAGTTTCCACAACCAACTTAGGAGAAAATATCTCTGACATTAATGGCTTTAAATATTTTCTTAGAGAGTGAGGAAATGAGGCCATAACCACTATTGCAATCTTTTCATGGTCAGTTTCCTCAATGCTCTAAATCCCAGGGAAATTCTCCTCAGTAGCTTCCTATTCTTGATCCTCATCATCCTGATTAACATTATCTATTTCTTCTTCATCATCAACTTTATCACTAACATGAACAAAATCACACTTCTAATGAAGATTGTATATATTCTTCCATGTAGTATAGGCATTTTTTTACCACATGTTCTATGTCATTAACTAGTATCAAGCAAGTGTTGAATTTCAGAGTAAGTTTTTCTTCATTCCTCTTGATGGATTATTTCACTTCTTTATCATTAAGACTTGGCATGAGCTACCTTAGAGTTTGTTCAAATATATCCTTTGTAGTCTTCTTGGTATGTTCCTACCATGGCTTGATTCTTTGCACCAATTTATTGCTAATTTGTTGTGCAAGTTGATTAGGTGAATATTTCCATTTAACTAACTTGGGCATAATCATGTCTTCAACTTGTCTCTTCTCTTTTGCATTTCTAGTCTCATATCTCATAGATTTAAAGTTTTCCAAGCCAGCTCCAAAATCAATCTCTTTTAGTTTCTCTTAAAATGTAGGTGGAGGCCATTTGAAAATAACATCCTCTGCTTCTTCACCTAGTTTTAATTTCTTTCTAGATGTTCTTCTAGAAAATACCACAGTAGCTGATTTGGTAGGTCTAGTTATGACAACCTTACCTTTCTTCCTAATTGGCTATTCTTCTTCTGATTTAGTTTCATTTGCCTCATCTTCTACATCATCTTCTTCCACATCATCTCCTTTACCTTATATTAGTAGGAGAGTAGAACTTGTTTGCCTTAGTTTTTCTATCCTCTTCTTTCCTTTGTTGACTACTTGAGGAAGCTTTATTTCAAGTTCTATGTTGGCTTTGGCTTCATCATACATACAAAAATATATAGGCTTGGGATCCACAGGTTCATTCAATAGTGCCTCAATGATGTCCATAGTGCGATCAATGTTAACCTCATAGCTTAGAGGCTTAACCTACACCACTCTTTGTTTGACTTCTTAAATTTATACCTTGTCATAGTCTACCATTAAACACACATCATCCTTGTAATATTCTACAAGTTTCTTGGGAATTCTAAATCTATTATTCATCTTTTTCTTGAATGAATGAAAATAATTATCCATGATACTGACATAGTTTTCACCCATCTCTATTGTATACTCATTGCTTAGGTATAGTACTGGTACATCTTTTCTCCATACTACTATACCTTTTGAAGGGAAAAAAATTTGTATAAATAAGAATAAATAGGTTAAGAGGGAACCAAACTTACACACGTTATTCTTCAAAGTCCTAATGCTCTCCATGTTTTTGTTGAATTGAATCAACATCAGCTCAACAAGGTCAAAGGACATGTTTTTCTTCACCACCTTCAAAGCCAGATCAAGTGCCTCACATGATACATTGTTGAGATGACTAGAGCTATAGATTTTATGTACTATTACATGAATTCCAAACTTCAGCTTCATGTCAGCTATATAGATGATCTTCATACTTAGGGTTTTGGTTTTTTTTTCCTTTTTCAACATTGGGAGTCTTGTGATTCAATCAATAATTTTCTTTGTTATGAGAATAGGCTACTCCAACTATAGCATCTCATTATTTACATGACTAAGATAAACCTTATCCATTTTATCTAGAAATCTTGGGGCATATGTTGAATGTGGGTTAAACCCTTGATCTCTAAGTGTTGTTACTCAAGTTTCAACTCACCATTCACATACAAATTTTCTAGAGTTTCATCCATCTCTAGGGTTCCAATTTCTTGAATTGGACAAGAAAAATGCAAGAGAATATCGTTAATCAATAATACCTTTGGTGGAATCTATGACTGAGCTCTGATTGGATCAAGTATTTTTGCAATTGTCGGACTTAACTTGAAGTCTTGTGCCTTCCAATCAACCCTCAAACCAACATCTTGGATCCCTTCATGGTTTGTCTACTGAAGGATACCATTTTTGGTAGGGTTTATAGAAAAATAGAAAACTTCAAAAACAAATCACATAGATCACTTAGATGCATAGAAATTTCTCTTCACATATAGATCTTCAAAAATTTATGTTGATAAATGAATTAAATTTCTTCCTTTTTAGAAAATTTCACTTACAAATCACCATAAATGCTTGGTATGTTTTCTTTCTCAATAACAAAGTGTCTTCCACTTAGTTTGATCTTATTTCTTGCCAGAGTCATCCATGACTTGGTGTCCACACAATGACTTAGTTACTCCTGACCTTGCTTAGTAAGGTCTTGCAACCTGACCTAGCTTGGTAAGGTCTTGATTTTCTTTTGAAACTGAGCGATCCCTTTGCATCTTGAATGGTGATATGGATATTTTCTTCTAGCTATTTGGAAGCAATGTAAGATGTCTACTTTAGAGTCTTAGTTCTAGTTATCGCTATAAGAGATCAAGTAGAAATTATTGAGTCACCCAATTCTTGAGTGACATGTACTTCATGGCTCAAATTTGCATACTCAAAAGATTTCAGAATCCATTTTTGTCTTGTCTTCTTTCTGATGTTGTCAGCTTTGGCTTTCTTTTCATCTTCAATTCTTCTAGTGTTCATACAGTTCTTGGCAAGGTGTCCAAGTTCTACACAAATAAAACATCTTCTAGTGGTGTCTCTTGTCCTCATGTGATGTTTCACATAGTTTACTCCAATTTGGCCAAATTCTCCATAGTAGTGACATCTGTACCATGTATGGTAGTCCTAGCCAAATATAGCTTTCACAATTTGTTTTGTTGGTTTCAATATCTTGGTTTTGGATTCTGAAGATTTGTGCCCCTACTTCTTGCATTTGTGACATTTTCCTTCAAATATAGGTTTCTCTTTGCATTCATTAGCTCTATGACCATGCTTATTGCAATTGTAATATTTTCTATTGAATTTAGCTTTACCATTACTACAAATTTTTTTTGATGTATGACCTAACTTACCATAGTGATGGCAAGTAGGTATTTGATTCTTTTGAGCTCTTTGCTTGGATGATTCACCTTATTGTGTATATCCAATTCCTGGTTTTTCTTTCTGTCTATATTTATTTTTCTCATTTAATTAATTCATGCCTACTTGAGATTTCATCATCCTCTTAATGGTTTTCTTTTCAATGTTTAGATCATTTTGCAATCTTTTATTTTCTGATCTGAGATTCATGATTTCTTCATTTACATTAGTAAATTGATCAATGAGATCTAACCATTTAAGGGGTAGATGCTAAATTTCATTGTTCTTTCCTTCTATCACTTCTTTTGCCTTGTCTTTTTCTTCCATGACTTCATACAATCTTACTATCTAAATTTCTTCTTCTCTTTTCAGCTTTCTAAATTCTTCTTGAAGGTTACCATTCTTTTCTAACATTACTTTGATTACCTCATTAGCTTAATCCAAATTAATTTCCAAATGAATATCTTCAATTTTTTCTTTAGTGTAGAGTTTTTCATTCATCTATACTATAAGATATTTTCTTCTTTTCAAGGATTGAGAGAGTTGCTCCTTTTCTTTCTTGAGTTTCCCAATAGCCAATTCCAAATCTAGCTATTTATTGTCAATAGCCTTATCGAGTCTAAATACCTCCATTGCCTTTCATGTTTTCTCAAGTTGTTAAATTTTTCTTTGAGAACCACAAAGCTTTGATACAAATTGTTGGAAATACAAGATAGGCTAGGTTACTAAGAGGGGAGTGGTGAATGAAGAACTAATAAAAAATATTCTTATCAATTAATCCTTCATATGTATTCTAATCTAATTGTATGCATGAGAAACTAAAAGGATAAAAACATTCATAACACTTTAACACATAACATGATGACCCAAAAACATTCCAAATAGAAAGTAAGTTTGGGGTGGGGATGATACCCAAAAAATTTAGTACTGAAGTCTAAAGTTGGCTTATTAAGGTTTACAATGACCACTTATAATGATCTTCCCTTTTAGGAGCAATAAGGACTACTAGGTCCACCTTGTGAAAGGATTTACAAAACATACAATGAAGTATGCACTCATTAAAGAGATTTACAAACAATTGCTATGTCTACCTTGTGCAAAAATTTAACTGTTTCACCTATTGAGATGAACTAGTGGCTCATCTCTGATCTACAACTCTGATTTGTTGAATGAGACTCCTTTGTAGTGTAGTGATCACCTTTTTGTGATAGATAAATTTTTACTGCTCCTTATACTACTTGTAGCCTTCTTACTTCACACTTCTTTTCTTATTGTGTCTCATATCTATTCAATACTCCTTTTGGATGTCATACAATACATTACATATATACCAATCTAGATTACAATTCATCAAAGTTGACTACAATACAACTTTCACCAAAATACATAAAGTTGACCCAACTGTTGGTACTCAAGTTCTGAAGAAAAACTTGGTGAGGTTCTAATACTCAAAAACCATTGTCAACGCTTGGAATTTTCATGAACTTAGTAGATGTAGAAGCTTGGTTCATACTTATCACTTCTAAGTAGTGTAAACATAGTCTACATTGGTGACTTTGTGAACACTACAAAACTCAACATATAAATTGAATCACTTGATTAACACGGAATAGCTTGGTCAACACTATTACTATGAGCTCAGTATAAACTAAATAACTTGGTTGACACATCCTGGCTTGGTCAACACTAGATTCACATCACTAAATCTACAAACTTGGTAAATGTTGGAGAGCTTAGTTTGCATTGAGAAACTCAATAAACACTATGAATCTTAGTTTACACTGATAATTACCAACTTGGTAGATACAACTTGATGCAAACTAATTACTATTTTTGGAACTCGATAGCAATGTAGAACTTGGCAAAGACTGATTTACTTGGTTAACACTATAAATTGCAAGCTAAGATCTTTAGCTACTCACCATTTGATTAAGTTTATGTGTGTTACTAATAAAAAAACATGACTATAATGTTAACATGAAGACCAAGCATATTTCTATCAAGTATCACATGTTGAGAGATAAAGTTGTAGAAAAGGAAATTATATTAGAGTATGTGAGCACTAAAGAGCAGATTGTAGATATATTCACTAAGCCTCTTCCCAAAGAGACTTTTTAGTATTTGTGAATTATGCTAGGGGTTATGGCCCTTCCTACATTAGAGTAGAAAATGCAAGAGTGCATCAGTCCAGTGTGATAGAGAACCATTATTTGTCTGGATTAAATGTTGATGCTTCCTGTATGGGGGAGTATCTATGATGGACATAGTCATCTAGGACTCTTGTTAGATGTTGTTTTGAATAGTATCTTTGGAAACTTAAGCTAGTAATAATCAGTTGGTTCAGAGTTTGATGGTTGTTGAAATATTTGACATTGATGTCAATAGTGGAGAAGAATGGCATGAAAAATATAATGGAGGAGAAGCAAAAAAATCACGAGGAAAATGATCATGGAGAGAAGCAAAGACAAGAAAGAATAAGTATAGGATGTTCAGGAGAACTTTATAATGAAAATAGTTTGGAGGCATAGGAAAATAGAAAGTACATTGAGGTATATCAATGGGGGAGAATGACTGATGAAGAGGATTAGAAAAGAAAGATTAATAGTCTTTTTTTGGTATTCTTGAAACTAGATGCTTTTCATCTATGTTTCCATCAATGTCAAAGGGGGATATTCCTATGGGGGAGTATTTTAGATATGTTACTATGATGATATGTTACATTCATGACTAATTTTGTCACTGATGTCAACATAGAAAAATTTTGTGGTATCTCATAGAAGAATGACAAAAAGATCTAGTTAGTACAGATGACTAGTTGAGTATTCTTACTATCTAAGGTTATATGAGATAATTTTGAGTATCTAGTATATGTATTTAAAGTTGGATGAATAAATATTAAGTCTAGAAGAAGTTATGTAAGTTTTGGTGATGTCTGTTCTAAGATAGATTTTACAGAGGTTATTCTAAGAATTGAGGTTGAGGATGTGGAGAAGACATATTTTTGATGACATGGCTAAGTTCACTCATCTTAATATTATGTGTATGAAAATATATTCAAGTTGCAAGTCACAAGATTAATGTTATTGCTAAGTGTAACATGTTCTTAATGTTGTCCTATAATGATTAATTGAGAAGGTCTGACAACTAATGTAGGGAATTGTTTTATACACTTGGTATAAAGGAAGGACATTTACCTTTATAATAGAGCATGGAATTTTATTGATGAGAAGTGATTGTAAGTAGTAGAGAGAGTGGAATGCGAAGTTGAGTAGAGCAAAGAAAAAGTGAAGGAAACTTCATTGCCAAGGTTCTATTATGTGATCTGACGTTTTATATTTGAATCCAAGGTTTGTGACCTAGTCTACAAGGTTTGAAAGTAATTGGTTTGGTTGATAGAATAGAGAAAAGAGGAACATAATAGTAAATTACTTGTTTGGGAAGTGAGCACTTCTTGTAGTTCAAATTGCATTTTTGGGCAATGGGCTCTTCTTGTATACATTATAATACAACACCTAACAGGGATTCAAAGTCTCCTATCAGGGACTTATATGCACTAACTATTGTAATAGACTCCTAATAGGTTCCATCCTCTAACAAGGAATATTTATATTAGTACATCATCTTGTGGGCATCATTCTCTCTAGGGTTTTCCCTCTGATCATGGGTTTCCCTAGTTAACATATAAGGTGTAATTGCCTATGTGCATCTTGTTATGGTTGTTGTTTACTTTGGTTGAAAGGTTAAGTTTATTTAAGGAATATAAATATTTTAATTTTTGGATAATTGATTCACACACCCCACCACCCACAACCCCCCCCCCCCCCCTCCTTCCTTGTGAGTAATCTTTGTGGACAATTGTTTCTAATAGATCCTAGAGTAGATCTAATGATGGAGCTAAACCTAATGGTGAAAGAAAGTAGATTTTATGTTACAAGTGTAACAATATTGGATACATTATAAGGAATTTTAGAGCATCTAAGAATTAGGATGAAACCAATTAGACGAGAAATGCACATGTATGTGAAATATGTTATAAATTTAGACACACAACAAGATTCTATAGAATGGAAATAAGGAACTTTAACATGAATCCTAATAATAGGAGGAACAATAACATGAATGGGAGAAGAAGTGAAAATGGCATTTAAAATAGTTATAAGGAAGTAATTAAGGAATACTTCAATAAATTCAAGGAAGAATTTGTGAGAGCCTGTAATCCAAAAATCTCTTGTATAGTTTTGGAAGAATAGTTCTTTGATGCACTTGAAGGGAAGCTGAAGTCACAGTTTGTTTGTGACTCATTGTATTTAAATTAGGCTATTCTAGCAGTAGAAGAGAATTAGTTGGTTAGAACTAATATTAGAGACAGAGAGAGACTTGGAACTTGTGTAGTTAATAGAAGGTAAAGGACATAGAAAGGAAGCTATTGTAAAGTGCACAAGTCTAGATATAATTGTAGTGAGCAAGATTTTAAAAATCAAGCTTACTAGTAAATAGAGACAGTATTTGAATTTGTGGTAGATGTGCATTTAATTCACAGTGTGATTTGAAATGATTTAAGGATCGAAAAAAAGATTATGTGTACCATTTTTTCATGTGAACTGTCCTAAGTGAATTGAAGAGAAATTTGATAGTGAATTGAAGTGCGAAGAGAAGTTTATGAAGTGCAAAGTTGCAAAACCCCTAAAACATGACTTTAAGGTATTTTATGAATATTGAATCTAGTTTTCAGTTCTTATAGTTACAATTCAATGGCTAGTTAGAAAGTTTATAATGTGAGTGATAGACCATGATATGTATTCAAGAAACATCTATTTGTTTCTCTTTTGGATGACCCCTTGGGCACATTTTTGCAAGTTCTAGAAAATGTGTTTTATGTTGAGTATATTAGGAGTTATATCCACTGCAAGGTTGAGAGTATGTGAGATGAATATATTCACAAAGATTTGGGAACCATGTGTAATAGATACCTCTCCTTGAAATCCAAGTACATGCAATTAAGCGAGTTGAATTTAGTAAAATATATGTTTTATATAAAGAGTTTGATAATCACAATTGGACTCGAATCATTATGAGTAGGGTAAACGATGATTTTTTATGGCTAGGTGATGTGAAAATAGTTATTGACAATGACCTAATTCATAATGTTATAGGATTGAGTGATGAAGGATGTAATCCTCTTAATGAGAAGAATGTAGGAAATATGGCTGAGACAAACTTGAATACAAGGTTTGATGGAAGGAATATGAAGGTAGACTCCATTCAAGACAAAGGAGTAAAAGTATTAAGAAAAATATTAGGGTACAAGTTCAATCATGGATCGAGGGTTAACTTAGTACGAACTAGATTTTTGCATGCGGCTTATGTAATGATAGTTCAAGGGAGAAAAGTTAATCTATGTGAGATTATCAGACTGCAATTATTGGACAAAATTGCCAAAGTAAAGAAAAAAAAGAGCATAGTTTTTAGATTTGAATCCCTATTAACTCATTTATTTTTATATAGCTACAAGGAATTTTCTTGGAATGAAAAATTGGGATAGCAACGAGTGTGCAATGAAGATTGTGACTCAATGCTACCGATCAAAGTTGAAGAATGTCAGAGAAGATGACATTGACAAAATGATCAAAAAAATTTAGTTAGAAATGAAATAGAGGTATAGAATACCTCCCTCAATGGAAAAAAGGTACAATAAAGAGTTATGCTTCATGGTGGAAACAAATAACACTTGTATGGAAGTTTTGGTACCAAGGGTTAAGTGCATAGAACACATGGGATATAAAATGAGTGCAGATCTCATAAAAAGCTATGCACAAATCATACTCTAATCAGAGAAGGTCATAGAGTGCTCTAGTTGAGGAACCTATGAAAAGAAAATGAGAATAGTTTAGTTGGAACTAAATAGAAAAGAAAGAAAGAAAGTGGAAAAGGTGATAGATTCCATCATCAAGGAATTAGGCATGACCAGAGAAGAATCTAATGAAGTCAAAGAAATTGTGCTAGAAATGAAAGAAAGTGGATAAACTAAAGTATTTTTAGTAACTCCTATTATTGTTGTAAGACCTTCAGAATGTGTGAATTTAGCACAACTATTTGCATAGACCAAAATTGCACCATATGCAATAATTTCACTACTGCAACCAATTAGAGTAAGAAGTGATCAGCCTAAGAAGTAGCCAGAGTTGGAAGCACCTTTAGCGCAGAGAAATTTAGAGAAACTAGTAAAGTTTAATAGAGAACTTGCACCATCCACTAAGAAAAGGGTCAAGTAGACAACTAGTACACTAGGGAAGAGAAGGAAAATGATGCAAGTAAGTGAATATGAAAGTTCTAAGGATGAAGTTGGAGATAGACCAGTAATGCAAGATGCGTAGGAAGGAAAAGCAATAGTTGGAAAGAGAGCATGGAAACCAAAGGCATAGAACCTAAACATGCAAATAATTAATTATGATAGTTTTGTACAATTAAACAAGTATTATAGTCTCTATAGTAATATGGATAGAAGGAAATTAGAAAATGCTATTATAAGAAACATAATTTTGAGGTATAAGAAGTTTTAGAATATTTAGAATAAGATACCTGAAGACTTATATAATAGGATAATAAATATGAAGAAGAGAGTATTGGAGGAAGATATGAATTTGAGGATCTCAATGATGAATAAAGTGTATGAAGTCAACTCTAAGGAGAATTTAGACAAATTTTTTAAGGCTAATTAGCCCTTGATGAGGAACAAAAGAAAAGAAATTTTTCTAATGAGAGTTAATTACAACGATGTAAGGAAGGAAACATAGGGGTTGATTGTAAAGTTCATGTCTATAATGCTAGAGGTGAGTGCGTAGTTAAAGCCTTACAACCCAGTGTATGTACAAGACAATACACCTTTCTATAAGGAGTAAGATGCAAAAGAGACACATTAGACACTCTCATGACCACATATTGTTATAGGTACTGAATCCATGTAAGTAGATAGTAAACAAATAAATGTAGATGCAAAGGACAATCCCTTTGCATGTTATGGAGAAAATTGTTGGCAATGTCTACAATATAACAACATACTCAAGCTTAGATGATGAGGAGGAGGAAGAAAAGAAGAAGCAAGCTGAGGAAAAGAAGAAACAAGAAGAAAAGAAGAAAGAAATAGAGAGGATAGTAGAGGCAAAAATGATAGCAGAAGAAAAGAAAATAGAAGAGGAGAAGAAAAGAGAAGAAATTAGATGTAAAAAATGCTAGAAAATAAATATGTAAGGAAAATGGCCATATCTCCCAACTCATGATTAACTAGGTCTTGTACCTTTGATTAAAGATATTAATTTAGGCCCTCTTTAATTCTTAAAATTTGCAACTTGTTAATCATTAAGACTAATTAGTTACATGTGATACAGTTTAAGGTAGGAGAGTCCCCAAAGGAGATGTCTAAACTTGTAGCAAATAACATCATAGCAGAAACAGAAAAACAAGAAACAATAATGCAAGATCTGATACCAAATCACAACTCTTTATTCATAAAATAACTAATTATATGCAATGTGCTTAGTTGTAAGGCCTTTATGGTTAGGTCCAAATAAAAATAACAATTACAATACCATTTCTACAAGATCCCACAAGTTCCAACTTACAATCTCAATCCTAGCTACTCAAGATCCACAACTAGATAAGAACACCAAGAAGAATCTACACTTTTACCCTTAGGTTAACGAAGAAATCCTCTAGTTCTCAAGCTGTAGCTACTAGCTCTTCAAATTTTGCATCCTCTTCTCAAAGATGAATCCTCCTCAATGATTCACTCCTCTAAATGAATGAATTCCTAAAGACTCGACAAGAACCCCTACTTATATCCAACTAAGCCATAAGTCATCATAGCCCATTACAAATTAAAATAAACTCATAAATTAAATATATTTTGAGGCACAAGTTGACCTCCAACACAAATTACATACCACTTTTAGCTCACACTAGAGACCAAACACATATTGTTGGAAGCATGAATGTTGATGATACTTCTATGGGGGAGTTTTGAAGAAACATGAATAGATCATTATCATGATCATATATTAGATTCATGACTATGTTTGTCATTGATGTCAACATAGGAGTTTTCTATGGTATCTTATAGAAGAACAACAAAAATATCAAGTTGGCATGAATAGATCATTGAGCATTTTCACTAAGTAAGGTTAAAGAGAAATATTACTAAGTATCTAGTATATGTAACTAATCTCAAAAGCATAAGACATTAAGTCTAGAAGAAGTTATGCAAGTTTTGGTGATGATTGTTCTGAGATAGAGTTTACAGAAGCATGTTCTAGTAAATGTGTTATATCACTTAGCAGAGTTCTTATTTTGAGAAGCAAGGTTAAAGATGTGTAGAAGACATGTTTTTTTGGAGCCTTCTTTCTTTGAGGAAGATCAATTTCTTGGTTGAGCAAGAAACAAGAATGTATCTCATAAAGTACAATAGCGGCAAAATATGTTGCAACAGAAAACAATTGTAACCAAGTTGTTTGGATGAAGCAAATGTTGAAGGATATAAGGATAGAATTCAATGAACCTATTGTAATACATTGTGATAACACAAGAAAAGTGAATATATCTAAGAATCTAGTGTTTCATTCTAAGACTAACCACATTTCTATCAAATATCACATGATGAGAGAAAAAGTTGCAAAGAAGGAAATCAAATTGGAGTATGTAAGCACTAAAGAGTAGATTGTAGATATTTTCACCAAGCCTCTTCCCAAAGAGACTTTTGAGTATTTTTAAGATATGCTAGGGGTTTTACCCCTACATCATAGTAGATGATGGAAGAGTGCATCAGTCCAATGTTATAGAGCACTATTGTTTGTTTGGATTGATTTTAGATGCTTCTAGTATGGGGGAGTATCTATGATGGATAGAGTCATCTACGACTCATGATGGATTTTTTTTGAATAGTGTCTTTGGACACTTGAGCAAGTCATAGACAGTTGTTGCAGAGATAGATGATTGCTGAAACCTTTGACATTGTTGTCAATGAGGGAGAGATCATAGCATGAAAAATAGTTTGAGTTCATTAAAGGAAGAGGTTACCACATGAGAAATATTTTAATATAAAGTACACTGAGGTATATCAATGGGGAAGAATGATCGATGAAGAGGATTTGAAAAGAAAGGATAATAGTCTTTTGTAGTTGATATTCTTGGAACTAGATGTTTTTTATCTATGTTGTCACCAATGCCAAAGGGGGAGATTGTTGGAAGCATGAATTCTGATGATACTTCTATGGGGGACTATTTTAGAAACATGATTAGATCATTATCATGGTGATATGTAACATTCATGATTGTTTTTGTCATTGATGTCAACATAGCAATTTTTTGCATATCTTACAAAAGACTAGTAGAAAGATCAAGTTGATATAGATAGATCATTTAACACTTTCACTAAGAAAGGTTAAAGTGAGATACTACTAAGTGTCTACTATATATAGATAACCTTAGAAGCATAAGACATTAAGTATAGAAGAAGCTATGCAAGTTTTGGTGATGACTATCCTGAGATAGAGTTTATAGAAGCATGTTCTGGTAAACTTGTTATATCTCATCCTAGAGTTGTTATTCTAAGAAGAAAGGTTAAAGATGTGTAGAAGACATGTTGTATGTGATGTGGCTAAGATAATTCATCATAACATTACATGTATGGAAATTTATTCAAGTTAGAAGGCGAATGGTTCATGTTATTTCTAAGTGTAATGTGTTATTAATGAGGCTTTATAGTAATTAATTGAGAAGGTGCAATAGCCAACTTAGGGAATTGGTTTATGGATTTAGTATAAAGGAAGGAAATTTTCATTGGTTATGTATGATTGTATGAATGATTTTAAGAAGGAAAAATAGCAGAATGCAAAGATAAGAAGAGTAGAGCAAAGTTGGAGAGAACTTTGTTTCTGAGGTTTTATTTGGTGATCTAAGGTTCATGACCTGGCTTGTAAGGTAGAAAAGTGATTGTTCTAATTGAAGGGAAAGAGGAAAGATGATAAAATAAAATATGAACAATTATTCTACAAGAAATTATTGAGAGATTAGTTGGACAGTGAATTCAGTAGTCTTGCCCTAGAAGTTGTTTGGAGAGTGGGTAATTTTATCTTCTACAACTCCTAATAGTGACTCTTATGTACTGAATGTATTTATAGAATCCTAATTGGGTCCATCCTCTAACAAGGAATGTATATATATATCAGTATATATTTTTGGGCATCATTCCCACTAGGGTTTTCTCTTTGATCAAGGGTTTCCCTAGTTAACATATCTCATGTAATTGTGTATGCACATCTTGCTATAGTCAATGTTTACATTGATTGAATGGTTAATATTAATTAAGGATGATAAATGTTTTAATTGGATAATTGATTCACACCACCCCCCTCCCAGTTATCTTGGTGGACTATTGTTTCTAACACATACAACTTAGGAAGGTCAAAAAAAAGACCTGACTGAATACTAGAATCCTCTACACTGAGAAACAACAACCTCCAAGTGTAATCAAGCTCCTTCATTGACCAAAAAATTCAATTAACACAACAACCAAACTAGCTAAGCTCCCTAGTATATGTTGAGTCATTGTTCATAGACTGAGTGCCTTCATTGATCAAGTAACTTAGCCACTATTGCAACCAAGCTATACTAAGCTCCCAGTGTGTGCTAAGTTCCCACACGAATTTTTGAGATTCCTTGACAGTCAAATGCCCCCAAGCAATGCTAAGATCCTTTGACAACTAAACACCTCTAGGATTACTAAGTCCATTCATCCACAAATTTTTCAACCAAGAACTATCAAGAGATGACCAGGTAGCCTCTACCAATCACCTCTTCATCAACCAAGTACCAGTCTAAACACCCTCCAAAGTAACCACTAATTATCCTCCCATGAACTCCAAAGTTTCCACTAAGAAAACCCAAGATGATCTTGCATCAAATTCCCAAGGTAAATAGAAAATTGTGTCCCATACTTTGATGCCCAAAGATAGAACAACAACCATCTTCATCTTCACCAAAGGCTTACACTCCAAAAGGGACAAGAAAATATACATAATCAACAACTCCATCCATCTATTAAACATGATAATATCCACCATCTAGGTATCATGTTCACTCCCAAGACCAAAATGAACATAATGCTTCATTTGAGAACCCTCAACCAAAATAGAAACTGGTGAATCAACACTAGGAGAAAAAATC
This sequence comes from Cupressus sempervirens, assembly GCA_028749045.1. Taxonomy (NCBI): domain Eukaryota; kingdom Viridiplantae; phylum Streptophyta; class Pinopsida; order Cupressales; family Cupressaceae; genus Cupressus; species Cupressus sempervirens. Next base: position 279,079,352 of record CM053786.1, on the reverse strand, counting down.
TCCATGTCAATAGTAATATATAGATCTCCATCAACACATTCCAAACTCACAACAGAAACCATCTCATTACTCACAACAAGATGCTTTGCAACACACAACTCACCACCAAAAACAACCAAATCATCCATGACCAAGTGATGTGCAATATCCATGTCAGACCCAATTGACTAATCATGAAAACCAACCTAAACCTCAACATCAAAAAGGTTAGAAACATCCTCAACAAAAACCTCAAGTTACTCTATAGGTTTTATATCATATTGCACAAACTAATTAACAAAACTAACTCTTCTACCTCAGCCCTTCTATGCCATCTTCTTTCATAGTCAAGTCTTCTAATCAGCCAAACAAATATCTTCTAGATCGGTAGAATCCAACTCCATAAACATCTACAAAATTCCTTCCTTGTCCCATTCTTAACTTGATCAGCCTAGCTAGAACAAACTGAGAAGACATCTCAACATACCTTCTCTCCACCACATCATGAAGATTCATAATATCCCAGGGTCCAATCCTCTTGCAACCATCTACCAATCTCTCAAAAAAACCTCTACAAAAAACCCTTCCCATGCTCCTTACAACACCCTCAAATTGTCTACAAGTTAGATCATAACTTGCCACCTCCCATTAATAATCAGGAACCAAATAATAAGTCTATGAACAAGGATCTACAATCTGCAAACTCCCTATGATCATGCCTCACCAAGATCAACCTTACATCTTCCCATCCATGGATCCATCTAAAAGTCCTCTACAATTGCAAGTCAAAACCATGATCTACCACCTCACAACCAAGAGATCTAGGAATCTAGAAATAAAATTTGACCACTAGATCAAACTCACTCAACAAAAGTTCTAGTGCAAACTTCCTCAACTTCGGTCATCAAAATGCACATTCAGAAAATCCTTCACTTTAATACCACCTAATGTAGTACATGGTAGGAGAATCCACAAAGGAGATGTGCAAACTTCCAACAAATAACCGCATAGTTGAAACACAACATCAAGTAATTATAATTTAAGATCTGATACCAAATCACATCTCTTTATTCATAAAATAACTGATTACATGCAATGTTCCTAGTTGTAAGGCCTTCTAGATTAGGGCCAAATACAAACAACAATTATAATATTAGTTTTTCAAGATCCCATAAGATCCAACCTACAATCTCCATTCTAACTATTTAAGATCCACAACTGGATAAGAACATAAAGAAAAATCTACACTTGTACCCTCAGGTCCACCAAGCAATCCTCTAATTCTCAAGCTACAACTACTAGCTCTTCAAATTTTTCATCCTCTCCTCCAAGATAGATCCTCCTCAATAAGTCACTCCTCTAAATGAATGAATGCTTAAAGACTCAGAAAGACCTCCTACTTATACCCAAGTAAGCCGCAAATTGGCCTAGCCTATTACAAATTTAAATAAACCCTAACATCAAATACATCTTGAGCTACAACTTGGCCTTCAACACAAATTAAATACCCATAACAAAATTAAATACCATGGTTGACTTGCACTAGAGGCCAAACATAGATCACAACTTGACAAAGTTAGAAAAATGACCTGACTAAGTGCTAGGAACCTTCACAATGAGAAACAATAACTTCTAAGCATAACTATGTGCCTTCATTGACTAAACTGTTCTATCAACACAACAATCAAACTAGCTGAGCTCCCTAATATATGTCAAGTCCTTCTTCGTAGATGGAGTCTCTTCATTGACAAAATAAATTTATCACTATTAAAACCAGCCTACACTAAGATCCTAGTGTGTATCAAGTTCCCACAAGCATTTTCAAGCTTATTTGATAATCGAGTGTCCCTAAGCCATGCTATGCTCCTTTGATAACTAAGCACCTCTAGGATCATCAAGTACATTCATCCATCGATTTATCAACCAAGAATAGTCAAAAAATGATTGAGTAGCCTCTAGCAAGCACCTCTTCATCAATCAAGTACTAGTCCAAGCACCCTCCAAACCAACTACTAATCCTCCTCCCATTAAGTCCAAAGTATCTACCAAGGAAACCCAAGATGCTCCTACATCAACATGACCCTCAAGTAGTACACAAAAACAAAATGCATCACTCCAGTAACAAGACTACTTCACAAATAATAGACTAGTAAAGAAAATATTTTTGGTTGATGCAAGATTGCTTCAAGGCCCAAGATGCTCTTGCATCAACTAATCAAACAATAAATAATCAAGAAATGGAAAAAAAGAATGGTCTAATAACTTAATATTTTGGTGAAAAAAAGTAAGCAACAATATATCCTTGAATAAGTAACATTTTCTACTATAAAAGTATTGTACATTATTTCACTATATATCTAGGTCATACTTTATGAATGTGTAATACTTTGTGTTAAGTTGGGTAATAGAATGTTGAACTAAAGTATGATAGGATACAACCATGTGTGCGATATTTTTTATTGGAAAAGTATCACACGACTATTTTATGATTTTTCATATGATACTATAAAAGTATCATCTGATATTTTTCATCTCAAAATGAAAGAAAAACATAGAATAACAACTAGTAAAATGAAAAAATGAAGGCAAAACAAGTTTGTTCTATTCCACGGTTGGTGTCGAAATTCTCCACACATAAATGGGCATTTTTGTAAGTCCTTCTATTTGAGACAAAAGACTTTTATTTTATTTTCAAAATGAGAAAATGACTTTATGGGTGCAACTTAGGATAAGAGATGAAAGGGATCTTTTATTTAATGAAAGGCAGAGAAGTTCCTTTTAACTAAATAACTAAGGATATAATGGTCAAACTATAGGGTAAATTCATTGAAATTAATTTTTAAAGATTTGATCAAGATAAATAATTTAATAATTTTGTAAAAAATGTTGAGAAGGGGGATAATAGTCTAGATGGCCATTTTTGGGTATATACAAGTATAAACATAGATCACATAGCCAATCACATAGGAGTACCTCTAGGAGTCATACATACATATCCATGACTCAGAGGAAAACCCTATCATCACATCATAGAGGAGTGAGATCTAGATCTCATCATTCTATGGATGAGAGTTAATTGCACCATTTTGTATCTAATGCCTACTTATGTCTACCAAAATAGTTTGATGATAACATATATATCATGAAATTTTTATTTTTATTTCTTTATTTGATTAATTGTTATAACTAATTGGAATGAAAAGAAAAGAAAACATGGGAAATAAATCAATGATTATACATAATACTGTCGTAAAAATTAAAGAAGGAACTTCTAATTCTAAAGGCATTACTGCATCTATCCCATAAATTAGGTTATAAGGAGATGTCCTAATTGTAGCTGAAATAGTTTTCCTATAAGCCTACAAAGAATAAATGAACTGGATGTGATAGTATTTAGCATGTTTATTAACTATCTTCCAAAGGATTTGTTTGATTACATTATTAGAAGCCTCAACTTTTTAATTATATTGAGGGAAGTAAGGAGAAGAAAAACTATGATGAATATGACATTTCTCCAAAATGGCCTTAACTTCATTTTTTTAAAGTTAAGCTTCATTATCTAACACTATATCCATAGGGATACAAAATCTAGGGATGATGTTTTGAAGAAAGAAGTCACAAATTACATCCACAGTGGTAGAGTGAAGAGGTACAACTTCTGGCAGCTTAGTAAAGTAATTTGTAGTAATGATAATATAAGTATGTCCTTGAGAAGAAGAGGGAGAGATCTCAAAAATAAGATTGAAACCCCACACACTAAAAGGCCATGGTGGAACTTGAGAGTGCAAAACATATATAACAACATGAATAAGATTTGTATGGTGCTGACACTATAGACACTTTTTCACAAAGGAGAAGGGGTCTTGTGTCATACTTTCGAATAATATCCCATACAAAGAATTTTTTAAAACTTAACACTTCCCACCAAAATGCTGAGTGTATGATCCAACATGAGATTCTTGTAAAGCTATAGGGATTTAAACCTTAGTGAAGCATCTAGGGAGAAGGCCATCATCTGATATCTTATAAAGAATATCAACAAGAATGATACAACAAGCTACTAGCTTCTAGATTCTACTTCTATAATTATTAGATGCTGACTCATGGAAAGAACCATCTTTAAGATAGTGATACATGTGAAAATACCACCGATACAAATGTAAGAGAAGACAACTTACATCCAGCAAGGCATCATGTAAAATATCTCATCCAGATAGAGCATGGATCCTAAATTGAAAATTCAACACACTTTCTTCTAAAGTGGTTGAGGATATTATACTAGCAATAGAATGAAAATTCCAATTATATTTTCAAGGTATACTAATAAAATATTCCAAGTATATCTAAAGGAAGATTGTGATTCTTTGTCAATTTATCATTTTTAGCTTGATATGTACCATTAATTTGTTGTATGATGAGTTGTAAATAATCAATTTTTTTGATATGATTAATATTCAAGGAAAAAGATGCTTTCAGTCTAGAAATAAGGCCTTCATACTCAACAATATTATTAGTATAGAGAAATGTAAATTTTTATGATAAAGGAATAGGTTTCTTAGATCGAGGTACTAATATAACACCTTCTCTAGACCTATTTTGGTATCTAGATCCATCAAAGTATAATTTATATGTCTCATCTATGTCAATGGGTAAGAAAAATTTGTCAAGCAACTTATCAAGTGTCAATATAGAGATAGAAGAAGGAGCCTCAACTAAATAGTAAGTCAAGGGTTTCCCTTTGATAGATTTATGATAGATAAAATTTAAACCAAACTCTATTAAGAGAATGGCCCATTTAGCAAGTCACCCAAATAAATCTATTTTTGGAAAGAGGTGCTTCAAAGGATAAAACTTCACATTAAAATTAACTTAAGTATTAAGGAGAAAATGTAAGAATTTTTTACAAGAAAAAAATAAAGCCAAATAGTGTTTCTCAATCATAGTATAACGTGCTTCATAATAGATTAAGGTATGAGTTATGTAATAGACATGGCATTCCTTACCACCTTGATCATACTGAGACAAGATAACACTCAACACTTTAGAAGAGGTGTAAGTATAAATAAAGACTAGTTTATTAGGTTGAGTTTGTTGAAGGATAGGAGGATTAGTGAAGTAAGTCTTGGATTGTTCAAATGAAATGTTACAATATTCAATCTTAGAGAAAGTAGAACCTTTCTTAAGAAGGTAATAGAATGGAATAGTAAGATTCACAAGGTTAGAAATAAACCTACAAATAGCCTGTATCTTTCCTTGTAAACTATAAAGTTGCAAGGTATTATGAAGAGGAGGCATATTGGTAATAGCATCAATCCTCTATCTACCTCAACACCTCTATTAGATATGATAAACCCAATGAGCCTTCCGTTGTCAACCCCAAAGGAACATTTTTTTTGGTTCAAACACATATTGTATTTTATTATTCTTTCAAATATTTTTCTAAGAATAAGAACATGATAGATACATTTTATAATTTTTTGTAAAATATCAACCACATATGCATGTAATCATGGAAAATTAATGTCATAGCACATTGATAAGTAGCTCCCACATTTCTTAATCTAAAAGGAATCATCACCCAATCAAAAGTCCCCTAGGAGTTATGAAAGTGGTCTTTTTGTCATCATAAGGATGAATTAAATTTTGATTATATTTAAAAAATCCATCCATAACATATAGAAATTCATTTCTAGTAGTTGGATCTAGTATCATGTCAATGTTTGATAAAGAAAAAATCTTTAGAAGAGGCTTTTTTTAAATATTAGAAATATTTACACATCCTTATCTTATTTGTACCATTAGAAATAGCCATGATGTTTAAAATCTAAGGGGAATAATCTATAGGTGGTATAAACATAGCATCCAAAAGTTTTACTATCTTAGTGTTAACCAAGAGAGAAATACTAGGATTCATTGTACAAATATATTTTTTAATAGGTTTAGCACATGGTATCAAGAATATATTGTGAGTGACATTTTTTAGGGTCAATACTAGGCATATCAAAATATTTCCAAGAAAATATATCATATAATTCTAAAAGATAATTAGTTTAAGATATATATATACTTTATATAAACATTTCCTAATATTAATAACATTTTCAAAGTGATTAGGATCAACCGACACATTTATTGTCTCAGTGATCAACATATTGTTCTTTTGTGTCTCTTATATAGTAGGAGGAGGATCAATATGTGAATATGATTCCATTTCCTATCCAAATATTCCATTAATATCCAAATGATAAGAATTTCTCTTATTATGAAGAAAAGAAGGTAAATCCTCATATGCACCTAGAAAATCAGCAAAGGCATCATTAGAGGAGAAAATATCCAAAGAAGTGGATTGATAAAATGTACTAAGATGGGGATTTATTATATTTAAAGGATCACTACACATAATATTAACATTAAAAAAAATTATGGTTTTTTATAAGGATTAAATCCCAACACATAATTTTTCTCATAAACATCATTAGGTAAAGAAACTTGTATTCCTTGTTCATATTTTCCTCACTGTTGACATGATTTCAGTCCCCTATATTTTTTGAACTTATAGGATTAGGGTTGATTCAATGTGATGTTAGGTCTATGTCTATATTTCCCTTAAGGAACTTCTCTTCTCATCTATTTCTTTATGTGCACCTAGGTGGGCATTTAAAAGAAATGAATGCATTTGTTCATATTAGGTGATTAGGAAAATGGAGGGTAAGTCTAGTACAGGAGAACCTAAAGTAAAAGAACATGAGAAGGTTAAGATTCCTTATATGAGATATTTAAATCCATTCAAGTCATTTATGTTTTATTTGGGTCAAGATGTAAAGGATATGAAGCCATTTTGTTAAAAATTGTAAAAGTTGTCAATTTTCCCTAGTTGTCCTAGTAAGGTCATGAATTAGTCAAGAGGTCAAATTTTTTTTGTAAACCCAAGGAAGGGTAAAATTATTGTAAATGGTGATTAATATTTGTAAGAATTTGGTATACCTATGATACCATGTAAGAGTTTTCCTAAGGAAAGAATGAAATTCCAAGATCTAGAATTTTAAGAGATAGCACAAGAGAGACAATATATGATCAAATGAGAGTGGATATCAAATGATTGGATTAATACATCATAGGAGTGCCCTGTATATAAAGGAACTTGATATGACTAGGAGTCAACAAAGAGATAAGCATACCAATTAAGCACATGTCCACCAAGAGTAGATTATCCTCCATTGTGCATGAATGCACATGCAACAATGAGAGGATAAGAATGTAAAGGTGTAACTCATAAAGAGATGTAGTAGACAACATGTGATCAATTGGAGTGAAAACTACTATTGTCAATATGACAACTCCTAGGTGTCTACATGATAACTAATATGAATATGCATTAACCTAAGTAAACTTAAGTAAAGTCTAAATAGTAAATACTTATTTACACCAACACCCCCCCTTATGTGTAACTTAGGGAAATGTACTTAAGCTCAAAAAAGCTATATAATAATGCAAGATGGGTCCCAACTACTAGGCCATGTTAGGTACTCATCTACAATATGCAAGTGCAAAAGATATGCAATGCAATCTCCCATAAAGTAGAGAAAGAGGGAAAACCGTATGGGAAAAATCCCCCTCCAAAATGAGAGATAAGTACAATAATATAAAATGAGAGAGAAGACCTCATGTGTGGAAAATATCCTCCCCCCCCCCCCCCCCCACCACCCCATAAGAGAAAAGAAGAGGAAGATAGAAAAAGTAGCCTCCCCTCAATGTAGAATGTACACCAATGGTAGATGCTCCAAACTCAATGTAGAAACTGCACCATGAGTCTAGAACAACATTCCTCCCCTTAGGATGAAATATAACCAAAGGTGTATCAATGAAGCCTCTCCTATCTATAGGAAGAAACCACAAAATGTATGGATTCTCTAAAAACTACTGAAGTTTCCCCATGTCAATATTGAAAGGTGCCTCCTCCAAATCATGTGTACTATGCCACTCCATTGATAAAGAAAAATTAGGCTCAACTAAGGATGAGTGTACAACATGTATCAAAGACTCAAATAGCTCCTCTAAAAATAAAGTGACCTCCTCTAGCTATTGTATCAACGGATTTACCATCATGTCAACCTTAAAAGACTGATCAAGTAGAGAATGAAGATGAGGATCAACATGCTCACTTGCAACAACTAAAGAAGGATCATCTTCAAAAAAGAGATGATGAATTTCATCAATAATGTCTCCCAAATCTACAATGTAGGACTCCAAAAAAAAACTAGAAATGTCTATCAAGTAGTCATCCCATGGAACTGAGTTTGGAAGATAATGAGTGTCCTGCTACACTGAATCACTTGAATCCATGGCTATGTGAATACAACTATCATCAGGAACAATAGTAGATGGAATATCAAGAGGAGAATTAGTTACTGCAACTAAAGTCTTTGGATCATCAAGACTCTCAATATCAACAAAAGTTTGAATCTTCCATAAGGAATGCTTATCACAGGGAATGTTATCTACATCATCAAGTAGAAGGAGAAAATTTGCAACTAGATCTTCTGGTAATGAAGGAATAGTAGGATCTCCAAAGTGTTCCCAAATAATAATCTAATGTGTGTGTAGGCACTTAATACCTTCTAGCTTGCTATCAACTTCAGAGAAGAAAGATGGACAAAGGCTATAAGCAATCAATCCCATTATATGCATATTCCTATCACACCAAGCTAACTTTTTGAACTTTTACATGGGCATAGGAATAAGTTCGTAAAGATTAGGCAAGAATTTTATCCATCTACAATATGTAATGATTCCCTTGCCCATGATGTATAATTATACCTAGTAAAAAATACAACTACAAGATGGATTGTCATTTCTATGACTTTACCCGTGATGTGCTTATCTCAAGAAAAAAAATTAATGCACTCTCCAAAATGCAAAAAAAAGAAAGAATCCCCTCAAAATAGGTGCTTTGACACTTTATACTTAGTGCATGTAAAATTGACCACTTGTCAAAATGAACCAAAGTGGACTTTTTATTATGATGTTACAACATTAAATATGAAGCTATATCAGACTCAACAAGAGAAGACACAAGACCTCTCAAGGATCTAATTAATTACAAGTTCTAAAATAGGTCAAAAATGACCAAATACTGAAATTATTATGTCCACTCAAAATTACTCCAAACTGATATTAGATCTAGAAAGTAGACAAAAAATTATGCACTTACAAAAAAAATAGCACCTGAATATGTGTACATGTGAGCCCAAACGAACCGTTTGAAGTTACAAAAATTGAGATTTGCAGTTTTTAGAAAAAAATAGGAACAGAGATTACAAAAAACCTCTATAATTATTTTTCTTGAATTGCCGCTATTGCACCTCCAAAAGAAAAGACTATAGATTTCACCTCAAATGACTGATTTTGATGAAACAAGAGTCAATTTAGGGGTTTTTTGAACTTCTAAATATGATACCAACATTTGATTTGCACTAGAAAGCTCCAATATTGACTTGCAAAAAATAAATCTCGAATGGCTATGTAATGAAACTCCTATGGCTCTTATACCATGTAAGAATTTTCCTAAGGCAAGAATGAAATGCCAAGATCTAGAAGCTCGAGAGATTGCACAAGAGAGACAAGATATGAGCAAATGAGAATGGATAGCAGATGATTGGATTAATACATCATAGAAGTGCCTTGTATATAGAGGCAACTTATATGACTAGGAGTCAACAAAGAAATAAGCATACCAAGTACATGTCCACCAAGAGTGGATTATTCTCCACTATGCATGAATGTATGTGCAACAATGAGAGGATAAGGATGTGAAGGTGTATCTCATAAAGAGATGTAGTAGAAAACATGTGCTCAATTGGAGTGCAAATTACTGTGTTGTCAACATGACAACTCATTTTAATATGCAAACTCCTAGGTGTCTACATGAAAACTAATATGAATATGCATTAACCTAAGTAAACTTATGTAAAGTGTATATAGTAAATACTTATTTACACCAACAATATTCCTTTATGAAATGTTTTTAAGGTTGGAAACAAATTGTGAGGTCAAAATTCTAAAATGTAAAAGTTGCTTAAATGTTGCAACTTTAAAACTTTGCAAAAAGTACAAAAAGGGTTAAAGAATATAACAAGTTAGTTCACAACCATAAAAAATCCTATAAAAGTATTTTAATGGTTGTTACAAATCAATTAATGAGAATAAGGAGAAGAAAGAATAATTTTGGACCAACTTTGGTGTTTTCTATTATTGCTATTTTGATTGATTTTTTTTGGATATGTGATGATTTCTAGGCCTTGTACAGATATGTATAACCTAGAAACCCTATATTATCTATATATTTTGATACTAGTATCAATGATCTTTCTTCTCTCTTTGGTTTGGAGTACATTTCATTCTATTGTGAGGAAGTTATGATCATTTTGGTGAAAGTTATTATTTTTAGATTTGAGAACTCCTACAAATAGTCATATTGAAGCATTTTGTATGGACACATATGGATAGTTAAGGAACTCTAAATTAATTTATTGGAAATATATGTGAATTACATTCCATTTTCTCTTTGTTCAAGATGTTTTTACAAAGAATGGTGAAAGTTATGAAGATTTGAGTGAAATTCCTTCAATGGTGTTACAGGAAAATATTTGTACTTAAATAATGATTTATGTATTAGAAAAATTAATGGATTACTGATTTGGAAACTAGATTGTCAAATTAATACTCTAGAATGGGTTTTGTGTCATATTAATTTGTTTTGTGAAATATGTTGGATGTCGTAGACATGGTTAAATATTTTACTTATAATTTATGATAGAGAGAATGGGTCTTGGTGTAGGCAACATAATTTGTAATTGGTGTATTGGATTGTACTAATATTTAGATATGATTTAATAGGTATAAGTTACAACAAATCTTCAAATGGGTCTGGCAAGAAAATTTTAGGATTAAAACTTATGAATAATTTAATTGGGAATAGAAGTCAAATTATGTGAATGAAAATGTTGTTTTTTTTGTGAATAATGTCAAGATTCTCTGTTAAAGCCTCTGAGTTGATCCTAATTCCTTGATGGAGTACCATAATTTTTTGAATCCATTGAGTTGAATTATTGTTCCTTAAAGGTTTACCAAAGTGCTCTACATCATATTGGTATCAAAGCTTGAAGATCTTTAGTGTGTGGGTAGAGCACTAAAGGAGGAAATCCACACCAGGACCTTAAAGATTTGGTTTGAATTTTTGATGATTTTTTGGTTATAGGTGCT